>JAYXIM010007123.1:0-130554 GCA_037575425.1 Anastrepha fraterculus | reverse complement strand
TTTTAGAGCTTACATGATAATAAAATCAAAAGTAAACTAAGCAAACGCAGCGCTAGCAGCAGAGGCTTTCGGCTGTCTCGTGATGTACTATATGTTGAATCAGATACGACGGAGTAGGTCGGTGTCCTTCAGAAATTTGTAAATATGTTTGATGTTTTCTTCAGTGGCTTCTTTTAGAAGTAGAAGAGGGTCTGTGCTTCTGAAGTGGTGATGCCTTTGAGAAGCAAGTTCTGGGCAGGATACCAGTAGGTGATGTACACTGACTGTTGCTTGGCAGAAGGGGCAGGTGTTGGGTGTATTACCCTTTAATAGGTGTACGCTGGTGATTATCATGTGTCCAATACGGAGTCGTGTGTATGGGGTAATGTGGTTGGTGGGTACCGATGTTGGATATGTAGGTTTGGAACGTTTAGGGTTGATGTTGGAATAATGATGTTTGTAATACGACCATTCGCGAAGTAACTTGGTTTGCCTCTGTACATGAATGAGTCGGTGTATGTCGCTAGGTAGAATGATTTGTGATGTGACTGTTGGTGTGATGGACATGTCTTTGGCAATTGTATCTGCCAGTGTGTTACCCTGGATGCCGGAGTGCTCAGGTATCCACATAATTTTGATGCTGCTCCGATGGGTTATTAGTATGTTTTTGATACTGTCGATTATTTTGCTTGATTTGTTGTTGTTTTTAATGGCTTTGAAGCAGGACAAACTGTCGGAGCAAATTATATGCTTACCCTTACTTTTGGCGCAGTATTGAACGGCTTGTAGTATGGCGGTTGCTTCAGCGGTGAAAATAGAGCAGAATGGAAATAGAAGGCCGTACGCGATAACTTCCTGATTTTCTGTTACCACTGCGTAAGAAGTGTGGGATCCTTTTGACCCGTCAGTAAAAATCAATTTCCACCCGTTAAATTTGTATTCTGCGATGGATTCGGCGAACTTGGCCCTGTAAACCGCGTTTGGGGTATTCTCTTTACGTAAATTAATTAGGTCGTTGATAAAAAATTTGTTGCTAACCGCCCACGGTGGGTGATTGGTGTACCGCAGAGTGTGTAGTTTAGAGGGTAGTTCCGCTTGCTTAGCAAATAAGGCGCAGGTGTGTATTGATGAGGGTATTTTTGGTGTGGATACGCGTGAGGTTGCAGATTGGAAGTCTTTGCCAATAAAAAGGTTGAGGCTTAGAGTAAGCTTTGGATAGAGCCTGAATATTTTGTCCTCCATGTTGTCGTGTAGAGACGGAAGGCCCGATTCGGCAAGAATGGCCTTTATGGGCGATGTCGGAAAGGCGCGTATGGATCTGCGCACTGCGGCATGGTAGGGGGCAGCAAGCACCTTTAAGTTTTGTTTGGCGTGTAATCCATAAACAGCTAGTCCGTAATTAATGGTTGATAAGATGAGGGCTTTTACCGCGTTGATCAAAAGAGTTGAGCTAATTAGCGAGCGTTTGCTTGATAAGTATTTAATAATATTTAATTTAACATATAGTTTTTCCCTAACATATTTACAGTGTTGTTGGAAGGAATATTTGGGATCGAATATAATACCAAGAAACTTAAGATTATCTGTATTTACAATATTTACGCCATTGAGGGTAAGGGAAGAAGGAGGGCACTGCCGTTTTTTACATATATGAAGCATTTTGGTTTTACTAGGACAAATTGAAGGGCCTGAGGATAGAGACCAGGTGGATAAAAGGTGTAGGATTTTGGAAAAGGTTCGCATTACTTCCGCTTGATCCTTGGATTTGGAGAATAGTAATACATCGTCTGCGTATATTTGATGTTGGATTGTTGGAAACTTGTACAAAATGGTACTAATTTCGTTAAAGGCTATAATGAACAAAATGACCGATAAAGGGGATCCCTGTGGAGTGCCATTATCGAGTGGAAAAATGGGAGAGCGGGTGTTGGATATAAGGACACGTAATTTTCTGTTCGAGAGAAAAGATTTTATGAAATTGTATAATTTGGGACCGATCTTCCATTTGTCGAGTTGTCTGAGAACAACCTGAATACCAATCCGGTCAAATGCTTTTTGGAAGTCGAGTGAAAGCAAGGAGATGTGGTTTTTGCTGGAAAGCGCGTTTGAAATAAAATGGTCAAGATGTAATAGGGCATCTGTTGTGCCTTGTCCCTTTTTAAAGGCCACTTGATTTGGGTGGATGAGTTTGTTTGAGTGGGCATACCAGGTTAGTCTGGTAGCGATTATCTTCTCCATTAATTTGCCTAGGCAGGGTAGGAGTGAAATTGGGCGATAGCTGTTGACGTCGCAAGGTGATTTTCCGGGTTTTAGGAGAGGAATTACTGCGCTTGTTTTCCATACGTGTGGGTAGTAACCTGTGGTGAGGATATTGTTGTAATGTTTGATTAAACGGCGAAAGAGGGAAAGAGGGAGATGCTTAATCATGGGATAGGATATTTTGTCGATGCTGGGAGTCTGGCCTTTTGTTGCGGCCAGGGCAAGTTTGAGCTCAAGGAGAGATATGTCGGCTTCTAAGAGTCTGGCAGAGTAGGAGAGATTAGAAGGAGTGGTACGATTTTCGGGAATTAGCGAGTGTTTAGCGATAATAAATTCGGGAGGAAAAGTGTGGTCTGAAGAGGCATTAGAAAAATGGCTGGCAAATTCTTGAGCTATATCGCAAGGATATAGAAGATTGCCGCGAGAGGAGTTAAGGGAGTTGATTTGGGAATTGCAAGGTGCACCAGTGAGTTTTTTAATGTCGGCCCATATTCTCTTAGGGTCGGATGATGCAGAAATGCTGCTGGTGAACTTTTGAAAACAGTGCAGCTTTGCATTCTTGATTACACGACGAAATTGTGCGTTCAATTTTCTGTATTGAATGAGATTTGAAGTGGATCGATTGCGTTTGAAATAGTACCAAGCGTGTTGCTTGGCTTGCCTAAGGGAGGCAATTTCTTTGTTCCACCATAATGGAGCTGGTTTTACTGGTTTTGTTGAGGACAGGGGTATGGAGGCGTTGGCCGCACGTCGAATCGCTTTATGGAGGTTGGAGGTTTCCAGGTTAATATTGAAAGACAAAGGTAAGGAGTTGGAATAGGACTCGCAAGCAAGTTCGAATTTGTTCCAATCCGCTCTATCTGTTTTAAATTTGATTCTAGGGGAAAAAGGAACAGTAGGTCGGGAGGTGTGAATTTTGATGAGGATAGGGAAGTGATCGCTGCCGTGAAGGTCGTCTATGAGGGACCATGATGAGTTGTTGGAGAGGGAGGGAGATGACAGGGTAAGGTCAATATGGGTAAAGGTTGAGTGAGTTGAGAAGTGCGTGGGAGAGCCGTCATTCAGTACAATACAGTCGGAAGTAAGGATTGCGTCTTCTATAGCCCGCCCTCTCTGATTAGAGGAGGTAGAACCCCACAAGGGGCTCCAAGCATTAAAATCGCCTGCAAGGATATAGGGTTGAGGAGGGGAGGGAAAAAGGTTGTAAAAATCAGCGGTCCTTATTGATTGACTAGGAGGAGAATAGGCGCAAGTTATTATGAAATTGGAAGAGATTTGTAGTTCTATGGATAGTGAGGAGATATTGGATGGGGTGGGAAAGTTGCGGTGGGGTAGGTTACGCTTGACAAGAATAGCGATTCCTTGTTTATTGGTGTTGATGTGGGGAAGGTTATGGAAGTGCCCTACGTAAGTTTTGGGAGTGGGGGCATAGGAATTATGGGCGAGGTGGGTCTCATTTAGGAGTATGACGGAGGGCTTATACGTCTTTATTAAGATTTCAAGTTCTATGTAGTTATTGTTGTACCCGTTTATATTCCACTGTAATAATGTTAACATAGGATAGGTAATATGTATGTGTGTGTTTATGTGTTATTACTAAGTTAATGTTATGACTTATCTAAATAATTGTTTGTATTTTGTACAGGTAAAGAGTTTTTGTATGTGTTTGGTGTTATGAGAACGTTTATGTCGGGGAATTTTGCTTGTAGTTGACTAAAAGGTGTCAACTCGTTGTCGCTGTTAATTGGACTGGAGCGTGTGGGTGTGAGTGGGCTAGCGATAGTTGCTGTATATCTGCTGGTCGTTGGTATTTCTAGTGCACACGAATTAGTTGTTGTGCACGAATTAGTTGGTGTTTGTGGACTTACTGGTGTTGTTGTATTGTTAGTCTGCTGGGATTTGGGTATGTTGTTGGATGTTGTTTTCTTGGCTGCGCTGATATTTGCTGTTGCATTTTTGTTTGTATCTTCTTCGTTGGCTTTATGTGCCGTATTTGTTTGCGAGTTATTTGGTTTGTTTACTGTTGTTTTTTCGACCGTTGTTGTGTTTTTTACAATTTGTGCAAAGGATGGAGACGTTATATTTTTTTGGGGGGTTGAATTTGGTATGCGTTAGGGTTGCTATTATAAGTTTTCCACGCTTCTCTAATAGTGCATCGCCGCTCTATTTTTATTTTGTTAACGGATTTGTGTTTCAGAAAAGTGGGACAGCAAGGATCGTTGAACGAATGTGTCTCTGCTTGACAATTCACACAAAATAGTCTAGGGCATAGATGATGTGGCGGTGGAGTGGCGCACTGGCTACATACCTCAATGTTGCGACATCTGTTTTTGGTGTGTCCTAGCCTTTGGCAGTTTTTGCATCGCATCGGATTAGGGATGTGTTCTAGGACACGGACCCTTTCCCAACCTAATTTAATGAATTCAGGTCTCCGGATAAGATCGAACGTCACGATTGCAGCACCCGTGGAAATTAGTTTGTCCCCTTCTTTACGCATGATTTTTTTAACTTCGATCACTTTTTGGTCTATCAATCCTTCAGTTAATTCTATTTCAGAGAGGTTGATGAGGTTTCTCGAAAAAATTCTGCCTTGCGTTGTGTTTAAACCTTTATGCGATGTAATCTTTGTAGGAATGATGCCTATGTGGGTTGCTTTAAGGAACTTTTCGGCTGATTTGGTATTTTCGACCTTGAGAAGCAGGTCACCTGATCTTAATTCCGTAACAACGATGTTATCGGCGCAAATGTGTCTTAAGCCTCTTTCTATTTGGAAGACATTATATGATGATAGTGGACGAATTTTATCGTCAACAAGTGGTCCGATGGCGCTTGCGACTAAGAATCAAGGAATGTTATCGTCGTTTTGTTTTGGCACAGGAAGGGGCACAAAGTCGTTGAATTTTGGTCTTTTCTTCGGGCGTTGCAGGTCAGGATCGAGTAACCGAAACCTGTTGCTTTCGGGGGGGTCAGCCCCGTTCATGGCGTCAAATGTAAACTATTGCAATGTGTTGGTTATTGTGTTTGTGTCTTTGTGGTTGTTTTTTTTTTTTTGTTTTGGTTTGTTTATTTATGAGGTGATTGAACTTTTAACTAACTGCACTGTAAGAGAAGCGGTAGCTGTAAATAAATGGTCAATCACAAAAGAACGCGTAAAACGGGACGTGTTAACGCGGCGGTTGCCCACTATCGACTGTGCATGATTTTTACTATCTTTTGTTCTTTCACATGGGCATTGAACTCTAAACCAACCAAATGCCAGTCCCCTACAAATACAGTTGGCCACCGAAGAAGGTGTTCACAAGGGGAAATTGTGTCTCCGACATCTTAACTTACCGACACCCACTTACTCTGACCCAAAGCAATATGCAAATCGTTATTGCGTTATGTTTGATGTGTGTAAAAATTTTCCTTCGCTACCGATTTTCCTTTAAACGGATTAAAAACTTGTAAATGTTAGAAAATTTAGTTTTAGACAAAAAACATATGTAAGAACATGAGTGTGCATTGACCTCATAAAAAGAAATTTAATTTTATGAATTTATTTTAGATTTGTTCACTTCCTCTTCTTTGCTACTTTCTACAGAGTATGCGAAATATATTAAAAAAAACAACACGTAGCAATTACATTCTTCCTCATCAGCACAACCCCTGCACATCCGATGAAGTGAAGTGAAGCGGAAGCAAAAGCGGAAGTCTTAATCAACCACCTGCTCACCCACACAGCTGTACAACAGATTTCACAGCATCTGACATTTGCATGCGCTGAAACAATGGGTAGGTAGGCGAGCGCAAATACAAACGCACCGATTGCTTGTGCGTATGCTATCTACTCGTATCAATACATAACATTACAAAGCACGTAGAAATTGCCATTACTGTTACTTTCTGTTGCTCGCAAATTGCAGCAACACAACCAACCACAAACACTACTTCGAACTCTACACTTGCTATTTCTTAGCCTTTTTGGTTTTTTACCTTGCATCTTTGCACTTTTGCTATACACTTTGCAATCAGAAACATTCGTTACCACCTCTGACTGCCGATACCGCAGCGCTGTGCTGCTCTTGTGGATTGCACTTAGCTGGTTGTACAAAGGCTGTATCCTTTAATTGAAATTGCAGAATCCATTCAACGTAAAATGTGGGAGAAGGTGTGTATTGTAAGGTTCTGGCCGTTTTGCTGCCAATTCATTGGAAAAAATGCGAATTAAATTGATATCAATATCTCAGTGGAATGGACAGGCTTAACTACATATTAGCCCACCCATAGTAAGTTTAGCGCCATTCATGTCGAGTTTCATTACACCTCTTGTATTCGTATAGGAGAATATCCTCGTAAGTATATATTATATTTACTTGGTCAGCAACATACTCCGCTTATGTGTTCATGCATGCATATGCACATATACGAGTTGGTTGGTTGTGAGAAGTTGTTCAACAAACTACATATGTGTAGTATATTGTCTGTTCGATTTTGCCGCTGACACATAGCAGCCTTAACATTGTAAAGCGGAATTGAAGCGATTATGGTTTCTATGGGTATAACAGATAGACAATACAGTTACATTAAATGCAAATAAACCTTCATTAATGTTATTTTAACATTTTAATTAACGCTTTTGAAGAAGACCTTACGATGTTCTTTTTGTGGCTTAAAACAATATTTTGGGAATTTTCTTGCCAAATAAGAGAAGTCCTTTCATTCTCCTTCATAACATCTCTAGCTTTTTACGTTGACGTATATAGGTATACGTATAGAAGTATATCTGAGACAGGTTGTAACAAGTGAAGCATCCAATATATAATATATATATAATTGGCGCGTATACCCTTTCTGGGTGTTTGGTCGAACTCCTCCTTCTGTTTGTGGCATGCGTCTTGATGTTGTTCCACAAATGGACGGACCTACAGTTTCAAGCTGCCTCCGAATGGCAGATATTTTTATGAGGAGCTTTTTCATGACAGAAATACACTCGGAGGTTTGCCATTGCCTGTCGAGGGGCGACCGCTATTAGAAAAAACTTTTTCTTCATTTTTGGTGTTTCACCGATATTCGAATCTACGTTCTCTCTGACTTCCGAATGGTAGTCACGCACCAATCAATTCGGCCAACTGCCAATTAAATACCCAAACGTTTCATATGCCATTCTCTGAATTTAGATAATTGATCTGTACCTTAGAGCAGGGAAGCTGAGGATAAGGTGCTGAGATGATTCCACCTCTTCCTTCAGGCAGCTTCAGCTGAAAAGACTTGAGGCAATCCCAAGTCTCACCGCATGGATACCTAACGGCCAATGTCTTGTAACGACACCCACCAAATATGAGAGCTGCGGCTTCGTTAGCTTCAGAAGATCCATGGCCGATCTATTCTTGGCCAAAAAGATCTCGCGCCCACTGAGTTGACTCGATGCACATCTTTCCAGGAGCAGACTATAGGTTCTCAAGGGAATCGCAGTTCTTTCATTTTGCGGTGAAACCGTCTCGAGAGTTCTCTGTCAGGCTAGCTCATCAGCTGAGCAGTTTCCCGGTATGACACACAACCCGGGTGATTCAAATAAGCCTAATATCGAAGTTTTCGGGTGCAGTTGAAAAAAAATTCAGGCCGACTAGTTTCGAACGCACAAACAACGAGACCATATCCCATATTGCCGCCTGGCTGTGGGAGTAGATATTTACCTCTCTTACCGTAATTGCAGGGGTAAGCTGATTGCTTCTTTAATTGCGGCTACCTCCACTTTGAAAACACTACAGTGATCCGGTAGTCTAAATTTGAGTTTTGGGGTACTCCTCGTAGAATACTTCCCCATCAGCTCTTACGTACAACTTCGAGCCATCCGTAAAGATGTTTGCTATGCCATGTCTTCAAATTTTGCACGCCGCGCACTCCTTACATAAGGTAATATGAATGGGGAAAGCACCACTTGCTCGGGTCCAGCGAAGATGTACATTGATGAAGGACCATGGAGATGAACTCTAAGTTTCTAAGACTAGTAGTAATAAATTACTAAAATTCCCCGGTTTCTGTAGTTATGTCCTACCGACGCCCTAAATGCGATCTTGCATATTTCTCTGAATGAACTCATTGCTCAAGAGGTGGTTGCTTTACCCCTAAACCGTTTACTCTTCAGTACCGATTATGTTATCTACTAATTTTGCCATAAACTATAATACAGAGATCTATGGCTAGCCGCCGTAGCCGAATGAGTTGGTGCGGGACTACTACTGTGCCGCCGAGCCGTGCCGGCCATTTGGTCGATATTTTATTTTATGCATAATTAAGCTATACCAATATTATCATAATAAAGAAAAATGACAATAATTTCCAATAAAATTGTATTTAATTCAAAATCAACACCGGCTCTTAAAACTTAACCACCCTTTATATATGGCTGGAAAAAGAAAAGTTTGGACAAATTTTGCTGAATCCTTAAGCTAATAAAAAAAATAATAAAATAATTATACCACTCTGATAGTACTAGCGCAGCAGGCCACGCCATAAATACATATATGGATAGCTCAAAACTCGGCGGTAATTTTAAAGGAGGAAACTTTTTACCTGACTATTGCAGTATGTATTAACGGAAGTCTTGGAAGTCAGTACCTAGATCAAAGGTTTAAGGCGCAAAACATAGGTACTTATTTTCTCTGATAGTTAAGTAGCGTGAAGGATCTACCTGTGCCTGTAGACCTTTAAATGATAAAGGTAAATTGACAGGGGTTTTTGGGGTTGCATGACCACACTGGGCTTGGAACCGAGTTTCATAAACTAAATAAACCATTCGACTTGATAACTGTAAAACATTTACCTTTACTTGTACGCCCTATAATAAACGATGCACGTCGATGCTATTGGGATTAAAGAAGTACGAAGCTTTATTTCTTATAAATATCTTTACAGGCCACTGTCTAATTTATACACATCCCATGGGAAGGGTGTGAGCGCATATTGCCGTAGCTGCAGCTGAAAAAAAGAAGAAAAAGCAGAATAAGAAAATACCTACAATACTTTCCAGCACAAAGAACTAGAAGACTCCACACGCTCGGCAAACCTTTTTTGCAAATCATTGTGAAGAAATCACATCGTCCCCTTAGTATTAAAATAGCCTATACATTTTTTGATGTTTTGAGAAAATGAATTTCAAACTTTTTGTCGAAAGTAGCTCTCACTCAAATCTCGTTATGTCTGTAAATATTTATTATTTTTTGACTGACGTTTTGACCCACTTTGTGGAACTAGAATTTGACAAAATTTTGACCACATGTAAAATCGACGATGGAGAATCCAAAAATTCAATAAAAAAATAATAGCCTATGAGCACATAGGCTATTGTTATACTAAGGGGACGACATGTTACTACGCACTGGCAAAGTTTATTGCATGAATAAAGTGAGTGAGTACGTTTACTACATAGAAACCGACAGCGGGCATGTTTTTGACTTTTATGTTAGAAAGAGTTTATTATTTATAAATATTTTAGTAGAGAGAGGATGTGGCAGAGTAAATCAGAAAACTTGGAGTGCTTCGGAGACGCGGCCACAATTATTCATAATTACAGCTTTACATAAGGAATTTTATTATTACTAAAATTTCTGTTTTGTTTAAATTAGAAACTAAACTTGCTACGCTTGGTCATTTTATCTAAAATCAGCTCATTTCGGAGCCTAATTTATTTGATATCACATTATTGGCGTGTACCCCCTTTATTGGGTATATGGTCAAGTTCTTCCTCCTATTTGAGGTGTGCATCTTGATATTTTATACAAATGAAGGGATAGTTTCATGCCACCTCTGAACAGCGGTACTCATCACGTCATCACATCATTAAGTTATTACATTAAAATAATCAAATGACATAATATCACATTATAGTATACCGCATCAATGCTAGAAAAGCCATGGATTATCTTTTGTGACCTGTCTAACCTTATGTAGAGCGCTACCTGGCTTCCGCGTTTTTCACCGCATTTTGGAATATTACGGATCAGTGGAGTATCAAATTCCAAAAATCGCGAAATAGTATAGGAAGAGTAGGATCCTTCATGAAATACCTTACAGAAACTAGGAATCAGTTCTAGTCTTTTATTGAATACTGAAAGCCTCATTTGTGTAGTTTTCTTATTATACTAATATAAAATTATTTAAAAAAGGTTTACGCGATCGAACAATCTCCTCGCATTTCCTGTTGGATTGTCCGTATGGAAATACTGTAGAAATTGTTGAGCGCTTCAGTAACAGTGCCCTCTGCTATAAAAAATATCTTACAAACATGTCTGCTTACTTACAAGTGTAAGCATAGTGTATATTTGGTAGTACCTACATTAGGGTGGAACGATTTTTTTTTTCTAAATTGCTTTTGACAGCCCAACATTTCTGTTCGGCTTTCTATCCCAAAAATAAGGATGTAAAATATTATTTGACTCATCGTAGGTTAAGAGGGGCCCCGATACCCTTAATTTTTGACAAAATTTTGTTTGTTGTTTTAGCCACTGCACACTACATAATTTTTAGTTGGTGCTCGCAGGGTAGCATTCGGACGAAAAATATAATTAAGGTTTTAATTCATATATGGTATCCCTAGATTGGTGTCGAACAATTTGAAAATTTTCCCGTCTACCAGTTGATCGTAAAACATTGCCCCAAAGTGTTATTCTTGCAATTATTGAAATACGAAGAATTATGAATTACCGAAGAAATTGTTGACCCTACTGCGTCTACAACGAGCATTAATAACTAGAAAATTCCACACGCTTAATTCTATATTGCTGGACTTTCCAGCATTTTTTTTCGGGCTCGCCGGAATCCGATTCCTCTTCGGTGGCGGTACGTAGAGAGCGAGAAATGTTGCTCCATTGCTCGTGCATGCCGGATTGGTGGGCAGTACTCTCTGAGAGCAGCAGTGAGAGTCGAGTGGCGAATCTTCTGGCTGTGTGTTGTGATTGCAGCTTTTCGATGTCGAACATTCTTTGCGTAGGTAGATGTACGTTTTTTTGCTGCACAGAGGCGGGTGCGCAGTTTGGCTACAACGAGGTAATGATCCGAGTCGATGTTGGGTCCTCGGATCGTCCGTACATCTAAAACACTAGAAGCGTGTCTTCCATCTATCACAACATGATCGATTTGGTTTCGCGTTTTCCTCGCAGGAGACAGCCAGATAGCTTGGTGTATCTTACTGCAGACTACTATTTTTCGGGCCCCGGTGAAGTCGATCAGCCTGTCGGATGTTTCGTTGTGCAGGCTGAATTTTCCAATTGTGGGACCAAAAATTCCCTCCTTGTTCATCCTGGCGTTGAAATTGCCAAGCACGATTTTTATGTCGTGGCGGGGGCAGCTCATAGGAACTTTCCAATGTTCATAGAAATAATCTCTGGTCGCATCGTCCTTCTCTTCCGTCGGGGGCGTGGGCGCAAATAACCGAGATGTTAAAGAATTGTATTTCGATCCGGATTATTGCGAGACGCTCGTCCCCCGGAGTGAACGACAGTACTTGGCGACGAAGTCTCTCTCCCACAAGAAATCCAACACTAAACCCAGTGGACAAGCAGCTATCCTGAGATGCTTCACCTTCTCACGTTGGCTCGCTCTCGAGCGGGTATTCGAAAGCTACCCAGAGGATCTTGGACTAATCCCGGAAGTTGTGAGCTGCTTGAATCATATGCAGAAGAATAATCATGGCTTCCCAAGTGAATGGCGATCACTAACTTTCCCCACTTGCGTGAACTTCTACATATGCAACCATCCTTAATTTTTATGAAGGCAGCATTTCATTGCTATGCCAATACAAAAAACATCCACCTTAAGCATAGCATTAATGCCGATGATGTAATTAAAGTCTGGAAATTTCCTGCCAAGAAAAATAATTTAAAGCACAGCTAGCGAAAGTAAATTCAAAGAGCACAAATTGAAAAGATGTGCAAATATATGTATGTATGTATTCATCTAAGGGAGAATGCCGTTGAAAGTTTCTTTCTAAATGTTAAATTAAAAAGGATGCAAAGCAAAAGGTACGAATGTGAAAAGGATATGGCTGTGATAGAATTTACCTATCAATCTCGTTAAAAAATACCGCAATACAGTGGCGCATTTCTGCATTTGACTTATTCTAAGTGACAAGAACATATTTATTCATCTGGAATGTGTTGAAATATATAACATGTACTATTGTAAATGGTTGTGCTTTATATACCTTACATAGTTAGGCAGGTATGTATAAGGAAGATGGCAAGCCAAGGAAACTGAAAGCACACGAAAAGTGTGACAAGTGGTTTTGCACAAATTTATTTGTATACAGACAGGCATGTCAATTCGAAGTACAGAGTACTTATGGAAGCGCTTATACATATTGCGAAAATCGTAGTGCAACATCAAAGGGATTATTGCGTATGGCAGTTTCGAAATGAAATCTTCGATGAAATACTTTTAAACTGTCAATCTTGGAAATTAAAAACTATTTGTGGTTGTTAAATAAATATTACTTATATATATACTGATATATATATGTAGCTAAGCTGACAAGCTCACTACGAAAACTGTTGTAAAGCCTATGAAAAGCAATGTGACATATTTTATGGTTGATTTAATAATTTTTGTCTGTTACATGACAAAAAATTTGTAAAACTTTATATCACTAATTTTTTTAAAAGCATGCTATTTCATTTTTAGTTTATCCTTCATTAATTATTTCCTTTAATTGCTCTTTTGCACTTTCCAGCTTAAATAATTATGTACATATTATATTTATGTAAACTTCTGTGCGTGCCTAGGTGCGTGTATGTTTTCGCATGGAAAATAATCAATGAAAGCATTTTAGTTTGACTTAATGTCATTTGGATCCTAAATGTATTCGTTAAAACTTGTCATGTTGCAGCGTATACAGTGGGTTCTTAGTCAACAAAATATCCAAGTAATAAAAGTAAGGTGCTTAATGTGTAAGTGGAAGTATTAAAAACAATAAAGATAAAAACTGTGACAGGTTTGGAAATCTACGTTTGAAATATAGCTAATTCTGTTTGTTGGGTTAAGGTTCATTGCTTTGGTAGCTTTTTTTAGAGTTCCTCGAGACTACGTAACAATTGAATTATCCATAAGCCCCCGATAATTCTGATCGAATGTTTGAATCTGTTTCCTGTAGACCAGCATCTCAAGTTCATCGCCAGCATCAACTTCGACGTTTAGTTTCTTTCTTCATAATATGTAAGCTCCTCTTATTTACTCAACACCCAGAAATGTTTTAATGAGGCTCGCGTTGCTCCTATAGGCAGCATATTTTCTTTTCTTGGGCTCCATTTTGCTAACATTACCACTGATATCAGGAGTGAGAAACGAGCGATTGAAATATTTCAATGTACGAGTAAAACTTTCTATGTATGTGAAGAAAATGGCTCGAGACAATGTCAAGACTGGAAGCGCACCTTCCGTCTATTGCAGATTATAGCCACGTAGCTTGATGGACAAGTCCCGCTAAGTGTGTTAAAGCCATCGGTAGTCATAGTCAATCTCATCTAATGATAGGCCGAGAAACATACTGTTTCGGCGGTGTGGGTCCTGAGAAAAAGCGGTATTAGATGAGCAGGGCTTAGGGAGTACCTAAATACCATAGGTGGTAAGTATCTTGTGGGCTACCTTCAGATTCCTGGATAAGTAGGAGTTTGACCTGCTACAACATTCGGAACGTAAAAGTGCCACAGTAATGCAGGCAGCTGAAGCTCTTCGTCTGGCATAGGTAGTGGTGGAGCTCTGTGACGGTTTTAATGTCGTCAAAATGCCGGTTTTAACGGCGTTCATAAAGGTGGTGAAAGACTCCCAATGAATGTTGTTTATGGCTTGTTTGTATACTGGGAGATCCAGTTGTGGTCGAGTGTAGTCATGCACCAGATGACCGGCCGGCTGTTTATCGTTAGCAATGTTTGTTTGCCTTTTCCCCAAGTGCTACCGACTAGTGACTTGAGGACTTTAGTGGCAATCACGGTTGTGTGCACCAAGAAGGAGAACAACTATCAAAAGTTTCCCTTAGTTGAAGAAATTAACAGTCGTTTCGACTTAAATCTTCAATGGTAGTTTGACATCCTTCACTCAGGCCGAAAATAAGGACACCATAGATTTAGTAGGATAAAGTTGGAGGTTCCTTACAGTGAAGGAGCGAAAATTCAAGGTCCTACAACTGAATTGGATCTGTTTTTACTGACAGCTGGGATTGCAGACTTTTACCCTCCGATGTCCGGCGAAGTCGAGCAGCCTCAGATTGGTAGTGAATGTTTTCGAGTGTGGTTTCAAAGGGACCTTGATTGCCCTAGCCTGAAAATAGCTAACCACGACTTTGGCTCATAGAAACAATTGTTGCTCACGTCTTCCATCATGCTGAAGAATCCCACCTTGATACGGCTTTGTTGTTGAATTAGTTGTTAACTAATTAGTGGCGAGGTGTCTCTCCCAATATACGCGACACCGCTCTTTGCGCTCTTTTATATAATAGCTGTAATATATGTTAAAAGCCTCAAATATTTTGTTGCTTTGTACAATCTATGGTTAGCAATGATACCAACTCTCGACTTTATGAAGATATTAACGAGCCGAATAGAGACTTTTCCACGACGAAGAAATTGTAAGTCAGTTGCAATGTAAGTTCTTATATTTCCATATCAAATAAAAAATACAAGGGATCTAAATCCTCCCTAGAATAGAATAGAATTTTGCACATCTCAAATAAAGTTGATGTGTATTTTGGATGCCTAAGTTCTTATAGTGTTCGGAAGAGCGGAAGCTCTTCATCAATCTCAAGTCCAGGCTACCAGACAACGCCAGGGTTTTCCAAACAGAGGTAGCAACAATCAAAACAGCAGCTGACGGGCGGCTTACTAAAAAACAAAAAAAAAATAATTGGCGCGTACACTTCTGTTAGGTGTTTGGTCGAGCTCCTCCTCCTATTTGTGGTGTGCGTCTTGATGTTGTTCCATAAATGGAGGGACCTACAGTTTCAAGCCGACTCCGAGCGGCAGATATTTTTATGAGGAGCTTTTTCATGGCAGAAATACACTCGGAGGTTTGCCATTGCCTGTCGAGGGGCGACCGCTATTAGAAAAATCATTTTATTAATTTTGCTTTCACCGAGATTCGAACCAACGATCTCTCTGTGAACTCCGAATGGTAATCACGCACCAACCCATTCGGCTACTGCGGCTTACTATAAGGAATTAAATATCTACTCCGACAGCCAAGCAGCAATTAAGGCCTTAGACTGGATTATGGTGCGCTCGAAACTGGTCAGGGAATGCTTGGCTTCTTTTTCGATCGTATCCAAATTATTTAATATTTAATATCTGAGTCCCTGGGCAAAGGGATGAGTTAGCTAGATAGTTGACCTGTGTGATAGTTTTCCGCGTCTAATACTTTCTTTTTCTGTGGTCTAATACTGAAAAAGTGTCTTTTTCTTCAAGTTAGCGATCGCTGGGCAAGTATACAAACTTGTAAGATCTTGAGATCCATCTGACCACGTTTTCATCTAAAGCGTTCGAAAGAGATTCTAAGGGTAAAAAAGCCTCAGCTCCCAAATTTTTTGGGTATTCTTACCGGACATTGGCCCGAGGTGTGCATACTGTGAGACTCGCCATTCCTTCTAGACTTTTTTCCTTCAACTGTATGAAGGATGATGTGGAATCATCTCAGCACCTTTTTTTTAAGTTGTCCTACTTTCGTGGGGACAAGATTTAGACATTTTGGCTCTCTCTTCATTGCTACGCCTGCATATATAGCAGGCCTAGATATTAGCCACCTGATAAATTTCATCAGCAGCTTGAGGCAGTTAGCGCAAACGTAATTCAGCCATCGTTCGGGCCTCATCCTCCCTGCACCCAAACGGAAAATCTATTCGAATATTTCATATGATATATTCCATATAAAAGCGAAAGTTTAATATCCCTTTGAAAAGCTATGTGCAAAAGTTCTAAAACGTTTTTCGAAATGCGCACAGTATTTTTTGTATATTATAACAATAATATAAGGTGGCGCTAAATTGATCATTTAATTTTATTTTGGAATAACTTGTTCACTAAATAAAAAAAGGACGCGCTTCATTGCTTGTAAGTTTGTATAATGAAGCTGGTGTCACAAGTGTCAAATATGATTGAGATGACGCCAATTGCAAAAATTATGAATCCTCCTTACATACTTGTCGAGTATTTATTTTTTATTTATTTATTTATTTTCTTTGAATGGATACATTCTTACAGACTATATTAAGTTAATGTACAATAGTTTAGTAGTTATTAAGAAAAGAACGATTTAAGATGATTGACTAAGAAAACATATTTAAATCTGCACATGCCCCAGGAATCGGAGCATTCATTCCATAGTTGGTTCTCGAGAAGCCAATTTTAAAGGTTTCGTACTGTCGGAGTCTCATATTGGATATATTAAATTGAATTTTACTTAAAAGGGAAGGACAATCAATAGATCCAGAAATGATACGAATAATAAATGAGCACGATAGAATAGATCGTCTGCTATCAAGTGGTTTTAAGTCAATCAATAAACATCGAGAGCGGTACGATGGTACAGGTTCAGAAAAGTTTAAAGATCGGAGCGCAAAACGAAGAAAGGCTTTCTGAACTCTCTCAATCCGATTAGACATATCTATTTGGTACGGTCTCCAAATAACAGCGGCATACTCTAATCTTGATCTAACAAAAGCACAATACAACGTTTTGAGAGTGTGTGGGTTGGTAAATGCAGAAAAATTTCGGCGTACGAGTGCTAGCATCGCATATGATCGTCTTATGACGTGGTTAACATGGTTGGTGAAATTCAACTTAGAGTCGAAAATAACGCCTAAGTCTTTAATTTCCTCAACGGATTGCAAAGGTAAGCCAGCAATACTATACGAAGTGTGCAAAGTATTGTTTGATTTAGCATATTTTACGTGAAAGCATTTGCTAATATTTAGTGACAAACGGTTTAAATAGCACCAGTTCCGGACATTGTGCAAGTCGGTTTGCAATTTTTTAGAGTCCCTAACACTGTTAATCACCGCAAATATTTTAAGATCATCAGCATACAACAAGTATTTAGCAAAAGAAAAGCAAGAACCAATATCGTTAATAAAGAGTATAAAGAGAAGGGGTCCTAGAATACTACACCAGAGGACGCAATAAATGCACGGGATGTCGTATTATCAACGGCTACAACGCAGCGCATATTGGACAAATATGATTTGATCCACGACAAAAACGTGGAGTGTATACCCAATGATGCAAGCTTCGACAAGAGTATTCGGTGCGATACTTTGTCAAACGCTTTAGAGAAGTCTGTATAAATTGTATCAACTTGAGATCTGTTCTGGAAGGCTGAAATGCAGTAATCATTGAAAATAGACAAATTAGTGACAGTGGCGCGACTTACAACGAAGCCATGCTGGTTGGTAGATATTAGGCCTTTGACAGCATAATATACTCGTAACTTATCATTCACTGTTATCTCAAAAAGTTTTGAGACAGACGAAAGCTTCGAAATCGGTCTGTAATTGCTAACATCGTTTTTATTTCCACTCTTAAATATAGGCGTAACGGAAGTAAATTTCTAGTCGTCAACAAAGATACCGGAGGACAACGATTTATTAAATATATATTTTAGCCAGGCTTCTTCAATGCATTGCATGCATTTTCGTGCTGCCGTCCAAATCAGAGCTTTATCTGTTTTGTTGTGCACGCAGTGGATTTCAAATCCAGCGCATATTCGCTTAAACGATTATAATGCCAATGAAAGAATAAGCTCTTTATGTGGCTAATTTATTTTCCTTTCTATATTTCGTTTGCTATGGTGCTTTCATGCGATTTCTACAACAATTGTTGCCAGTTTTTGGTCACAGTGTGGCATTTGCAGTTAGTGCAGGCAGAATAAGCCAGACTACAAGATTCATAAATTAGTTAAATTTGCAAAGCATTGTTAGGAAAAGTTTACATACATCCCCAATTATATGCAAGTTCATACACGGGTATACTTATATACCCATATGTATGTAAGTGTATGCTTGCGTCAGTAGATGTAGCGTAAGTGTGGCTGGGTTTGTAACTTCTATGTAGGTTGCATATAGAATACAAAATATGAACTGTTATTATATTTTTAATTAAATATTTAGTTACATGTACATTTAGTTTTTAATTAAAAATTAAAAGGTTGTTTCACATTAAATGCCTTTTACATATTCAAATTGTGGAAGAATTTGCTTGCTCCATATGCTGCAAGTACATGTGTATGAGATACATAATTTTGTGGACCACTGCACGAATGAAGTTGACTTTTAAATGGGGTTTAATTTGATTTGTAATTTTTAAAAAATTACTTGCTTTGAGATTTAACGAGAATTTTTTAATAATATGTGAACTTTACACTGCCAAGCATTATGTTAATATTCGGTTTGATAAAATTATATATATATATATATATAATTGGCGCGTACACCCTTTTTGGGTGTTTGGTCGAGCTCCTTCTCGTATTTGTGGTGTGCGTCTTGATGTTGTTCCACAAATGGAGGGACCTACAGTTTCAAGCCGACTCCGAACGGCAGATATTTTTATGAGGAGCTTTTTCATGGCAGAAATACACTCGGAGGTTTGCCATTGCCTGCCGAGGGGCGACCCGCTATTAGAAAAGTGTTTTTCTTAATTTTGGTGTTTTCACCGAGATTCGAACCGACGCTCTCTCTGTGAATTCCGAATGGTAGTCGCGCACCAACCCATTCGGCTACAGCGGCCGCCGGGCATTTGAAAAAATGGATTTATGAATTTACCAGCTAATGCTCGCGGCTTCGCTTGCGTATGATAAATGAAATACATTTAGCACTAGATTTACCAGCTATTTAAATATACCTATTTCCACCAAAATCAGTCAAAATGACTGCCGTATAAGAAAAACTGCTTATTGTGACTTCCAGTCTTTATCCACTCCTAAAAAAATACAAAAAAAGTTCAAGAATATTAGTTGTAATAGATAAATGAATTTATAGGCATCGTCAAATAGCAAAATACTGAATTGCTTACAGTTTGTCGGTCACAATTTCTACATAGGTAGATTTTCATGTGTGTACACTCTCCGCATATATTTTTGTGCATGCCTTACAAATATTTGAAGTCTGATTATTATTGCAATACTCTATTTGGCATCATTCGCGTACAGAAACCGTGACACTTGTAGTTGGAAAATCATAATCGTGTAGTTTTTACAGGGAAGTCGGAAATTTTGAAGCAAGTTCTTTTACTAATCTAAATACGTGCCCCCGACAGTCGGTTCTACGTAACCGGAACGACAAAGATTTACTAACGGGTGATTTCTTAGCTATTATCTTTTTAAACAGTTGGTTTAAACCGCTGACGCAAGTTTCACTGTCAAACATCTTCAGTTTGGTCTATAATTTAACTATGAATCGTCTTACAAACGAACAACGCTTGCAAATCATTGAATTCTATTATAAAAACGCGTGTTCTGTTAAGAAAGTTTAAAGTCGAAAAATTGTGTTCAGCGACGAAGCTCATTTTTGGATCAATGGGTACGTAAATAAGCAGAATTGGCGATTTTGGAGTGAAGATCAGCCAGAAGAATTGCAAGAGCTACCAATGTATCCAGACAAGGTCACAGTTTGGTGCGCTTTATGGGCTGGAGGTATCATTGGACCGTACGTACGTAACTGTGAATGGTGAGCGCTACCGTGAAGTGATATCCAACTTTTTTTTTGCCCAAAATACAAGAGCTTGACTTGCATGATATGTGATTTCAGCAAGACGGTGCCACATGTCACACAGCACGCGTAACAATGGACTTGTTGAGAGGCGAGTTCGGTGAACATTTTATTTCACATTCGGGACCTGTCAATTGGCCACCTAGATCGTGCGATATAACGCCTTTAAATTACTTTTTGTGGGGCTATGTTAAAGCTCATGTCTATTCAGACAAGCCTGCTTCAATTAACGCATTGGAAGACAACATTAAAGCATTTATATGTAAGATACCGGCCGAAACATTGGAAAGAGTATGCCAAAATTGGATTAAGCGGATGGATCATTTGAAGCGCAGTCGCGGTCAACATTTGCATGAAATAATCTTTAAACATTAAATATGGAGTGTACTATCGATTTAAATAAAAATTTCATGCATTTTTCTGAATTTTACGTGTGTTTTTTTGAAAAACTTTCTGATAGCTCTTAAAAAATCGACCTTTTATATATCCGGTCAAGGACTGTCTCTTCCGCAGCACTCCTCGTACCTGTATGGGGAATGTTTTTGCTGCTACAACAACAACAACAACAACAACAACAACTAATCTAAACAGATAGTCCATGAGAATGTGAAATATTTTCTCCTGTTGTGTTTTTGTACAATATATTCAGCTGTTTATTCCGGCTATATTATCCTCTGACTTCTTTTGTCGAAACGAGTGTATTGCAGAATCTAAATAAAATCTCGTCTACACATACTTACTTACTTAGGTGGCCATAACAACCCGTTACCGAGTTACGACCGACCTCACTAGCTCTCTCCAGGCGCCTCTGCTCCGCGCGCGCCTTCTCCAATTCTGTACACCAAGCGAGCATAGGGTTTCCTCCACCTGGTCTTTCTTGTCAAGTGTCAGTTTGGTCATGCGAGAGAGGGCTCGACTACTCAATTGCTTACTTACCCCATAGTAACACCTATTAGTAAGAGTGATTCTCCGTTTGATCTCCAGGCTGATATCGTTGTTGCTGTTAACGGCGGTGCCAAGATAAATAAATTCTGGCACAACTTCGAAAGTATAGTTGTCCGCAATGACGTGCGTTCCTACACGCCATGTGTTTCGCGTTGTAGACAGCATATACTTCGTTTTACCCTCGTTCACCGCCAGACCCACTCGTGATGATTCCTTTTCGATAGCAGAAAACGCAGCCGTGACATCTCGCTTACAACGGCCGATAATGTCAATGTCATCGGAGTACGCAAGGAGCTGGACACATCTGTAGAAAATAGTGCCATTACGATGTACACCTGCTTTTCGGAGCACCCCTTCCATCACGAAGTTGAAGAGGTTGCATGACAGTGGATCGCCTTGTCTGAAACCTCGAACGGTACTGAATGGCTCGGAGAGGTTATTTCCTACCTTGACGGAGCTGGTTGTGTTGCTCAACGTCATTCTGCAAAGCCGTATGAGCTTCGCTGGTATACCGAACTCAGACATGGTGGCGTACAGGCAATCCCTTATCAGGCTATCGAACGCAACTTTATAGTCGACAAAAAGATAATGGGTGTCGACTTGCTTTTCATGGGTCTTTTCCAGGATTTGGCGTAATGTGAAAATCTGGTCGATGGTGGATTTACCACTTCTGAAGCTGCACTGATAAGGCCCGATCAGTGTGTTGGCAAACGGCTTAAGTCTTCCATAAAGGACGCTAGATAGGACCTTGTAAGCGATGGTTAGAAGACTGATGCCCCGGTAGTTGGTGCAGATCGTAGGGTCACCCTTCTTCAGTACAGGACAAAGGACGCTGAGATTCCAATCGTCGGCCATGCTTTCTGCTAGCCATATTTTGCAGATGAGCTGATGCATGCTCCCTATCAGCACATCGCCGCCAGTCTTGAACAATTCAGCGGGCAAGCCGTCAGCGCCAGCCGCTTTTTTATTCTTGAGCCGCTGAATGGCAACTCTGACTTCGTTATGACTAGGTGGTGGAACGTCCAAATTATCGTCGATTGGCGGTATCGGGTCATCTTCTACTGGGTCGGAATTGTGTGCGTCATCGCCAGCAAGTAAATTGCAGAAGTGTTCCCTTCATATGTCCAGTATGGACTGTGTATCCATAACCAGATTTCCGTTTTTATCTCTGCAGGCTGATGCTCCGGTCTTGAAACCTTGTGTCAGACGCTTGACTTGTTGATCGAATTTTCGAGCATCATTCCTGCCCCTGTACTCCTCTAGCAGCTCACGCTCACGCTTCTCTTGTTCTCGTTTCTTGCGTCTACACATAGAGTTGGAGAAAAATGATGGTCCCCACTTGTTGTTCTACAAATATTGAAGCCTCAAAGTATTTCCTCCGGACGCCCCACGTGCGAACAATATTGCAATAAAACCCTTCAATTTTGCTTGCGTAATTATCCAGTTTTTCCCCAAAACTCGAAAGGCTTATAACTCAGTACAAATACTTACGAGTATATGTTCCAAAATATGGTTGTAACAGGAACACAATAGCAACGGCTCAATGCCGATAACGAAACGAACGAAGCCACTTGGTGATATATTCCTCATGATTCCTCCGAAATCACACGTTCCTGCATAGAAACATGCACCAGTAATTTTGACTGGTACTGGTATACATAAATGTCAATAGCAAAAAAATATCTGTGTTATTAATATATATAAAGTAGCATTATTTTCATAAAATGTATTATACACTTATAGCTACAAAAGTCGTAGAATCAATGTCAAAATGTCTGCTCTGGTAAATCTAGTGCTAGTAAGATATTTACCAACTTTAAATTTTTGAAATGAAAAGACAAAGAATTTCTGTTTTCAATTGACATTTTTTTATTTACTCTGTCTCTGTTATTATCGGTAGCGCAAATTTACTCGAGGGCAGCCAATGTATAATTGATCGGGGAAGAAACACTCAGTACGCAAGTCAATACCTGGTTTTTAAGTTTATTTTTGTATCTTATTAATTACAATTAATTAAAATCCAATCGGAGTTTGAAGTCGCTTGAAATTGAAGACGTAATTTGTTTGAATTTTCAACCAATTAATACAAATTCTCTTCTGCTGCAATCAGTAAAAATAGTTGCTTTAATAATATTACTTCATAGTTTTTAACTTTAAAATGTATGCCATTGCACAGCGTAGGCATTTTAATTTCTTATTTAGACGTTTAAGGTCACTGGGAGCTTCCTTCTTCGTCAGCCTGGGGCAGTGTTCCTACCTAAATTCTACCAATCTTCTCCATTACATCAACAGCTCTTGGAAGTCTCATAATGGTATCGAAATATCGTTTTAGAGCTACTTGGGGCATGCCAGACTGGTAGTTCAGTCATTTCAACTACCTACCGAATTTTCCAAATCAATAAAATGGTTTTCACTAATTTTGATTTTGCATCGGCTACGTGATGAAATACAATTCTAAAATTGATAGTGGTGTACATATTTTATATTATTAGCTAATTCCAATACTTCTTGAATTACAAAATAAGTGGTAAATATTTTTTATACTCAATCAAAATTTGCGTGACATTCAATTCTTGTACACAGAACAAAAAAACGTCCTCTAAGTACTTGTATGATTACGAGAAGTATGAAAATAAATGCTTACAAGTAAAATTGCGATCAAATTCATTCACGATAGTATTAAAGGCTCATCAAATACCTTTTATAAAAAATTCAGGTTAACCTGTCTTGTTTGTTGTTTTAAGTCTTTGAATGCAAGAATTGTAGAAGACTAACAGTCTATCCTTTGTTGATTTTACATGCTATCTGTATTTCGAAGTAGTATTTAGCTATAATCGAACTCAGACACGAAATTTTAATTAAACTGCAGTTCAAAAGGCCACTCCTTATAGAAGTGGTTTCTCATAATTTTTAAGCTCAGCTACGATTCCAAGCGTAGGAAGAAGGAAGTGCTTAATGGACTACATCTCATCTTAATATCTCCAACCAAAATCACTACGCGAAGTCTTGAACCTGGCACCCTTATAGCTATTGGCATTATCGTTGAGCTCCTCGTAACTTCCGTATTTTATGTTAATTGACTGTTGGCCAAAAAAACGCCATATTCTTGAGGACTCCAGATAAGTATACTTCGTATTTATAGTTGCTCTAGCCTTCACCCCAACGTGTGAAAACAGGAAACCCAGAGGGACCTTATTCTTGGAATCGATTCATATTCGGTCCCAGATCCTTTTCTTATACACTCCTTTGCTTTCTCATTTCTCTATCCCCTACTTAGTCCCCGGACTTAATCCATATTGATGCCAAAAAAATTGTAGGGACTATCATTTTTTTACAGTACAATTTTTGTGGATTTTTCTTGACGGACCACATTCAAAGCTTTTCGAACTCATACATTTTATTCTCTCGATAGTGTCAGCATTCGTCGTAGGATCGCAGCGCAGATTTCCAGATTACATATTTTCTGAAATGAATGGGTGTGCAAATAAATGTTTCAATTTACTATTTAAAATCTTCATGTACTAGCAAATAAGATCGGACTTCAAATTTGCATATGTACTATGTGTACATATTCTTGTGATCACCTATCGATTATCTATCCCAAGACCTTAGGTCGAAGTATTTTGGAATCTGTTGCACATTTTGCTGAAAATTTGGTTATTTGTAGTGTTTAGTATAATAAGAGTAGTCTGAGTATAAATTCAAGAATTTTGAGATATATTCAATGTTGAGAATTGAAATTGAATTTTCGTTCAAAATTCTCTGGACAATTTTTTTTTTAATTTCCTGATTTTTTTTTTAATTTTAAAGAACACCACCTCTAAGTTCTTTTACTTAGTTTTTTCATTAATAACTGAGACTATGTTTCTCTGAAAGTTTCATGGTGGAATTCTATCAAAGATGTACATTAAGAAGCCAGCTCAAATTTAAATGAAGAAAGGCCGTTCCATTCGAACCATCGTCGTTCGTTTTTAACACCAAATGCATGTCGGCTGTTCAACGCAGTTCCTTCTTTTCTTTTCTTTTCTTTTCTTTTCTTTTCTTTTCTTTTCTTTTCTTTTCTTTTCTTTTCTTTTCTTTTCTTTTCTTTTCTTTTCTTTTCTTTTCTTTTCTTTTCTTTTCTTTTCTTTTCTTTTCTTTTCTTTTCTTTTCTTTTCTTTTCTTTTCTTTTCTTTTCTTTTCTTTTCTTTTCTTTTCTTTTCTTTTCTTTTCTTTTCTTTTCTTTTCTTTTCTCATCACCGTTAATCTCCCGCCATAAAAAAAGAAATATATATATATTGCTTTCATTCCTATGACATTCGCTTGTCAATTTTTCATAGTTCCTATTTATTTGATATTCTTCTATACATTTCATTCATTCTTGCGTCATTTATCGTACTCAACGCGATTGTCAGATAAGCGCCTTTTGCCCTTATATTATTTTGAATGCCATATGCGACACTAAAAAAAGATAGCGCACATTCCACTTGAGCACTTGCTCGGCTGTATAATAATTAAAAAACACTCGTTCATGGAGTACAATGGCAAGGCTGACGTTCAATTTATTTTTTTCTAGAATAAAAGAATATTATACAACCCCGCTCTCAGATTTAAATGTATTGGAACTGCTTAGCACAATTCAGCGCAAAAGTAATTAGACTTTAATTACATACGAAAAACTGCAAAGACTACTTGACTCACTGCCAGAAAAACCAAAAAAGGTTGAAAATTGTACACTTGCCAGCTTAGGATGGCACTTACGAAGTGTCCTTTGAATTGCAAATACATATACACCGGCGTTCACGCATAGATTACATTTTTTTTTTAATTTTCTTGGCTTGTTTGTTATCTATTGTACATTGCTGTTTATGTGAAACGATTCAAGGCAAACAATTACTTTTCATTATGATTGGGGTACAATTTTCCCAAAATCACTTTCCCAAAAAAATTTTTTCCCAAATTTTTTTTTCCCAAAAAATAATTTTCCCAATGCCATTTTTCCCAAACTAAAAATTTCCCAATAAATTTTCCCATAAAATATTTTTTCCCAAATTTTTTTTTCCCAAAAAATAATTTTCCCAATGCCATTTTTCCCAAACTAAAAATTTCCCAATAAATTTTCCCATAAAATATTTTTCCCAAAATATCGTTCGTCTGTAAAATATCGCATATACATTTGCAATGAATGGGCGAGTACATTTTTTATTATTTGAAACAAGATTTCAGTTTATTTCTGAATTTGTATGTATACAATCACATGCGAATATAGTATCCTAGAGTTTTCAAGTATGTGACAATATCATTGTTATCAACATATTCGTGATATTTCGAAACAATGTTAAATATTCTCTGTTCATGTTTCAACCTCTTGGAATCTTTATTTTTCTTAACTTGCTGTCCTGATTGCAATTGTCGCATCATTATTTCTGTGTCCGATTGCTCTTTCTGCAACTCGGAAAGAAAAATGTAGAAGCTGGGGTGATCTTTCCCTATAACAACTTGAAGCCTGTTGTGCCATCCTTCGGATATATTATTCGTTCTCGCAGTTTGTTGAATGACTGCATCATATTGACACCACAAATCTGGAGCATAGCGAGGATGCACCTGTTTACGTCGGCCTTTTGCAGGTTTTCCTCGGACGTACGTAGCGTCAAAGTATTTTGAAATTGGTCGCATTTCCTCCGGTATTTCATTTTTTAAGGTTTCGAATTCTCGGGCGATGTTTTGATGTGGGACGAAAGCAAGGGCACATATCATATGAGTGGCTACTTTGACCGATTGATCTTCAGGATCGCAATACATTTTCTGAAGTCCTTCACTTTGGATATGGCGGTACATGTTTTGACAGAGGTGGAAAAAACAGCAGCGTGCCTTGTCTTCGCCCATTACGATTTTTACAGCATTGATGATAGCCAAATCAAAATCTGTCATCACTTTAATCGGAAGAGAAATATCGATACCTAGACGTTCTGCCTCTTGCAAAACAACCGAGAATACTTTTTCGTATACTTTCTGCTCTTTGTTTTCTAATAATGCGTAGACAAAAGGTAAACCAATAGTTTGTGGTTTTCCTCTTGAATCCGGTTGTGTAACTGCTCCGAGAATTGCGAAAACTTGGAAAAATATACTTGGCGCAGTTTTAAATGTTCCGTCGGCAAACCACAATATGCTCCTGAATAATTGCCTTAAATTTTCAGGCGTCGCGAACACGAGTATTCTCCCAAATTCTGAGTCTTCGTCATTTTCATAGGAGTCGTAAATTAGAAATTTATCTCCATTCAATGAATTTTGATAAAAGCCTGGAATATCCTGCAATTTTCTCAGCGTTCGCGGGTTCGAGGGAAAATCTTTTAATCTTTCACGACTAAGACTTTTTCGGGGATTAATTCTGTTTGGCATTTCCGCTAATACCGCTAAAAGAGAGAGTTATCATATTTTGTAATTATGAATCGAATGCAATTTCGTTTTTTTGTTTTTACCTGGTGAAACGTTTCGCGATTCAGTTCGTAATATTTGAGCTGGAGGAGCTTCAGGATTTTCTGTAGCTTTACGTTTGATCCTATTCATGACTCTTAACGCTTCGACTTCTTCGGGGTTTGGTGCATGAAGGATGTGTTTCGATTCATCAAGTCCCTTCAGAACTCTGATATTGTGTGGTCCTCCGTATGTTGTCACTCTAGCATTACACTCAGGTTTTCTTCGGCAATTCCAATACGCAGTTTCTCCTATTCTACCTGAGTGTTTGTAGTACAAATATCCGTTAATGTGCAAAAGAAATGATTTTTTGCATTCAATTAATTCCGCCATAATTAGAAATTTTGACTTTAGGCAGCAAATTTTGGCTCATGAAATTTTGACACGAAAAGAATGACGTGAAAAAACTTGTTTATATGAGTGAAGTTGGATACATTCGTTACCTTGTCTTTTTATCCGAATTGAAAAATGTATATTGAAAAACTTTTTCGAATCTTTTTCGATTACTTAAGTATAAGATTTTTGATTATTATATACACTCATATTGTCGGAATCGTCGAAAAATGTCAAATAGTAGAATAATAAAAATTAATTTCAGTAGTATTTGTTCGGGAAAGCTATCTATTGGAAAAAAGTTATTTTGGGAAAACATGCATTCGGGAAAAAACAATAAAGCGGGAAAAAATATTTTTGGGGAAAAAAATATTGGGAAATTTTTTTTTTGGGAAAAAAAATTTTGGGAACAAATTTTTTTGGGAAATTTATTTTGGGAAAAATGACCCCCCACCTTCATTATTTTTGTTTTTGTTTCAGTTTTTAAAATTTTTTTAAATCAAATAAAAATAAATGATATTCCAGAACTTGAACAAGTAGGAAACCATGCATAGAAGCTTTGAATGCTTCGATTCGAGAAGGCATTAAACCAATCAGGTTTTCCAAAAAGATGGGAGCAATTTGTTCTTTCCTTAGCGTTTCTAATTTTTTAAAGCTTGTTAAGAAAATTGAAAGAACTAGGTTGTTATTTTTAATTAAAAATATTATAAACAATTTTTGTTTATTTCCACCCGCCCATTTAGAACGCTGACATTGCGTTAAGTTGTCGTAATACAACGACTTCGGAAAACTAGTCATTTTGGTTTTCTACTATAGACAAAATGGAGTGCTTTATGACTTCGTTGCGCTCCTTTACGCTCTTTACTTCATCCATAAAGTATAAAAGACCACGTACACAATAACAAAAATCCTCGGGCTTTCGCGAGGCTAGACTATGTTAATCCCACATGCCCCCTTATATCTTTCACTAGTAATCCATCGAAGGTATGAGAGATAATAGGCACAATGTAAATTGAATTGGCTCTTATGTGATTAAAGCGTCTTCGACTTGTCACTTTTATGCTCGCTGTATTTTGGTTCTGCTCGCTTGACGAAAAATTACTTGTGAAAGCAACAATAAAGTTATCGATCAATGTTCGAATCTAGCGAGTATGGTTATACCTCATAAAACTGCTATTACTCACTATGTAAATTAAATGCCGCCAGCTCTCTTTCTGTTATTAGACAAGTATGTATCATTAAACCGCGCAACTTTTCATTCCTAACTCATGACGAATCGAAGACACCTTATACGACGTTTCCTTACTACGCAGCAGTCCAATTTCGAGTCTACCACAGCAGTTTGGAACTCAGTTCTTGTGTGAGAAGTGGATTTTTTTGTTGAACGGCCTGCAACACGATCTTGCTGATAAAGGTTAATTCCAAATCCTACTGCACTTTTAAAAAGATTTTTGAATTGCATACGGTGGAAAATATTGTAAATCCGAACAGTCGTTATTTTTCGAATCCTTTTTTTGATTGGAGTCTCTAAACGATCTTTTTGGTGCTTCATTTTTAATAAATTTATCACTGCTTGATGAGTACAATAACTTCCTCTGTGCCATCTTTCGTTTGAATACCCCTTCTTCATACAAAGTTAAACTACGCAGTTTCTAATCATAGGCCAACCCTTTATACTCCAGACACATCTTTAATCCCGCGATCTTTATTGCGTCACTGCTTATAATAGACTAATACTTTTCGTAAAATTTTGCATTTCAAGACATTGTTACGACAATCACTAAATTATACAAATTTAACAAAAATCGAGTGCACTTGCATGATAAGGCGAGTGGTCAGTTATGCGTGGCCGCATGAGCGCTGAATCTGTGGTCTTACCTATATTATTTGTGTTCTTGTAATTTTATTAAAAAAATGTTCAAATTACAAATTCAAGCGCATGCTGTTTATGCAAAATCTAAAGTAAGTTAATGCTACGCAAATGTTTTAAGTGTGAGACGGATTTGCTCCAATTTAAAAGTTTGTTTTTCTAATTTTATTCATAATAATTCAAAAGCATAAAATTTAATATACAGGTATAAATAGGTGTGCGTGTGTTTTAATTTCTTTTAAATCCATTTTTTTATTGTGATCTGATTTTTAAATATTAAGCAATATTTTTACTTAAAGCTATTTAATTCGGTTAAGAGAAAAAAATATTTATGTAATACCCAGTGGTGCAACCATTTACTAGTTTCATGATAAATAATAATTTATACTAATTATTATCAAATGAGGTATTTTGTAGACATTATCTGGTAAGATTTGCAACTATGGAGTTTGAGGGCGATTGGAGCCGTGTGTTGTGTAATATGGCAAAATATCTTATTTCTTATTGTGGGTACTTTGAGATCACGTTGAATTTGTGCATTTGTGATATAATAAGAGGCGTTTGAGATCATTCTGAGGGTTTTTAGAATCTTTGAAGTATTTCGTTGTTGGAATTAGCTGCAGTGCCTAAAGTTATATCGGTTCAAGATAGCTGAGTAAAGTGAGAGCTTACTTTCGAGAGAAACATGGGAATTTCAAAGTATTAACCAATTCAGGCTATTAAGTTTTATTCCTAGCGCCTTCCATTTGGTGAAAATATTTTGTGACGTTAGTTTGAAGGATGATTTTATTATTGAGCTTAACGGGTGGGCAAGTTTTTCGATTTAGTGTAAAAGTGACGTGGGAAGATTTTGTCTCGTTTGGCTTAATTCACCAGTCTTTCAACCAATGTGTTATTTTATCAAGTCCTTCTCGAAGTTTTGGGAGACCACATGGGGGTGAGGGTCAATTGTGAGTACGGCCCATCTGGTGTCAGCTATGAGTCAGTTTTTTTATTGTGCAAAAGCAGTTTTTGTTTTGTTTTTGTTTGTTCTTTGCTGCTCTGTATGCAGCCAAAGGAAAGGTTTACACTTTTATTTTTATGTTTTAAATATTTTGCACGATAGTGCAACAACATTCAACCGAATTTTTGGTAATTTGTACGTTTGTACACTTTTTTCACTATTTAACGTATATTTTTTGTAATATGAATTTCTTTGTCTTCACTTCCCTAGAGTAGCCAAATAACTAAAATTAAAAAAGTTATATATGTATGTCCGGTATCGCGGAGTTGTTGTCTACCGGACGAGTAACAGGTTGCGGCTATTGATATGGTCTGTGAATAAGTAATTATTTACAAAAAAACAGTCCCGGACAAGCGGCGTGTAGAAATAATGGGTTTGGGTGCTCTTATTTTGAGTTTATCCGATTGCAAGAATTGGAGAGGCATAACACTATTAAGCATGGTCAATAAAGTAATAGCGCATATAATTAATAAAAGGCTTTCCGACGCACTGCAAAGTGGCCTACGGAATGAACAAGCGGGATTCCGACCACGCTGTTCTTGCGTCGATCAAATCAACACCCTGAGAGTGATTGTCGAGCAATAGGTCGAGTGGCGTTCGCCACTTTATCTCTGCTTCATCGACTTTGAAAAAGCTTTTGATACTCTTAACCACGAGGCAATCTGGGGAGCACTTTACTGCAAAGGAGTATCTGAAAAAATCATTTCACTTGTCAAAGAACTGTACAGTGAAGCAAGCTGCCGTGTGAGACATGAGGGCATCCTGAGCAACGCTATTCCAGTTCGAACAGGAGTAAGACAGGGATGCGTGCTATCTCCGCTCTTATTTAATCTGGTACTGGACTTAGTGATGCGACAAGCCTCAGCGGCGAACAGAGGCATATCCTGGGGCCTGAGCGGCAACCTTGAGGACTTAGACTACGCTGACGATATTTGCCTGCTATCACACAAACACTCACATATGCAAGCAAAAATAGAGGCGGTGAGCGAATTCGCAGCGAGGGCTGGACTGAAAATAAACATTGCGAAGACAAAGATAATGCGCATCAACACCACCGATTCACATATCTTTCAGATACGCGGCACTAACATCGAAGCTGTAGATGAATTCTGCTACCTAGGCAGTGTAATAAATAAAAACGGCGGTTCAGCGGCTGACATACGTAACCGGATATCGAAAGCTCGCGTAGTGTTTGGCATGCTTGATAAAGTTTGGAGAGCAATGCATATAACGAGGCGCACGAAACTGAGAATCTTCGAGTCCAATGTGAAATCTGTCCTCTTGTATGCATGCGAAACGTGGAACGCGTCAACACGTGACATACAAGCAATGCAAGTATTCATCAACCGCAGCCTTCGCAAGATCACGCGCATTTTTTGGCCTAACGTCATATCAAACTCCGATCTGTGGACTATAACGAAACAGATACCAGTCTATCTCGAAATTCGACGCCGCAAATGGAAATGGATCGGTCACACACTTCGAAAGCCATATGGTGATATCACTAGAGCAGCCCTGGATTGGAACCCCCAAGGCAGCCGCAGACCTGGCAGACCATCTAACACGTGGAAGCGACTAGTAGAAACAGAAGTGCAACAAGCAGGCCGCTCCTGGCGGCAAATAAAATTCCTAGCTTCTAATAGATTTAACTTTAACTTGTTTATTGAGGCCCTTTGTTCCACCTAGGAACCACGGGAAAATATATATATATATTTTGAGTTGGGGCAAGTCATTCAAAAAATCCACAACGTCCCTGACAAGGCGAAAAAAATGCCGCCGTCAAATAAGTATTCTGCACTGATTCGACATCGCAGTGTCTGTTGTCATGTGAGGAGTGGCTCAAACAACGTCCATCTCGCAGCGAGCGGTTGTCTCCTGGAAATGTTATTTCTCGCATGGAAATTAAATGAGTATAATGAAATTCGATCTTCGTTGCCATGAATTCGAAATGAAGCTTGTAATCTTAGGGCGCTATATAAATCTTGAAAACTTGGGTCACTAGCTAGATAGTCTGAGAGGTATATACCCTATGATCAAAAAGTACCGGGAATGTTTAAATAAAACAAAACAGAGTTAAATTTCAGGCAATTTTTTTTTATCTCCTTCAAAATATGAACCGTCTGAAGCAACACACATGGGCCAACGTTTAACCCAGTCCTCCATGCACCCCTGGTAGGCCGACGAAGGGATGGCCTTCAGCTCTTTGATCTCCTCTATCGACTGAAATCTCCTTCCTCGAAGTGGTAATTCAGCACAATTTGGGCTCGGTGCGATGGCGCGTTATCATTATGCAAAATCCAAGAATGGTTTGCCCACATTTCTGGCCGTTTGTGACGTACAGCATCTCTCAAACGCTTCAAAACGGATAAATAATATTCTTTATTGACTGTTTGACCCGATGGAAGGTACTCATGGTGCACTACGCCTTGGCAATCGAAGAAGACAGTCAAAATCACCTTCCCGGTACTTTTTGGTCATAGGGTATATATGTATATATAAATAAAAAATTGGCATCATGCGCTCGGTGATCGCCGCGGCAGCAATTAATCATCATCAACATACAGTTTGTCTACTGGAAGCGTGACCGGAAATATTTAAGCTTAGAATTCCGTTATAAAAAATTTAAATTTAAATGCTGCTAAGTAGGTGTATCCTTTTCGCAATACGCGTTGGTATTAAATTCGGTCCAGAAAATCTCGCACAAATACCCCTAGGTGTGTAACAATTAATGGAAGATTTTCTCAGACCTTGTCGGACACCGTAATCTCTTTTGTTCATGTCGTCAGCAAAGTCAGTGATGAAGGAAAATAGCCATAAATTTCAGTTGTCTTGACTCTTCTTATGCTCTAGATTTTGGATCATTCTTCTTCTTAATTGGCGCGATAACCGCTTACGCGATTTTGGCCGAGATTAACAAAGCGCGCCAGTCGTTTCTTTCTCGTGCTAACCGGCGCCAATTGGACACACCAAGTGAAGCCAAGTCCTTCTCCACCTGATCTTTCCAGCGCAGAGGAGGCCTTCCTCTTCCTCTGCTACCACCAGCTGGTACCGCATCGAATACTTTCAAAGCCGGAGCGTTTGTATCCATTCGGACGACATGACCCAGCCAACGAAGCCGCTGGATCTTTATTCGCTGCGCTATGTCTATGTCGTCGTAAAGCTCATACAGCTCATCGTTCCATCGTCTACGATATTCGCCGTTGCCAACGTGCAAAGGTCCAAAAATCTTACGCAGAATCTTTCTCTCGAACACTCCAAGCGTCGCTTCATCGGATGTTGTCATCGTCCAAGCTTCTGCGCCATACGTTAGGACGGGCATGATGAGAGTCTTGTAGAGTGTTAGTTTTGTTCGTCGAGAGAGGACTTTACTGCTCAATTGCCTACTTAGTCCAAAGTAGCACTTGTTGGCAAGAGAGATTCTACGTTGGATTTCAAGGCTGACATTATTATCGGTGTTAATGCTGGTTCCTAAATACACGAAGTCTTTTACAACCATTTTGGATCATTGCTCCTATCTAAATTGGATTTTACCAATAGCTCCTCTTCCGTATGCAATGAAAAGTGATGAGAACGCGTGTCGTTGGTATTGTTGTGGAAATTTTGTACTAGAATGTGATGCGATTTCATAAAAAATAAAACTGCCATAATTATTACAACTCGAGCACACTTCTAATTTTCTCCCTTTACGGGTTCAAAGGTCAAGAACTCAATCAATTTTAGTATAGGATTATATTATAGTTATTATTATACTGCAATGTTAAGATTTATTTAAAAATATGTATACCTGGGTGCTTTTCCAAAGTGTTTAAATAAATAAACACTCGAAAGAAAACGACAAGTAGACAGTTAAGTGTTCGTGTATTTTTCACTTCAATAAAATATCATTAAAATTTACGAAATATTTTTGACGGCAGAGGTAATACAAAGTCATGAACTTAACATTTAAAATTTAGATATCGACAATATACAGTATTGGACAAAAGTTTAAGACCACTGTAATTTATATATAACTTAAGTAAAGTTTAGAGCACAACTGCAAGGCTAGAAAGTGTTATTTATTATTAATTTGTACAGCCCGCGACAAATCATAGTACTTCAACATTTTGACCGGCATTGGATTATTGATGGATGGCTTTTGTTATACTATACTTTTACAGCTTTACTTTCATAAACAAATAATGAGCACAAAAATAAGATGGAAAAAAATACTGGATGGAAAATAAGGAACTCAACACTTTTAGAAGCGTAAAAAAGTTTTAGGATCACATTTGATAAAAATTCAAATATTATATTCTTTGGGGAAAAAAATTGAATAAACTCACGACCATCATTATTTTCTCTGCATTAATGAAAAATTGTTTTATTTGAGAACTATTGGAAGAACCCTGAAGAGCAACGCACTCGCCCAATACTTTTCAGCAACTTTCAATAATATTAAGATCCGAACTTTATGATGGCCGCTTCAGAACTTAAAGGCTTCTGAACCCTTCACCAGTCTTGATTATTGCATCGAAGATTATCCTTTGAACAGTCCTTTCCTTTCAAATCACTTTCCTTTATTCATCATGCTGTCAACAATGAAAAGGTTAGAGTAGCCTTACTAAAACATAGCTCCTCAAACACCAACCTTACATTCACTTTCTTGGACTTGGATTTGTAGTGCAGTTCGGACGCACTTATTTTGTTGCATTAAGTACCAGCTGGGCTGTACTTTACTACCAAACAATGAGACTCTATTGATTAAGTATCTTTTGTTATTTTTTGCATTTTCTGTATTTTTTGCGAACTCTGTGACTTTTTTGCAGTAGGTCGACTTTTATAGCTCACTCCATTGAGAAGATTTTGGAGATGCTCATTGGAAAATACTTCACCTGAGTATACTGCAATCACGAGGTTGATTTTGTGGCTTAAAACGAAACAGTATATTTTCAAAGTATTTTCAGTATTAGCCCACTAGTTGAACCCGCAATTCGGTTATGGGCTACTTCTCTAATTTAAGTTTTATTTTGGATAGCTAAGACGACATGCTAGTTTTTAAAATTATTTTCAGAATAGTTGCATACAAAATTTTTGGTTTTTAATAATGTGAAGTAGGAAATGCTTAGTATTCAAAAAATCGCTTTATTAAGCAGCCATTTTTAACTGTCACGGCCGGGTTCAAATTTTATTGATGACTGGTTAATTAAAAGGAGAAAAATAGGCCCCTTAAACAAACACTAAAAAAAGTGGACGTACAAGCAGAAAAAAAATATTGTTTTTAATAATTTTTAAAATCTAATATCTTGAAAACGAGTGTGTTTTGAAATAATTAGAAATCACCTCAATAATAATAACTTTAACCACCTTTTTTGAGCAAAGAGTATGCAATCGTAATCTGTATTCGGTTTGCGTCAGTACCAAGGATAAGATACCAAGGATAATGCGTGCGTTAAATCTGTGTTATATGGGTGCATCACTTGGAAAGTTACAGTGGCAATCAAAAAACGCCTCCAAACCCTCCGACGCATACTACGAATCTTCTGACCCCGAAAAATATTCAACTCCGAGTTGCTTAGGGTTACGAATCAGATCGAGATTGCCTGCGAAATGCGAATAAGGAAATGGCAATGGATTGGTTACACACTTTGAAAGGTTGACGATAACGTGGTCAAATATGCGTTACGGTGGAGCCCGACCCAAGAAGTAGGGCGTGCAGTTGGAAGACCTTGTATAACAATGCGAAAATGAACTGAATCCGAAATGGCAACTCCTGGCTTGTACTGGAGCGTTGCCGTTCTGGAGTATTTAACGTTCTATGCTCCACAAGGAGTCAAAGGAAAATGTATATATGCGAGTATTATGTACGAGTATACCTGTATATATTTTTATACTATATACGCACCCAAGACGACTTTTTCGGTAGCCCTGTATATATTGATTTGGGACCCCTGCCTCCACAACTTTTGCAAACTCTCTCCAGATTGTGAGCAAAGATATAACTGCTTTACTATTTTCCATAAGCACAACTGGACGATCGGAAATTCTACATAAAAGTCACATACTGCTAAAACTGCTGCGAAGAAAGCAGGGTGGCTTTAAATTTTTAAACCGAACTAATTCTGCAAATTATTAAAACTGTCTAGGGGTATGTAAGAAATGAATACAGAAATGCGAGATAATGATGCGTAGTATTGTATATACCAGAAATAAGTATGTATTTTGAAAAAAAAGTAATAAATTTAATGTGATATTTTTTAGCTTCTACTGTAGTGACCTTAAACTTTTGCGTAATACTGACCATTTATAGTAAAACTATAAAGTTCTTTGTAAGAAAATCCGAATCTTGTTTTTAAATAATATTCAGAGATGTACAACAGTAAATTCGATAGTTATAATGGCGAGAAAGTTTGCCTGGAAATTTTGTTAAAATCAATATAAAAATATTTCTGATTTTGGATTAAATGTATTTCGAGTATCAAGTCAAAGCTTAAAACGTAATTTTATGTCATAACTTTAAATTCTTATACAATACATATATTCAGTGCAACATCGATAAATATAATATCTTACAGCTTCAACAATTAATTAATACTTTACTTTTGTGTGGAAACAGATTCACTTAAACGATTTCTTGCAAACAACTCTTTCATATATACTTACATACATATAAGGGTGTATATAATTAACATTTAATCTATGCTCAATTACATATATACATACATATATTATGTGAAGTTTAAAATATAAATTACCTACACTCCCTGCTTAAAATACTAAAATTTCCCACTTAAAGGTAAAATAATCACATTTTTCATCATATAGTTATTTTTTGCTTTAAAAGTGAAGATTTTAGTGCAAAATCGTAGAAGTATGATACTTAGTTGTATGTATAGCATGATCTTAATAGATTAGAGTGCGTTATTCCCTATAAAAAAAAAATAGTTTTTTCTCTTTGAATTATATAAATTATTAAATTTAAAACCTTTCCCCAAAATATTTCGAAAAAATATATTATGATTTTTGAGAGCTGGAGCGGCTGAATGTATTTCATTAATTTAATTCTGTTGATACAATTTTTAAAAATTGTACAGTAGACTTTTTAAGCATAAACCCTTCTATCATCTGAAGTGATTTTTTAGTAAAAATAATTTTAAAAACTAATTTTATTTATAAAATCCTGGATCTTTGGGGTTATTTTCAAATCGGTCCAGCTCACGTAAATATAATAGATTCTATAATTCCGGTGGAAAATGGCAACTTCCGTTTATGTGGCTTTCTTATACTATATGTACATATTTTTTCGAATGATGGGTTGCTTATTTTGTTATTGACACTTCTTCTTAGTCAAGAAATATTGCAAATTTATTTGCAAATTGAGTGTTGTACTGCTGAAGCCCTACTGCGATACCCAATAAAGCTTACTATAGGCTAATTGTGTAAAATTTCGAAAATCGCCAAAGCCATCGAAAAAAAGGAATCATCATCCATTTCAACAACTCAGTACTTCACGCATCAGTCTGATAAGAACTTTACATACAAATTTTCGATTAGTGGCTTACAAGTTCTAGGGCATGCAGGAATTGAAGAACACAAACAGCTAATCGTTATTTTTACTTACCATATCAACTGATACAAGTATTTCGGACATTTTCTGAAAATTGGTCTCTTTGTGCACTTGAATATAATAAAAAGCAAACTGTTTTCTGATTTTTTTCAATGATTAAAGTTTTGGGATAGATTTTTCTAAAGTGAAATATCTTCGGCTCCTTTTAAGATTTAAATTTTTTTTCACGGGTTTACTGTTCGTATTTGAATAGAACCCTAATACTCAACAGAATCTAAAAATGAAACATTAAGGAATTACCAAGCATAGTTTCAGCTATTAATGAAAATAATAAAGGAGAAGTGTTTTACAAAAAAAAAAAAATCGTAAAATTTTTTAACAAAACAAAAGAATATTTTATCCACAAAAATTAAAAAGAAAAAAAGTTTTAATTATTATTATTATTCTCTTTAAACAAATCCATACCAAAATTTTCAACATTGCATAAATCTCAAAGTTATTAATTTTTTTTTTCAAAATATTTACAAATATTAAAATACTCAATTTTCAGAAAAATTTACGACAATTTCCAATACTTGGCATTGAATCGCGCTACTTTAAACAGTTTGATTTGGGCTTTGATTTTGGGCGAAAAATAAGTTTTTTTTTGACTTGGCGTAATTTAATATTTTTTGAGGGTTTTTTATTCCCTGTTAATATATACTTTTAGATGACGTTTTTAAAAAGAACTAAGGAGCTACTATACAAAAAAAACATCTCTGCACATATTATCGCTCCTACTTGGAGCATAGGGTGGCATCATCTTAGCGGTAAGTAAAAATACTGCATTTTCGCACATGAAAATCCGAAATGTCTATGCATTTTATAGATACAAAGTCATTTTGTGAACTTTGGCTTAGTATTTTTTTTACAAATAGAGCTTTATCCAATATTTTGGTCTACGATGAGTGCTATAGTGGCATGTTTTCCAACTTCTCGTCGGTTTGGTTTTGCTTCGTTATGGTGCATCTGGCCACAGTTCCCATCAAATGACTGATCCATTTCTTAAGCAACAGGAATGTTTAAAAATTGATAACAGCTTCATTTTGTGCTTAGATGATGATAATGCCGACATTTGAGTAAAATAAAGAGTTGTTATATATTGTAAAAATACTACATTTTAAGGAAATGGAACACTTGTTATTATACGAGTTTTATAGTATTACTATGTTTTTTATGTACATAAAAAAAAATTTTGTTCAGCGATGGGGCGCATTTCTGGCTCAATGGTTACGTCAATAAGCAAAATTGCCGTATTTGGGATGAAGAGCAACCAGAACAGGTTCAAAAGCTACCTTTACACCCAGAGAAAACAACGGTCTGGTGTGGTTTATGGGCTGGTGGAATCATCGGTCCATATTTTTTCAAAAATGATGATGGCCGCAACGTAACTGTGAATGGTGCTCGCTACCGTACCATGATATCGGACTTTTTGCTACCTGAAATTGAATCTAATGATCTCTACGACATTTGGTTTCAACAAGACGGAGCCACTTGCCATACAGCTCGTGAAACAATGACTTTATTGAGAAGTCATTTCGGAGAGCAGCTGATTTCACGTTTAGGACCTGTGAGTTGGCCACCAAGATCTTGTGATATCACACCTTTGGACTTTTTTCTTTGGGGATTCGTGAAGTCCAAGGTCTATGCTGATAAACCAGCTACGATTGAAGCTCTGGAAGCCAACATTACGCGTGTTATTCACGACATACCAGTCGAAATGCTCGAACGAGTGATTGAAAATTGGACCTTCAGAATGGACCACCTTAAGCGTAGTTGTGGCCAACATTTGAATGAAGTCATATTCAAAAAGTAAATGTCAAAGAATGTCCTTTCAAATGATAAATAAAGGTTTTGAACATAATTTACATTTTTGTTTTTTTTTTTAACTATTGAAAAAAGCACCTCATGATTGATCACCCGTTATAATCAATAGCAGACATGGTGTTACATTTTTTTCAATTTTTAATTTTTAAATAATTTATCCATACCTGTATACATATACGCCTTTTGCACTAAATTCTTTAGCTTCCTTTACTAAAAGTTTAAGTTATTACTCCTTAACATGTTTACATAGCGAAAACCCTTATTACCATATACCTACTTGCACATTGATGACATCAACGTCGTGGAATAAATTTGCATTTAGCCTTTTACTTTTTAGTAACTCTGTAGTAAAAGAAATCGCATTTGTATATTTTTTGCATACATATGCCCATTTACTAATTATTTTTGCAATATTTTGCAAGACACATTATGCCCCGGCTCGCTAAATACGAAAGCGTACGTTTGCCAAAAAAGTATACTGCAAAATTTTTGTTCGCTTTTTCAGAAGATGGGGTTACTTTTAATATTTTTTCTATTCATTCACTGTCTTACGAGCACATATTTTGTATAGTAAAATATTTTATTAAATGGATTTGATAATTGAGTATTTACGCTATGAATACCTTATTTATCATGACTGGAATATTCAGTTTTGCTTTCAAATATTATATTTTGTGAATATTGTGAAAGAGTAGATTATTCGTTCAATTATATCATCCAAATTCAATTGTAAAATTAATTCTTATATTGAATTTTTCTAAAATCTCATTTTCTTATATTTCCTTGTTTTATTGTTTTTACTCAAAAATAGTAATATTTTTATTTCACTACTCTTACAATAATATATCCTTAAATAAAGTACTTTCAACATTAAAGTCCCTGTACATGTATTTTCGTTTTCATTTTTAGTACTAGTTTTGTCGAATTGTAAGTCATAACGAATCCTTAATTCGAATGCTCTATATCTATTTTATTTTTCAACATACCATGTCATATACATATATACACATGTACCTCAAATTTTAGAACAAACATTAAAATATTTTACAACTTTGCAATCCAGTTTTCAATCCAGCATTACATTATATTAATTTAAACTGTATTTAGTGGTCGTATTTTATTATTATTTTTATAGACACATTTAAATAACATTTTTTTTCATAAATTAAACTTCTTATCGTTCTAGCAAAACCATTTAGCATTTGCAGAAAAGTTGTCTAGTTATGTGCACAAGCATTAAGTGGTGCACTATCAGCTATTTGAGATTTTTTAACAATATTTATATGGACAGGCTGGTTCTTATTTACTTCATACGGCAGGTTTTAAAATATCAAAAGAGCAGACCACACTTATGCCAAGAGGGTTTATCGTGGCACCCAGATAAGCACTAATTATTTTCTATTTAGTACTAATCACTAGCACTTTAGCACTAACTTATCACTTGGCATAGGCTGCCTTACTCATCATTACCTTTCACCTATTCGTCTCTTCCGTGTGAGGTACAAGCACTGAATTAGCTGAATTGAACAAACTTGGAATGTGTCACATCATATGGTTTGCCTTTTTGTTCAGTGTGTCAACTTAAAAAAAAAAAATTACATTCCGAACTTATTAAATCATTACAATACCCACAAAAGCATTTTTCACCGGTGGAGAATGCACGGAATTTTTTGTTATATGCGTCTAGGGAAAACTTTATAAAAAATCGACGAAATTTTTCAGCAACTTTTTTTGTTATACAAAATATTTTTCTAGAAATTCTAAATAAATTGGCATGAAAAGTTTGGGAAGTTTTCCCAAAGGTTGGAAAATGGACTTTTGTGGTTTTTATTACAAAAAATAATTAGAAAAATTAATAAACATAAAAGAAAAGAAGAAAAATACTCAAAACTTGTCAAAGTAATGATGAGCTATCATTTGTCGCTGCTGCTAAGCAAATGCACGGTATTTTTCAATACGTACAGAAACGTATTGAGATACAATACGAAAAGTTTTGGGAATCTTATTAGGAAATTTGAAGTGATTACTGAGCATAGTTGAAACTATTACTACAAAAAAAAAAAAAAAAAACTGAGAAGAATGCTTTCCAAAAATTTGTTTTTCAACAATTTGAGTAAAACTTAAGCACTTTTTTCTCAAATAAATTGTTTTATAAGTTATATTTTAATCTAGAAAATTAAAGAAAAATTTTGAAAATGTTAAACGGACCCGAATATATTTCATATCAAATCTCATTCATTTCATATCTCATTTAAAAAAAATGTTAACAAACATAATCATTTTTTCTCAAATAATTTGTTTACATTTTTACTTAGAAAATTATAAAAAAATACCGAAAATGTTAAAATGACAATACCATAATTTTCAATATTGAATAAATTGAAGAGGGCATTTATAAAATTTTTTTTTCTAAAAATTTTCAACAAAAATAAAATTTTGAAAAAGACTATTTTAACTTAGAAAAGTACAAAAAAATTATGAAAATGTTGAATAGAACCGGGATATTTCATTTCCAATTTTTAATTATTTTTTCTAAAATTTGTCAACAAACTGAAGAGGGTGTTTTACAAAAATGTTTTGTTTATTTTTTTTTTCAAAAATTGCCAACAAAAGTAATTTTTTTTAAAAAGTATGTTTTAACCTGGAAAATTATAAAAAACTATGAAAATCTTATAAGGAACCAAGAAATTTATTTAAAAACTCAATACCATAATTTTCAACATTGAAATAACTGAAGAGGCCGTTTTCCCAAAAAACATTTTTTTTAAAAGTACATTTTAACCTTAAAAATTAAGACAAAACTTGTAAATGTTAAAGTGTCAATGAATATACTCAGCAATTTTCAACACAAATAATTGCTTTTAAAAATTCCATAGCTTTTGGCATTGAATAAACTGAAGAGGCTGTTTTCCAAAAAAAGGTTTTTTCTCAAAACAATCTCAAAATTTGCAAAATTTTTTCAGTTCCCTTTTTTTTATACTCAAGCCTGTAAATAAACGAATGTTTGTCTAAAAAATGAAATAACAATTTGCGTAACGCCGTCAAAAATAAAATTATAATAAAAAACTCAATGGGATCTTAGCAATTTAAAACTTGCACTTGATTATCCTAAACTCTAATGAAAAATAAAACTGTATGCCAAACATTTTTCCAGAAATTCTACATAAAAAAGCAATGAGTATTAGGAAAAAAACAAATCTTGCCAAAATGTTGATACACTATCGTTTTCTCCCGAGGTGTACCTATCTTTGTACGAAAATCTCTCTTCATAACCTAAAAATTTTTACTCTTGACATACTAGCCTCACTTGGTGCCAGAATTAGTGCAATGGCCTGCTTGCATAGTGCTAGGTGTAAATAAACTCTGCCTGTTTGTATCTCTCACAACCACAATCATGACAAACTACGCATACGCCCCTAATGCAGAATGAGTAGCCGATTCAGTTATGAAGCATGTATCTAACTGCCAAGCAGACTTTTTCTTAACTCTATCCTATGCACTTAATTTACAGCCATGTCTTATCATCCGTTGTTGCTGAGACAAAAATGCCACGTGGCGTGTTTGTGGACAGTAACGTTGTTGTTGCATTTTTTGTTTCTGTTACCGTCCCTATTGTGCTACCATTTCGCATAGGATCTTTTGCTCTGTGGTTGTTGTTATTGTTGCCGTTGCTAATGCTGTTGCTACTATTATTCAAATCAAACACTTTTGTACTACCGTTAACATTTTTGTATGCCAAGCTATCTAAACCGCTTCCGCCATAGCCCACGTCACGTTCTTCAACTGCTTTGACGCCATTACCCCTGCCCTTGCTGTTGAAGCTGCGCGTGCGATCGTACTGTCAAGATATGGCAGGTACATTTGTTGCGTCCACACTAACACCAACACCAACAACTGTTGATAGTATTGGTGGTGTGTCCGGTTGTGTGTCGGTTTTTTCTGCAGTCGCTGGCCACAATTGTCGTGGAGGAATGGCGACCTGTTGTGTGCTACCATTTCGCATGGCCCCTTTAATGGGGTCCGCTTTTATTACGAACCCATAGTGTCCTATACCCGGCGCACCGCTAAGCGAAGTCAGTGATGTAAGCTCATGACTGTTGTTGCAATTACTAATGCTGAAGCGCTGATGATATACGCCGGAGTTGTTAGAGCCAATTGGCGCAGAGTGTCGTATCGGATCTCGATGGGATAGTATTGTGGAACTGCGCAGCACGCCTGAAAGTGGATAATATATATGTATATATCACTAAAGGAAATAAATATATGTACGTAAACACCTCATACAAAGTGTGGGCGTGTAAGCGGATGGATTAGGATTTGGAAGCCGCCCAACTCAATGTCTAAGATAATTTCTTCGTTCTGAAGTAACAATACAAAAAACATGAAAATACCTATTCATACAAGCCCCCTGTACATGCCTATGTTAATCTGTACAATAGTTAATAGCTTAGCACAGCTGCCAATTACAGGCAAGCATTTATTCCCAAGTATTCCATTTAATCCAGCCAGCCCAGCGGCTCTTTTGTGCTTCAAAACAAACAAAAAAGGAAGCCCTAACGCCAAGTCGATGTCCGCAGCCACTTAGAGATAAATGTACAACACGAATGGGCAGTGGCTCAACACGTTGTCTATGTTGGTGACATAAATCTGTCTGTGACAGACATGCTGCGTGCTGGCTTTGGGTAACAGGTACCGTTTGCCAATAAAGTATTCCTATAAATGTGAATAGAACGTTTTTTACGTCTTCTCGTGTAAATAAATTTATGGTTCATACATTTCTTTGTTTTTATGAATCTCGCGAAATAAAGGGGTTTTCGTTGTCTTGTTGAAAATAAACGTTGTCTAGATCAATACCATCCAATTTCAATCATTAATCATCTCTCGATAGCGCAATCAATTCACCGTAGCTGTTGCTCTAGCTTCATTTTCGAAAGGGTAAAGTCCAATGACTCCGCCGGACCCAAACCGCACCAAACAATCACACGTTGAGGATAGAGAGGCTTTTCAACAATAACTCTAGGATTTTCTGAGCCTCATATCCGACAATATTGCCTGTTAACGAAGCCACCGCGGTGGAAATGGGTCTCATCACTCAAGATGGGTTTTGGATGGAATTGCAGATCATTTTCATACATTTCAACGATCCAATCAGCAAAGACATGACGGTGTTGACGATCGGCTGGCTTGAGTTCTTGTGTTAACTGGACTTTATAAGCCTTAAGACCCTAATTTTTATGCAAAATACGGTGTAATGACGTTTGTGGAATGCCTAATTCCAAAGAATGGCGAGGAATGGACAAACCTGAGTTTTCTTCAACACTTTCGGCTACAACCACAATATTTTCGGCTGTTCTTGAGCGACGTGCACGGGTTTTATTCTTCATATCACTAACTTTTCCCAACAGCACCAATTTTTTCAAAAAATTCCTGTATTGCGGTCCGACAAGGTGCTTCACGATGACCCAAAAATGTTCGAGTTTAACGAACCGTCTGTGCCAAATTTTCACCATTTTTATAGTAAATTTTAATAATTTCAATGCGTTGTTCAAACGAGTATCGTTCCATTTTTATTAATGGCGTAGTTTCCACTTGTCAAATATCAAAAAATGACGGCTTCAGAAGTGACATCTACCGAAATAGCGGGCTATTGAAAATAACACCTGTTATTGGAAAACCCTTTACAATACATTACTTCGGGTCATACTATACGTCGATGATGCCCTTACGTTGAGAAAAAGCTCCATACCAGAAGTAAAGATTCAAGATCTAAAAAATGTAATTCGTGAGGCTATCGAGGACATAGGGCAGGCACTTTGCGAATCGGTTATGAAAAATTTCATGAAAAGGATATTGTCCTGTAAGCGTGGCCATGGTGGTGATTTGCCTGATGTTACTTTCCACTATTAACGGCATACCTTCCTCTTTATAATGAAATAAACATCCGATCATTTATTTAAAAAAAAAAAATAGTATTTATTTCTCTTTGAATATCAAAATAACAACTCTGTTTGGAAAACCCTATATATAATTCGTTACAATATTCAGTACAACTACCAGTGTGAAAAAACAGAGCAGGTGATCAAAAAAGTTGAATAATTTATGGGCCCAATATAGCCTTGAATGATACAAAATGGGCTCTGCTTATCCAATAGAAACAAATGTTGGCACAATAACAGAAAATGTGTATTAGTTAGCTCTTTGAAACCATTTACGTAGGAATAATTTCAACTAAAACAATTTTAACGGGTACCATTACTGAGTCTGTAATGAAATTAATAGAATTTTGGATAGCCTCGATTTTATTTTGCCCTTATCTTAGCTGGCATCATATTACTTTTAAGTTTTATCCCTATATATTGTCTTTAAGTTATTTTGTACCCTTAGTCTATGCTATTTAAAAATAAACAGAATGAAAATGAAAATTAAATGAAGTGTGAAATCAAGCGAAAAATTAGAGATTTTTTACTTCAACTAATACCTGATGGAAAGGAAGTTACCTGAAAAGTTGGCGAAATGCCGCAAATTCCAACAAGCAGCTTTTCAAGTATGGTGCAGTTGCTTACCATGAAGCACTAATAAATCATCAGAAGCGAGATGAAATTAGTAAGTTATTTTTGGCGCTTTTGAAGAAAATATTGTAAAGAAAGCAACAAAAAATTTAGCAGAGTTGAAAACTGTAATACAGAACGAATAACAGGAAATTATAGGTAACTGTAATGTAAAAATGTCTGTACGTCTTATAAGGCATTTTTCAATAGGTGCGCTTCAACTTTTATCCGATAGGGAGTGCGAACGACGCAATATTTTTTATTTTTCGCTTGTCATTTGTAAACTTCATTAGTATACATTTCATCATGGAACGCTACACACTTGAGCAACGCTTGCAAATCATTGAATTTTATTATTGCGTGTTCTGTTAAGAAAGTTTAAAGTCGAAAAATCATCTTCAGTGATGAAGCTCACTTTTGGCTCAATGGCTTTGTCAACAAGCAAAATATGCGTTACTGGGCAGAAAGCAATCCACACGTGATCCATGAGGCACCGTTGCATCCCGAAAAAATCACTGTTTGGTGCGGTTTACATGCCGGCGGCGTAATTGGCCCATATTTTTTCGTTGACGAGAACGATCGCCACGTTACTGTGAATGGAAATCGATACCGCGACATGATAAACGATTATTTTTGGCCGCAATTGAATGGTATGGACTTAGACGACATGTGGTTTCAACAGGACGGGGCCACAAGCCACACAGCACACGCTACAATTGATTTGTTGAAGAGTAAGTTCGATGAGCGCATTATTTCCAGAAATGGACCGGTCGAATGGCCACCGCGCTCGTGTGATTTGACGCCTCTAGACTATTTTCTTTGAGGTTATGTGAAGTCATTGGTTTACAGTAACAAGCCGGCGACGATTTGTGAGCTCAGAGCTAATAAAAAGAGTGGTCGAAAATTGGGTTCAACGATTGAACTTCGTAAAACGTGCACGCGGTGGTCATGCAAAAGAAATCGAATTTTATACTTAAATGTATATGTTCAAACTGGATAATAAAAAAAAATTAGTTAAAAAAGTCAAACCGTTTTTGTTTTATTCAAAAAAAAAAGTTGAAGCGCTCTTACTGTAAACGCTTTAGAAAGTGCAATTTACTCCAAGATAGGTCGATTTGAAGCTATGTAAACTTACGAGAGATATCGCACAATTTTGAAATTTGAAAATTTTAAGAATTCTAAATAAAATATTTTGATTTCTTTTTGAGATTTTCAAACATTTTAACAGAAAATTTCTCAATTTTTATAATATTAATTTGCAAACACTTATTGCGAAAATACTTTCTCGCCACTTTGAAATTTTCAAAGATTTTAAATAAAAAATAAAAAGTTATTTTTGAGAATTTAAAAAGTTTTAAACAAAAAAAAAATATTTCTGAAACTCTTCTCTCCACATTGAAAATTGAAATTTTTGAAAACTTGGGAGAATTTTCATTAGGGAATTTCGTAATTTTTTGAGACAAATCTTCGAAAGCTTAAAAAATTGTTATACAAACAAGTTTTTGTCAAAATTTTCCAAATTTTTAATGTTATCACTATGTAAAAAGACATTGCTACAATACATCTTCACATAATGAAATTTTCGAAAATTAAAAAAAAAATAATTAAATTTTTTGTTTTTTAAATTCCCAAAAAGTTTCTCAGTTTTCTAAATCTAAAAAAAAAATTACTAAAATACTTTATCCCTCGTTGGACAATTTTAAGAGTTTTAAACAAAAATTTTTGAAATTATAATTTTTGAAAAGGAAAAATTTTCGAAAATTCTAAACAAAAAGACTTCCGAAAGTTTCTCAATTTTTGAAGTTAATACTTTGTAAACAAACATTGCGAAAATACTTTCTAGGCACGTTTCGAAAATTTTAAAGATTTTTTTAATCAATTTTAAAAACTTTAAACAGAAACATTTTCGAAATTTAAAAAAAATGTTATGTAAACAACACCCATTAAAATTTTAAACTTTGGAAAATTTTAATTTTAAATAAAAAATTTTGAAAATTTTCGACAATTTAAAACTTTGAATAAAAATATTTCCAAAAGTTTTTAAAATTTTAAACAGAAATAACATTTTCAAAAAAAATGTTTCTCCATTTTTTATCTCATTACTTTGAAAATAATTTTTATTTTTTTATTTTTTATGTTATTACTTTGTAAAAAACATTGCTAAAGTACTTTGCACATTGAAATTTGGAATTGTTTGTAAATTCTAAAATCAAAACGGAAAGATTTTTGAAAATCTTAAAAGATTTGAAAAATGATATGTAAACACGTTTTCTTAATTTTGGTGGTTATTGTTTTGTAAAAAGATATTGCTAAAATACGTCTTTGCACATTGCATTTGGAAATTTTCAAACATTCTAAGAAATGTTGAAATTTTTTGAGAATAAAAACTTAAAAACCAAACATTTTAAACAGAAATATTCGAATTTTCTAAAACTTAAAAATTTTCAATATAATTTAATAAAATATATACAAAAACTTTTTCGGAATCTATAAACTCTCCTACTCTTTTTAGATTTAGAAAAAATCTTGTTTATCATAGCAACATTTTATTAATAAAAGAAAACGTAAAAGACAATTGATAGAATACTTTCTAGGCAAACTGTACCAACTCAGAGCAAACAGTAAAACTCACACATAAATAAAATGTTTATTTTGTTGCTGTAGAATCACAAGTAATTCATATTATAAAACTTTGTCTATGTGCAAATTCTATGTAGGAGCTGTCTAAAGCCGCTTTGACGAGAGATAAATAAAAGTTGACAGCGAGTCCACAAGAGGAAGTTATGGGGTGTTAACGTAAATCGTAGATGCAGTTAAATTTCTAAAATTAAGCTAAACAAGTTTAAATGACAGGCATTTATATGAGAATTAACTTCGACTTGTACGACTGCCTCATTTCACTATATAATTAGTATCCATCAATTTTGTGTCGCTTATTTTCGAAATTTTCACAACTTCCAAAGTTTTTATGTCCGGTAATCTATAACAAAATGTGATGATAATTTTTATGAGCTTGCACATTAATCTTCTAATGCACCGTTAGATAAGGTATTTTAACTTTTCAAGCAATGGTATTGACGAGTTTAGTTATATAGCTAGAAGAGGAATGGATGAGTGATACGTTGGCCGAATATAGGATTGCACTAGTTTTGGCCAGCGCATTGGCTTGCTCATTCTCTTGTATTTCTTTCTATCAAGGATTTTACACTTATTTGGGAATCATATTAACCTTTTCCCCTATTTTTAACATTCATGTCAGCTTTCGCATCAAAATAACTTCAAGATTTGAGGGAAGACTGATTTCGTACTACTTGGTGCATATCACTAAGTCTGCCTAGTTTGGGTTGCGATTCTGCCCCAAGAAAGTGATCAAATTATGAAATTAATTTTACAGCAATGACTAATTTGGCATTCGGCTCTCATTCTTAGTAATCAATAGGCTAATAATAGATTTGATATTTGGCATGCACTTAGAAAGCCATAAATGTAATCGACGCACTCTCCCTCTTAAATTATAAAAAGTCACATTTTAAAATCACATCTTAAGATAACATTAAAATAGCGTTCACATTAAAATTTAATAATAGTGTTCATACGTATATTTGCTCACTTACCATAGTGTGAAGCTACGCGCCGGTTTTTCGGCGAGCTCGGACATGTGTACAAAAATGATCGTTGCGTATCTGGAAGAGACACATAAAAAGATGAATTGACTGGGAAATGTACAACTGGGGATGAGAGAATACAGAACCAAGTGGACGAACGGAAGAAAATCAGACAAAATTGTTGAATAAATGGCGTGGAATGAAAAATGCATGAAGAGGGGAAGTATCGAGTGTTTTTCAGTTATGCAAAATTAATTGGAGAATTTCAATTATCAGCTACATTACACACACGCGAAGCCTATTAGCGACAGTTCACTTACCATTACGTTTGATGCGATTATGATCTGGCGAACCGGAACATGAGTATCTCGATGTCATATTATCACGCCGATTCAATGTTTCAGTGCCGATATGCACGAAGGGGCACCAGCGGAAGAACAACTTGAAGCCATAACGGAATCTGTGAAAATAGAGGAGAAAAATCAAAAAAATCAATACCGAAAAATACATACATATATAGATATATATGCATGTGTGCACGTACATATGTAGGTGTGAGCATATAAGGGACGGCTGAAATTTAGAACTACACAGAGATAACTGCTGCACGTGTAAATGTAGCTGTACTTAATATTTACCAAGTGTATCCTATTGCTTGTGTCTGTGTACTTGAATGTGTGTGTGGGCGTGTGCATGTGTGTATACTGTGTATTTCATGGCAAGCCATTGCAAGCAACATACGCAAATCTTTGAGCACTAGCCACTTATGTGCATCACAACTTGGCGCAACAGCTTGCAACTGCAGGTGACAGCACTGCAATTAATTCAAGTTGCCGCCTTTGCGGCTGTTGTTCGTAACAGCGGAAGTGCGCATTTTCTCGCTAAATTCAACTGCAAGCACATAAACCCCACACTCGATGCACTTTGACTGCTCCATAGAGTGCAAGCAATTGGTGGCGCGTTTGAGAGTTAGTTAGTCGGATTGGCATTGAGCACCAGCCCAATGCGTCTTCGAATGCACGCATCTAATAATAGATAGCGAGCTACATACACTCATATATACATAGACGTTGTGGTGGCGTTTAAAAAAATTTCACCAACTTAATGTTCATGGTTGTGAATAAATGTCATTATGAACACCCTAACCACTTTTGGATTGAAAAGTACGCTCTTGCGCTACTAAATTGCCCTGTACCCACTTACCCATTGAACATGCGGGGAATTTCTGTTTAAATAGATTTTAGAAAATGCTACCACTCGTTGCGGCTTATTCCTACGCGATAAAAGCATATTTTCGGTGAAATTTGATTAATGCAATGGAGTCGCGCTAAGTAAGCAGGCACGTGATGAATTAGTTGAGCGTAGGAATAGTGCCGCAAGCGCAAACAGTGCACTCGCATACATATACAAATTTATGCTAAATATCTATGGTACCAACGCCATGGATGTGTATAGAGAAGGTAGCCTACGGAAATTCTGAAGCTGCTTCAATTTAAATTTTGCTACACAAATTTGAATTTCCGAATTTTGGCTATTTTAATTACTTAGTGCCCATTCAAAGTTTGAGTACTTTTATTGTAAAAGTTTACGAGTACTGCGGGTGCTTCCGAGTAACGAAGTTTTTCATTAACCTTAAATACATTTACAACAAAATAGAAGTAATAAATGGAAATAATGTAAATTAGCCACCGGTTAGTCATAGTTGTTCAACTTCAAAGTTCGTTTCAGCCGGAAGGGACAGAAAAACCTATTGTATACTGGATGGTACGAGGTGTGGCTACTAAATTATAAAACCGATGCTGTAAAATATTGTGTTTTGACAATTTTTTATTTTTTATTTTATTTCTAGTAAATTTTATGAAAATATATTGTAGTTCATTCCTCTACAAAAAACACATAAATCCAAACTAGAAAAAAATGAAAAAAAATGCAAAAAATGTGCGTCAAAATTTCAAACTTTTTAATCAGAGTCTTTAAAAAAATGTCGAGTATGCAGCCAATTTGAAAGCACATTTAAAATAAATCCATGTTTGACGCCTTGCGCAATTAAAAAAAAAATAATAATAATTATAAAATGTTCAGCAATATTTCATACTTTTTAATCAGAATTTTCAAGACAATTTCGAATATGCAGTTTTAAAGAAAATTTAATATGAATTCAGGTTTCAAACTTTGCGCAAATTAAGAAAAAAAATTTCATCAAAACTTCAAAGTTTTCAGTCAGTGTTTTCAAAAACATTTCGAGTATTCAACGTTTGAAATTAAAAAAGTCTCATTTCATAGGTATCTACCTTTACTTATACAATATTGCTGTAATTACTATTATTATATTGTTATTATTATTGCTATTATTATTTCTATTAAATGCACAAACCTCTTCATCTAGTGCGAAGGCTTCACACCTTTTGTGCACTTTGGAAATATTTCAGTGCTTCTAATATATTTCCATAATAAATCTCTATACCTCATCTCATCTCAAGTTTAATATCATCTCATCTACTATTATATTACATAGTTGATTGAAAGATACAATGGTCCACAATGCTTTTAGTGGTTAACTGAATGAACATATTTCCTTCCCATTGTGGCCATAATGTGTGTATAACCTGCCACAATAAACAGGCCATCATAATGTCTTTCACAAACAGGCTATTTAATACGGATGATTGCCATTACAAAATAGAAACTATTCATTGCTCAAACTCAAAAAGTACTACCACATAGAGTAAGCAACCGACTAAGCAGCATTAAGTGTAACTGTTTGTATCTACATATGTGCACATACATATATTGACATATGTGGTCTATCTTCCCGCAAATATATACACATAATACATATTATGAGCTTCCGAGTACAAATAGCTCATACGGCATTAAAGGCGTTTTCAATGTTGCTAGTCCTGCTCATAGAACTCACAGGTGTGAGCGCTTAAAATAAGTCTGCATAAGCAATATAAGTATGTATACATACATATAACAGTGAATAGGTAGAACAGTGTAATGTGTAAAGCAAAGTGATATTTATTTACATAACATATATGTCCTTGTAGTACTTCCTGCATGACAATCTACTAAAACAATGCCATTCGACAATATTCGACAACTCGGCCATGGTGCCATTTGCCACAAAGCGAATTTTACAAAAAAATTCCTAGGAATGTGGTGAAAAATGCGTGCCAATATTCGTTAATACTATGAAAAAACCAAGCCAGATTATTTGGTACATGCTGCACAAGGCTACCGGGAAAGTTATTCTAAAGATTCTTATGAATATTTTTTTTGTAAGTTTCCGATTAATTTGTTTAAATAATATCTTAAGAATAATGTCTTAAAATTCATTCAGCAAGTAGTCCAACAGATAGTGTTTAGGATCTGGCACAATTTAAGCAGTTGAAAAAAGTTGAATACAAATTTGTTTCAGGTCGGTAGAGCCCCTATGTAGGCCTCACAGTTTTTTATCATCCTTTTTTGTTTTCTTCAGTTTCTTTAGCTTGTATACTCAATTCGAATCTAAACTCACTTATATCACTTTTTGAGAATAAAAGCGGTTGAAATACCTAAATATTGCGGCCGCCGTAGCCGAATGGGTAGGTGCGTGATTACCATTCGGAATTCACAGAGAGGTCGTTGGTTCGAATCTCGGTGAAAGCAAAATTAATAAAAACATTTTTCTAATAGCGGTCGCCCCTCGGCAGGCAATGGCAAACCTCCGAGTGTATTTCTGCCATGAAAAAGCTCCTCATAAAAATATGTGCCGTTCGGAGTCGGCTTGAAACTGTAGGTCCCTCCATTTGTGGAACAACATCAAGGCGCACACCACAAATAGGAGGAGGAGCTCGGCCAAACACCTAACAGAAGTGTACGCGCCAATTATTTATTTTTATTTTTTTAATGTGAAATATTAAGAGTAATTTTTACTTTTTGAAATTATTCAATGCCCTAACTAATAACATGTAATCTGATTTGTACAAAAACAAAAGCTTCCATTTCAACTGCATCAAGATGTGGATGCAGCTCCGGCAAGCCTTTGATTGCTATACGCAGTGTAGGCCAAAAGACCGAACTGACATTTTATATATATAATCGAAATAAGCAAAAACGGTACATTTGATAGGTTTTAACCCCTTTAATTCGAAAAAGTGAAGTGATAGATTCGTATACAAAAGTGTGCTTTCGGGCGGATACTCCTATGTGTACCTCCTTTGGAGGTCTGAACCCGTTCATGAAATGAGTTTGTGCGGTTTTTAAGGTGTCGCCTTATCGATATCAAAAAGTGTCATCCTTAAAAGATATATAGTAAGTATACTCTTTTTAATAAAAAAATGACTAAATTTCGTTTTAGCAGCCAAATTTATGCATTACATTTCAATACACCTAAGCGATTCCATGTTTGTCCAAGTATTATGGATATGGTCTTAAATTTTTCTGAGAATTGGTTTATTTGCGGGATTGAGTATAGTTAGAAGTAATTTTGAGAAGAAGAATTTTGAAAAAAATGTTTAATAATTTTGGGGTTTATTCATGAACATTTTTTGAAATTATATACAATTTGCTGAAAATTTTGGTATAGATTTTCTAAGTCAAATATCTTTGGTTGTTTTTCGCAATTTTATAATTTAATGTTTTGTTCAAAATTTTTGTGTGAGCTTCCTAAGAAATGTTTAGTTTTTTGTAATTTTTGTATACAAAATATATTTTATAAAAAACCTTTTTTGGTATAAAATTTAATTTTTTTGTTCAACATTTCTGAGGAAACAAGGACAAGCTTTCTGAGAAAATTTTGGTTTTTTATTATCTGTCAAAAAACACCCCTCAGTTCATTTTCTCCTTATTCCCTTCATTAATAACAGAGAATATGCTCAATAATCTCTGCAAGTTTCAGGCATTCCATTAAATTTTCGAGCTGCCATATATTGAAATACTTATAGTGGAATCAAGGAAAAATACCGTGTAACTGCTTATTTGTGATTCAATCAATTTGCAAACCGACGTAATACACGAGGGCCTTGCTAGAGCGGTATTTTGCAGTGATATAATAGCAAAAACATATTTGCAGTTTGAAATATCAAAGAGACATCAAGCGTGAATCGTATTGACTAACTCATTGCGGTATACATTTTTGATTGGAATAAAAAAATTTATATAAAAATTTGATTTAATGTGCTTTAAATATAACATTTTGCCCCTTACACGGCCAATGCATTTTTTGAGTGGGGATAATGCCAAATTTTGCGTTTACGGGAATGTAACACAGTCCGATGCAGGAATGTTCTTCTAGAAGGGATCAAATAGGCAAAGTTCATGCATTCAGGTCATAGTTGACAAAATAGTTGGCATAGTCTAAAAAAAATCGTTTTAATTTTTCATAAGTAGTACCTTTTGCGTGGCGTACTGTAAGCCTGGCAGACCACTAGATCCTTTTGAGAGTATACTATTTTCTAATGTTGAATATACAATGCATAGAGATTCTGGTGAGCTCTTAAATGAGCTCTGCCATGGTATGTTATTTCACTTTTGTGTTGGGAGGATAGAATAGATACATTCGTTTTCTAATCAAATTCGCTGAAATGATTATCTATATAACTAAGTGAGAAGAAAAGCGATATGCTCCACGAAGTACTATTTGCCCTACACCCTTCCACGTTTTCATTTGTTAAACAGTCAAAATATCCACTTCACAAGAAAAATGATAAAAAACAGCAGGTGGTGGATAAGTAGTCTACGAGAAGGTACGTTAAGGAAAAAGAAAGAGACTTTTCAAAAATGGCAAAATCTACAGAACGAGGAATTCAAAGAGCTATACCAAGTGCCCCAAAAAGCAGGCAAAAGTTGAGGTAGATAAAGCCAAAAAGAAACATTTAAAGACTTATACGAAAAGCTGAACAAATCAGGAGGGGAAAAACTAATATATAATATAAAACTTCTAAAAAGAAGCAGATGAATGCTATCGATTTCAAAACTACGAAATACATTAAGGGCAAAAAGGCGAAACTGTGACGACAGAAGCAAGCATCAGAGCCCGCTGGGCAGACTACTACAATAAATTGTTGAACGAGGAAAATGATCATAAAACTTTTCAATTAGGTAGATCAGTCTTAGAGCCAATTGAGGAAATTCAAGAAGTAGAAATAATACTAGCTATCAACCGAATGAGAAACACTAAAAGCTGTGGACCCTATCAGATACTAGCGGAAGTATGGAAGTAATGTGGTATGTAAGGAGTAAAATGGCTAAGGGCTCTGTTTACCAAAATATAAGAAAAACGCCATATTCGGAATGCATGGAGAAATAGCTACCTGATACCAATATACTATACAAAGGTAAACGAGATGTACAGAAATGTGGAAACTATCGCGGGGCCAAACTTAATGCGTAATACGTAGAGACGAAGGTCACATCATTATACTCCCTATGAACATAACAGGGCAAACAAGAAAAAAGAAAGGCCACAATCGACCTGGCTAAATTCGATACAAAGTGACATAAGAGAGTAATATGTACCTTGATGTTGTGACGATGCATGATAGAGGAACCTGGCGCATGAGGACAAGGAGGACCCAAATAGGTACAAGGCAAAGAAAGAGATACAATTTGGGGTCTTAAGCACTTAAAAAAAAATATATATATATCATAGTATTTGAAATGATTGAAAAAGGTGTCCTATTTTTACAAACGCAGTCTTAAGCAACAAGGCATGCATATTTGCTACTATTCCTGTTTATTTTTATCTGATACAAAATTATATAAAATATTTGCTGTATAAGCGCTAGTGCTAAACAAAAAATTCGTCAATTTGTAGGAGCTTATCCTGCAGGGGTAAAACAAAATGTGTTTCAATATGTTTACATGTGCGTATTATATTGTACACTTGTATGTGTAAGTATGTAGGTGTATTAGGTTGACCAAAAAATTAATTTTTTTTTGATGTCTCTTCTTTTATTTGTTCTATGGCAAAAAAAATTATACATCTAATGTTTTATCCTGTTTATTCAATATTTATCTTGCCGCCAACGTTTTGCAAACTATTAATGAATTTCCATGGAAAACATGCTCTTTTCCGTCAATTTGGTATCAAATGTTTATAGATCGATATCTAAAATGATACCCTTTTGTATAAAAATGTTTCCAGAAGGATCCTGAAAAAACTCTTAATTACAAAAAAATTTAAAATTAAAAAAAGATAAATGCACATATTTCCTGTATTGTTATGATGTGTTAAAAAAACTTTTAAATTAAAATAAATTTTAATTAAATATATCAGGTCAGTCCATAAGTTCGTTCGTTTTTAAAGGTGGTTTTAAAATTAATAAAAAAGATGTTTAAAGTATTTATTAATCAATGATATATTTTCCTTCATTATTTACAATGTCTTCCTAACGTTTAGGCAAATTTTTAATTCCCTGCTTAAAAAATTGTTTGTCCTTGGAGCCAAAATGCACTTCGGTATCCCTTTTTATAGCTTCTTTTGAGGAGTAGTTCTTGTTACTTATATGGGATTGAAGCCCACGGAAAAGGTGATAATCACAAAGTGCAATATCCGGAGAGTATAGTCGATGCGGCATTAGCTCCCATCCGAGCTCGTTCGGTTGCCTAATGTTTGCCTTGCGGTATGAGGACTTGCATTGTCGTCGTGAAACAAAACTTTGCGTCCTTTCACTAAAGACGGTCGATTTTTGTTAAGTGCCTCATTCAGGTTTGATAGCTGATGGGAATAATAATCAGCAGTTATCGTCTGGTTTGGTTCCAGAAGTTCATAATAAACAATACCGGACATATCCCACTAAATAGACAGGAGAATCTTCTTGGGGTGAAGGCCATCTCTAGCAGTCGGTTCTGGTGTCTCATCATTATCTAACCATTGTCGTTTGCGAACAGGATTATTGTAAAGGACCCATGTTTCATCACCAGTAACGATACGCTTCTAAAAACTTTCATTTTCAAGCCGTTGCAGCAGCTGAGAATACACATTCACTCTCTGCTGAAGGTTGGCGACGGAAAGTCAATGCGGAACCCATTTTCCCAGCTTTGAAACCTTTCCCAACTGAACCAGGTGCCTGTGAACTGTTCCATGCGATGAATTTAACCTCTGAGCTTTCATATCGACTGTCAAATTGGGCTCAGCTTCCATGAGTTCGAGCAAGGCGTCGGAGTTAAAGATTCAGGACAACCAGCACGCGGGGCATCCTCCACGTCGCAGTTACCACATCGGAATTTTGAAAACCACTTTTGCGCGGTCCTTACACTCAGGGTATCCTCTCCGTGAACAATGTTTATTTCTGCAGCAGCAGTTGTTGCATTTTTACCACTTTTATAAAAAAAAATATAAAATATGCCTCTTATACGCGTTCGAAGATTCCATTTTATTTTTTAACAACACAACAGAATATATCAAAGAAAATATAAATAAATAGTTATATTAAATACTGTAATAAATTAAATATAAACTATTAGTTCCGTTATTTTCCGCGAATAATTTTTTGTATGCAAAAATCGTAAAAAAGTAAATTATGGGTAAAATACGCACGAACTTATGGACTGACCTGATACATAGTACCATGCATTAATATTAATATTACCTCTATTATTATTACTATTATTTCTGGTATCATTTTTTGTGACCAATGGCCATTTGCAAAACAACGACAAAAAATAAACGCCAAGGTACAAATGTATGAGAAAACATCAAGCAAAACAAAATTTTTCAGGCCATCCTAATGTATTCATATGTATGTATGCTTTCGTATTTTTGAGCCAAATACATGCCATATGCATGCTCGTATACCTACCTCGAGTTCATCCAACAGTAAATAATGGGATTATACATTGAGTTGCTCATAGCCAGCCAATAGATGCCCAAATAGACTTCCTGTATGAATGGAGTTTGCGTCAGCGCCGGGTAACATGATGTGACAATGAAGTATGTGTGAAATGGCAGCCAACAAACGGCAAATATCAGCACTACAACCATCATCATTTTGACCACCTGTAAGTAAGTGTGTATAATTGGGGCATTACATGAGAAGAGGTTGAGTTATAACGATCAAGAAAAGAAGAAGAATTAATAAATGGAAAATCATAAATAAACAGTTGCCATAATTTTTCCAGTCTATATACTTTAGGTGACCTTAACTATTTCATTTCTTTTGGCTTCAATGCAGATAACACGATTTTATCGAAAACGGGAGAAAATAGCACCGGACTCTATTTGGTAATGGTTAAAAATATTCGATTGAACTTTTTTTCTCAATTATTACGAGAAACATTTTAAAATCCATATATCATATACAAAAAATTAGTGCTTCCCATTTCATAAGGAAAGCATTAGTGTTTTTATATTTTTTACTATTCTATGAAGGTAGTGCAAACTCCGTTTTGCGTATAAGGAAGCGACATATGCCAGTAACAAGAAAACGTTAAAACTTGTAATACATTTCTTTTTTAATTTCCGTTTAATGCATTTGGTCGTAAAAAAATACTGATGCTAACATATAAATATAATCGTTAACTAGTCTACCCCTTTTAAATAAATGTATTTTCATATACAAAATTTAAAGCAAAGTCTGCTAAAACTTCTTTCGTTGCCTGTTTGTGTTTCTACTTACCCTCCGCTTACTCCTGACATTCTCCACCTGACGCGGTGTATACTCGCCAATTGCTTTTGAGCCCCAAAGCTCAATGCCGACTCGTGAATAAGTGACTGTCATCGAAATGATGGGCAGTATGTACGTGAGTATCATGAAAACGATATTATAGCTGTAAATAAACGCATAAGGGGAAAAGAAAATGAGCTATGAAAAAATGCATCACATTCATCTTAAAAATATACATTTGGACAGTTCAAGTACAAGTAAATTCGAATTCGCCATTAACCTCAGACTTACTGCTGTGGGATTTGGGATTTGTGTGGAATATAAAAGTTATGTAAACGGCTCATGCAAAATCTAATTGGGTGCGCATTTTGAAAAATTGCTATGATACGTATTTGTATTCCTGGGAGAGTGGTCGAGAACAAATTACAATTGTATGCGATGCATTGCAAATTACTTTACAATTACAATATATGGAGATAGTACTTATATAAATTGACTGTCTGCACGCAATCAACATAGTGTCTTTGGAGGATTAAGCAATAAAAGTGTTCTTTTTATGGAATAGCTTTGATATTTCTGCAAAATGATATTTCTCATTATAAAATATATTATAAAACGCGAATAAACAGTGTGAAATGTGAAACTGAGCTAAAGAAATGACGGATAGATATAAACTGCATTGATTCGTTGAAGTTAGATCACTTCAGGAGCTCAATTAAAGTAGCAATAAGTGAGCTCAATTAAAGTAGCAATATAGGGTGAATACCTATGAAATGAGACGTTTCAATTTCAAACGTTTATTAACAAAAAATGGTTACAAATTTAATCTTCAAAATAATAGCCATCGCTAGCGACACATTTTTCCCATCTCTCAGGCAATTTGTGGATGTCGCGCCAAAAAAATTGGCCGTCTTTGGCCGCAAACCAATCATCGAGCCATTTCTTGGCTTCTTCGTGAGAATTGAAGCCCTGCCCGGAAAGTGCGTAGCCCATCGATGCAAACAAATGATAATCAGAAGGCGCCAAGTCTAGTGAGTAAGCTGCATGCACCAGCGGTTCCCAATCGTACGTCTCCACCAATTCCCGGGTCGCTCTTGTTCGATGTAGCGGTGCATGTGGCGGTGCATTGTCATCAAGAAAAATTACTTTGTGAGGCCGATCGGCATATTCTGGGCGTTTTCAGTGTATAGCGCTGTTCAAATCGGCCAATTGTCGTTGGTAGCGAACACCGTCAACTGTTTCACCTGATTTTAATGGCTCGTACCAAATCATACCACGCTGATGCCAGAAAACACACAGCATTGCCTTGCGGCCGAAGCGATTTGGTTTGGCCGTTGTTTTTGGCTTGTGGCCGGGCGGACCATACGATCGTTTACACTTGGGACTGGAGAAATACACCCATTTTTCATCACCCGCAACGATTCGATGCAAAAAATACTTCCTTTTGAACCGGGAGAGCAGCATTTCACAAGTGGTTTCACGATGTCCGCAAATCGTAGTTTGAAGGCATGAAATTCGACATTTTTAAGAGCGACAAAAATGCATTGTTGTATGAAACGTAACAAACAATGAACTGAATATTGTTGACAGATGACAGACGACAAAAACAACACATTTGGAAAGGTTTAAAAATACTCCTAGTGACATCTATGGACTAATAGCTGAAAGTCTCACTTCATAGGTATATACCGGTAAATAAAGTAGCAGGCGGCCGCCGTAGCTGAATGGGTTGGTGCGTGATTACCATTCGGAATTCAGAGAGAATGTAGGATCGAATCTCGGTGTAAGACCAAAATGTAGAAAAAGTTTTTTCTAATAGCGGTCGTCCTCGGCAGGCAATGGCAAACCTCCGAGTGTATTTCTGTCATGAAAAAGCTCCTCATATAAAATATCTGCCGTTTGGAGTCGGCTTGAAAGTGAAGGTCCCTCTATTTGTGGAACAACGTCAAGACGCACGCCACAAATAGAAAGAGGGGCTCGGCTAAACACCCAGAAAGGGTGTACGCGCCAATTATACATATAGGTATATATATATGTATATTACATTTTTCAGTTTTAAAGCACATAACATCGCATACTTACACGTATTCCTGCTGCGAGTGATTCGTCGGACCATCTGGCCATTCGGTGTAGCAAACAATTCTTGTGCCATCCTTTAGCTCCACTTCGCCGGTTGTAAAGAAGAGTAGCATGGGGCATGAAATGGTAATAGATGCGGCCCAAATGAACGCCGCAATACCCAGATTACACCGTTTACTCATACGCGGCTCCAACGGTTTCATAATGGCAACATATCTGAAATGCACCAAAGCGAGAGAGGTAAAGATGGGGAGAAAGGGAATATCAAATGAAGTACTGCACATAAATTCTGAATTATTTGTGTCTGTGTGTGTGTGTGTGTGAGTGCGTTTGCTAATATGCAGCAGCAAAGTGTTGCCACGGAAATTTGTTGTAGGGGCACTCGATCCCTCTAATATACGTAGACTATACACATACATACACACACAGACATACCTGTATTTTGCCATTGGGGCAATTTAATGTTATTTGCGTCACACTTTGTTGGTGCAACTGCCATTCGCTGTGGTTTGTTAACTCACCTGTCGATGGATATCGCCATTAGTGTAAACACGGAGGCACTTATGCTCAACGTCGCTATAAATTGGGATATTTTACAGTAGAGCTCACCGAAAGGCCAATCGTTGTCGAGCATATAAATATAATTGAACGTCACATTGAGACTCGAGACCATGGCATCTGCTATGGAGAGATTCACTGTAGGTAAAAATATAGAGGAAAGGGGTATTAAACTAAATTTATTGCGGAAATGGGGGAATATGGTCAAAAATAAATTTTTGAGTAAGTAACAAGAGTGGATGTTTTTTTGAGTACAGTAAAAGGACACATGTGAATGTATTTAGTACGAATTTAATTAAAATTAAAATAAAACAAGTCAGGAAGTGCTGAATTTCCTCCAGACCGAACCAGCGCACATTTTAGTACATTTTAATTTGGGTTGATTGTGAATTTTTGAAATCAAAGAAACTCATTTGCTAAGCCAGAGTTAAAGCTTGTACTACTAGAAGGATGAAGGGAAATTTAGTATTAACATTTAAAACGTGGGCATGGTTTTTTTTCTGGTCTAAGTCTTATTTAAATTGAATCTAGCAGAACTGAAGAGCAGTGCGTGTACAAATTTTATCCTTATCCTTATTTGCACAAAAGTGGGCGTGGAATCACCTATTTTTTCAAAATTTTATTTGTAAGGGAATTAATTTTGTGTTATTTATTATTATTTTTTGACTTTGAGGGCGGACACATTAGCTTTCAGAGACTATATTTTGAGCTTTTTTTTAATTTTTATTTATAATTTAACTGAATTAATAATGATAATAATAATAATAGTCTTTTTGAAAATTACCAATGTATAGCAGGTGGTCGTGGTTTTGTCGGATTTCACAAGTTTTCAATACAAACTTACCTTTGGCAAAGGGTACCAATTTACAATAAAATATATTAACTTTTACTCGAAGTATCTTGCGCATGGACACTCGAATAGACAGGCATTGCTAAACCGACTCGAATCATTCTGCGAATTTTGGTATGTATGATATATGCCTATATCTAAGTCAATTCATTTAAGCTGCTACAACCGTTATGTAGACAAAATTTAATATTCCTGGCCACCAGTTCGCGGCTATAAAAATATTAACTACAAATTATATTGAAGTTGGTACTTTAATGCTTCTTACTTTGAAACTTTTTTAGAAAAGTTCCATCAACATCTTCTTCTTCTTGATTAGCCAGATAACCGTTTACGCGATTTTGGCCGAGTTTAACAAAGCGTGCCATTAGTTTCATTCTCGTGCTAACCGGTGCCAGTTGGAAACATCAAGTGAAGCCAAGTCCTTCTCCACCTGATGTTTCCAACGCAGGCGAGGCCTTCCTCTTCCTCTGCTACCACCAGCTGAGATATATATATATATTTTCCCGTGGTTCCTAGGTGGAACAAAGGGCCTCAATAAACAAGTTAAAGTTAAATCTATTAGAAGCTAGGAATTTTATTTGCCGCCAGGAGCGGCCTGCTTGTTGCACTTCTGTTTCTACTAGTCGCCTCCACGTGTTAGATGGTCTGCCAGGTCTGCGGCTGCCTTGGGGGTTCCAATCCAGGGCTGCTCTAGTGATATCATCATATGGCTTTCGAAGTGTGTGACCGATCCATTTCCATTTGCGGCGTCGAATTTCGAGATAGACTGGTATCTGTTTCGTTATAGTCCACAGATCGGAGTTTGATATGACGTTAGGCCAAAAAATGCGCGTGATCTTGCGAAGGCTGCGGTTGATGAATACTTGCATTGCTTGTATGTCACGTGTTGACGCGTTCCACGTTTCGCATGCATACAAGAGGACAGATTTCACATTGGACTCGAAGATTCTCAGTTTCGTGCGCCTCGTTATATGCGTTGCTCTCCAAACTTTATCAAGCATGCCAAACACTAAACGAGCTTTCGATATCCGGTTACGTATGTCAGCCACTGAACCACAGTTTTTATTTATTACACTGCCTAGGTAGCAGAATTCATCTACAGCTTCGATGTTAGTGCCGCGTATCTGGAAGATATGTGAATCGGTGGTGTTGATGCGCATTATCTTTGTCTTCGCAATGTTTATTTTCAGTCCAGCCCTCGCTGCGAATTCGCTCACCGCCTCTATTTTTGCTTGCATATGTGAGTGTTTGTGTGATAGCAGGCAAATATCGTCAGCGTAGTCTAAGTCCTCAAGGTTGCCGCTCAGGCCCCAGGATATGCCTCTGTTCGCCGCTGAGGCTTGTCGCATCACTAAGTCCAGTACCAGATTAAATAAGAGCGGAGATAGCACGCATCCCTGTCTTACTCCTGTTCGAACTGGAATAGCGTTGCTCAGGACGCCCTCATGTCTCACACGGCAGCTTGCTTCACTGTACAGTTCTTTGACAAGTGAAATGATTTTTTCAGGTACTCCTTTGCAGTAAAGTGCTCCCCAGATTGCCTCGTGGTTAAGAGTATCAAAAGCTTTTTCAAAGTCGATGAAGCAGAGATAAAGTGGCGAACGCCACTCGACCGATTGCTCGACAATCACTCTCAGGGTGTTGATTTGATCGACGCAAGAACAGCGTGGTCTGAATCCCGCTTGTTCATTCCGTAGGCCACTTTGCAGTGCGTCGGAAAGCCTTTTATTAATTATATGCGCTATTACTTTATTGACCATGCTTAATAGTGTTATGCCTCTCCAATTCTTGCAGTCGGATAAATTGCCCTTTTTCGGTATGAGCGTGATGACACCCTCCTTAATGTCATTCGGGATCTTCCCGGACATCCAAATGTTTTGCAGTAGAGGGAGTAGCCTTCGGGCGCTCACCTGAGGGTCAGCCTTAAGTAGTTCAGGATTGATGTTGTCTGGTCCTGGCGCTTTATTGGCCTTTAGGGCTTTAATTGAGTTCATAACTTCGATCTCATCAGGCAAGGTGGTGGAGATATCGCGTCTTACCAAGTGACGTGGACATTCACATGGCTGTATTGCTACGGATGGTGTTGGCGCAAGGAGCTTCTCGTAGTATTTTTCCCAAATGCGTACTTGTTTAGTTTTGGACGTCGTCATTTCGCCATGCTCATCCTTAAGCGGCTTACTGGACTTCTGTGACTTGTTGGTTAAATTGCGTATGGCGAGGAAAAGATCACGGGTGCGATGCGTCTCCGCCGCGGACTGCGCGTTGCTGGCTATGTTGTCGTTCCAGATCCTTTTGTCCGTTCTTGCACTTTTCTTAACCTGCTTGTCCATGTCGCTGTATCGCTGCTGCAGGACTGTCTTAGATAGCCTTGTTTTAGCACAGTTTAGTTGGTTTTTGATGTTTCTGCGATCATTAATTAGGTTCGAGGTTCTGTCTGATATCCAGCACTTGCGCTTGATTGCCTTAAAGCCTAAATGGGTCTCTGCTGAGTTCAGGAAAACTTGCTTGATTCGCTGCCACTCATTTTCGTGTGGTGTAGTTGGGGCAGTGGTCGAGGTTAGTGCTTCGACGAACCTAGTGGAGGCCCTCTCGTCCTTCAATTTTTCCACATTGAAGCGGCGTTGCGACTTTTGTTGGGTTATTGCCGCAACTTTTAGCCGGACTATGTTCATTTTTTTCCCTACCCCCGTAGACATAAGCACACCCCCTACTCTAAGGGTGCATGCGAACAATTTGGGTTTGGGCTTATTTCAAAGAGCAAAGTTCAACCTTCAATTAGTGACAATAACGAAGATCGTAGCACGTTAGGGTTCTGCTCCACAATTTTTGAAATATGCCCAAATACGCTATTTTTAGGGGTTTCAACCCCCTTTTTCTCGAAAACCTGACGTGATGGAAAATTTTTGAACTCGGATTCGTGCTCAGCGCGAAAATTCCCTTCGGGAACACTAGGTCACATCTTATTCGCATCAGAAAAATTGAAATTTGCAGGGCAGTGTAATCATTGTTTTGCATATAACAAAGTAGCGTCACTCTTAGCACAATAACTCAAGAATTAATGAATAGAATATGATGAAAATTTAACAGCTGTGTTTTTAAGGTTTGCACTAACTTATATATAAAATAGACAAATGAAGCCTGCCTATTGGTGGATGCTTTGTTAGCTTTGAACTAAATTTTTTTTACTTGTTTATAATATACACCCAAATTTTGTTTTTTGATTTTGATATAACACCGACACCAAGAAACAAATTTTCTTACACGAAGTTTTCGCTCTTTCGCCAAACAAAAATTGTTTTTTTTCTAGACCTTATGCAATTCTTAGAAGCATACCTTATCAATTAAATATTTTTCAGTAATACATACAAAAATATTTTCCTTAAAAGGATGCAGAATGTATATTTTACAACTAGCCAAGACCGACGGCAACGTGCATTAAACTTCAGCGAAACCTCTGGCTTTGTGTATTTGATAGTCAAGAATTCTATAAGCAACTTTAGAAACCAAAAATTTGCTAATAATAGACTTAGGTACAGGAAGAAATCCTAAAAGAGACAGTTAATAATTTTAACCAAACCTTATGGGTGGGCTGGACATATCGATCATAGCATTTTATGGTATATATTGACGATAGCATTTTTTATCCAGTACGCAAAGAACTTGCGGCCGCCGTAGCCGAATGGGTTGGTGCGTGATTACCATTCGGAATTCACAGAGAGGTCGTTGGTTCGAATCTCGGTGAAAGCAAAATTTATAAAAACATTTTTCTAATAGCGGTCGCCCCTCGGCAGGCAATGGCAAACCTCCGAGTGTATTCCTGCCATGAAAAAGCTCCTCATAAAAATATTTGCCGTTCGGAGTCGGCTTGAAACTGTAGGTCCCTCCATTTGTGGAACAACATCAAAACGCACACCACAAATAGGAGGAGGAGCTCGGCCAAACACCTAACAGAAGTGTACGCGCCAATTATTTATTTATTTTTTTTTAAAGAACTTGCACGCTTATCATCAAGTAGCGATGAACAGCTGCGACACTGATTTTTATTCCTGATTTCACTGACAACTTTTATATGTTGTATGCATTTATGAGTAGAATTTTAACTTTGCACAGATTTAAAGTGTTTTTTGTAATAAAAATTAATCGATTTCGTTTTATACATAAATAGGTAACATGAAAATATCTGTTGCGCGGAGCTTTGGGACATTATTATTACAGGATTTTTATGAAACATATCTCCTAATTTGAGCGTCGATCAAATTTCCTTAGCTTGTAAAAAAATTGCACCACCCTATGATGAATGAATTTTGAATGGAAAATCGATAAATATGATATTACTTCCAAACAAGTTCTGAATTCAGCATTTATATACTATTGATTAACTGTATATCATTTTGGCGAGTATTGAGGTTATGTTGCTGTTGTAAAGGTGAATAGATATTCATTTTCATAATTGAAATACATAAAAGACATTAAGGAAATCTTTGTCTCTAATAATAACCCGGCACTATTTCAGAGTATCTATCCACACATTTGATGCTGGTGCTTATCATTTTCAACCAGACATACCGCTGTTTCTAAAATGATACCGCCAGCAGTGTGTGCTAGTCGATTCTAACATAACCTAAATGTCATAAACCAAGCTTAGACATATGGTAAACAAACTGTTTCGACACATTAGTGATTTTGTTTTGGTATCATATACTTTTGGTTTTGTGAAAATGTGTGATTTTGTGCCAAATAATCGTCATTTGCGGGAAGTGTTGGTTTTCCTCTTTCATTCGAAAAAACTGCGGCTGCAGCGCATCGAGAGCTACAAAAAAAAGTTTATGGAGATGCTGCTTTAAGTGAAATAACGTGCTGAGATTGGTTCCGTCGCTTCAAAGACGGTGATTTTAATTTTGACGACCGTCCGCGTGAAGCAAAGCCGAAAACCCTTCGAAGACGCTGAATTGGAGGTATTTCTCAATGACGATCCATGACAAACGCAAGAGAGCTTGCTTCAGTATTAGGAGTTACCCGCCAATCCATTTCTAAGCGATGTCATGCTTTGGGAATCATTTAGAAACAGGGGGCTTGGGTTCCTTATGAGTTAAAACCAAGGGATGTTGAACGTCATTTTTTCGCCAGTGAACAACTGATCCAATGGCAAAAACGGAAGGGTTTGTTCATCGCATCGTGACGGGTGATGAAAAATTGATTCATTACAGCAATCCAAATAAAAGAAAGTCATGGGGACTGCCCGGTCTTCTGCCTGCTTCTACGTCGTCAACTCGGCCGAATATTCACGCTGCGAAGGTTATGCTATGTATTTGGTGGGTGGTTTGGTGTTATTTATTATGAACTGTTAAAACCAAGCGAAACTATCACTGGGTATCGGTATCGACTTCAATTGATGCGATTGAGCCTAGCACTGCGCGAGAAGCGGCCGCAATACGCGGAGAGGCTTGAAAAAGTGATTATACAGCATGACAACGCTCGGCCTCACGTTGCCAAATCCGTAAAACCTACCTGGAAACACTGAAATGGGAAATCCTACCCCACCCGCCATATTGCGCCGTCGAATTATCACCTGTTTCGATCGATGGCACATGGTCTAGCTGCAGTCTACTAGCAGTTCCTTTCAATTAAAAAAATAAAAAAATGGCTTGATCCGTGGATAGCCTCAAAAGATGAACAGTTTTACCACGACGGTATACGAGATCTACCGGAACGATGAAGAAAAGTAGTAGCCACTTGTAATCATTTTTTCAGAATAAAGTTGTATTTTCATTAAAAAAAAAAACAGCGGGAACCTAGTTGCGCACCTAATACCATTTGCTAGCCTTGACAACATCTATAATAAAAGTTACTTTAGTATATAATATAATCTCGCCACGAAATGTAGATATGTATAACATAGAAAATCAACACATGTATGTATGTATGTATGTGAATATTAAGAGCACGTTGCTGGAGCTGCACAATTTGTGTTTATTTAAGATTTTAATTTTTGATTTTCGTTTAAAGTTATTAAATGAACCATGCATAGGAAGAATGCATGGGTACATAAAGTACATACATATGTATATGAGTTGGTAAATTTGTAAATCCGAAAAATTACATGTGAATGAGCCTTTTGAACTTGATAATTGACCGAATTTTTGCTTTGATTTTAAAAATTATTGGGTTGGAAAATGATTTATGCAGGTGGTAACGATTTAATCCTCATTTTTAAGCTTTCATAAATTTTTCCAGTTGACTAAGAAGAGATAAGAAGTGTTTACAATTTTATATTTGACTTTGATTCTGATTTGATTGGGCGAACTTAGAAGAAATTTTGCATACTTTATCTTTTAATACTATTTTTATATTTCAATCAGTTAAGAACATATTCGCCTAATTTTACACACATCGACATTGGAACAGAAAATGTTTAATTAAATTAATACAAAGTAGAAGAATATAAGTATTTATGAAAAAGTTATTGAATTATCTACCATATAAGTTAGTTTGGGCGATTATCTCCGTTGGGTGATTACCTCCGCTGACCGCTGCAGAACTGCAAAGTGTTTTGTGATAAGTCCGAACAGAAAATTGTCAAACTTTCTACTAAAACTGATGGTCGGTATTATTAGAGGACACAACCCATGGGGTCAGCATATGACCACCATTGGAATCATTGAGGACCCAATATGTCTGTCTTATTCGGAGGAGGCAGATAACACTGATCACTTTCTCGGTGAGTGTCCTGCCTTTGCAAGAGCAAGACTGGGAGTTTTGGGCTCCGATGTCGTGAGAGTGTGAGAATGAGTAATATTCGTTCTCTATAATTGGAGGATATTTACAGGTTTGCCAAAAAATCTGGAGAATTCTCACAGGATTAACTACCTATGTCTCTGTCTCTATTCTTTCCTATCTCTTTCTCTGATACTTTTCTCCTTTCCTTCTTGTCTATCTACCCTCTTTCCAGAGCTCTAAACACAATGGGCTTTTTGTTTTAGGGCCTACCAAATCTCTTGGTGCTCCTTGGCTCGAACAATTCAAATGCCAAATTTCATGTTACATATACAAAGCTCTGTTTCCAAGCACTAAATTAACCAAACTCAAAATGAATTTCTTCAAGCTCCTGATTTTTCTTAACATAAGTTTCACAAAGAAGTTCCTGCCGAGTGCTTGAGCCGTTCACTTGGATAGTTTCACAAAGGAGCAGAGAAGGTTTTGTACAAGTAAGCCCATATCTTAATGAACCAATATACAGTAAGTAAAATACCGCAGCTATTAAACGAATGTCTTGTCGTTATTTATTGAGTGAAAAATAAGAAGAATATTTTTGTTCAAAACTATTAAGAAGAGGAGTACTGCTAAAATGATATTTGCACTGGAAAAAAAAATTAAATTTTAATTTTATCAAATTTCAATTGTCTCAACTCTTTTTAATATTTTTTTCTTCTCAATATTCATATGCAAAACTTAAGTATCTTTTTTGATTTGTGAGTTCTTAATGCACATAAGCCGAAACCATTTTTGCCATACTTTCGGTTTTGATCCCATTATTTGATACTAAAAACTTTGCCTAGTTCACATAAAGTGAAAAAATAAAATATTACTTTGGGGAAAAATAAATCCATTATTTTCTCGGTAGACGTCTGTAATAATCGATATCTCGTAAAGTATCGATCACACAATTTACGCTCGTTGTTAAGGTGACATTTCTTTTGCTGTTTTTTTTTGTTCCATTCATTTGTGAATTACAGGGGGTTAACATTTTAAAGTTTTTCTTTGATAAAGGCGAAAATGCAATCCACACCGTTGAACTTGTGAATGGTGTGTCTGATGCCGATACTCTAATATTTAATTAAGTGCAATTTCGGTTCCGTCGATTGCGTTCAGGCATTTTTGATGTTAAAGAAAATGTCCATAATGTCGAAAATGTCGATAAAATAACAGAAATAATCGAAGTTGACCGGCGTTTTAGTAGTCGTTGCATCGCCCAAGAGTTAAAGATCGACTATAAAACAATTTCAAACCATTTGCGCAAAATAAAAATACTGAATTTCTTTTTCCCCAAACTAATATTAATTTACTTCTATTATATAATTGAAACGTGTACTCGTAAAGGTGCAAAACGATTTTTCAGCAGAAATCTTGCAATTTACTGTAACAAATCTATTTTCGCAAAAGAACTCGATAGAAATAATTAAAAGTTACTACGAAAATAATGAATCCGTGAGAATTTACAGTTTTGGAAAATTTTGAATATTATATTATACAAATTAGTTATCGATATTATATCAGTTATTGTCTAACAGAGTTTGGAGAAGAGAAGTACCTCAACAAATTTTAGTCGACTGTATCGGTATACGACTTAAAATCAAACAGTTTTTTCTGATTCCTGGTTTTTTTTTCTTTTAACGGTCATTGGACAGCGTTAAGCAGATATTTTAACAACATTTTTGGCCTATTGTGCCTGATATGATTACTGAGACTTATGGTTTCAGCAAGACGGTAAGCCCAGCAAATTAGCTAGCAGAACAATAAATTAATTGCAAACGAAAAATAATTTTTTTTTTCTGGCGAGAAATGCTTTATTAGGTATTCAACAAATTTCTAAATCGATTATAGAAATTCGTTTAACTCATTTAATGCTTAAAACAGAATTTTCTCACAGATCAGTTGGCTTCCCTATGATTGAGTTTGCACGCTAGCAGTGCCACAGAAAGATAAGTGTATCGAGCACCCCAGTTTCCATTTGCATCACTGCTTCATTGTATTCTGCAGCAATTTGACCGTCAAAGTCGTCCACTTTAAAATCTTTCAACTATTTTCTATAGAACCAGCTGAAAGATAGAAATTGTCTAAGTAAACTAGAAATAAATCGAGGGTTGAAAGTTAGAGCGCCAATTATGCTAAAATGTCTACGAAATTTCCATAAAAAATCGATAACTCCAAGGATGTATATAGAATATTTTTATATTTTTTATTTATTTATTATTTTATTTATTTATATATATTATTCATAAATTGTAGATCCTATACCATATACAAAGTGGCGCAAAATTAATCATCCTATTTTTTGTGTGTAATTCTTTTATGATTATAAGTGATGGAAATTTTTATTTTGACCTCTATGCGCTCCATTGCTTGTAAAATATGATGAACTACGAGGCCATTTATAAATAAATCGTCCGGTAGGGTGATTAATTTGGCGTCATCTGGTATGTCAATAAGTAGCTAAGTAGTTTCTGTAAAACCCCTTTTTAAACTTGCTCTGAACTTTAACACTGCTCTCAAATGCTTATTTTTAGAAACTAGTGTTGAATACCATAGGAAAGAATTTACTTTACGCACATATTTGTGTTACACATACATAAATATATATCTGAAAAAAAAGTGAATAGTATTCTATTCGTAGCCACAAAAACTCCTGCACTGAGTGAAGTGCCAAAGCGGGTGAGCATATGCTACCCCTACGAATTAAACTTTATTGCTTGGGAGCGCTCCAAGGCCAAGTGATCCAAGTGTTTTGGGCATGGCCTTACATTTTTTCTGAAAACTAACAAATAGCTTGGGTGTAATTCAAAGTGAAAAAATGTTAAAAAAATGTATACATTTTGAGATTTAATTATGATAATTTTGGTACATTATTTTTTAAAATAAAATATCTGTAGATCTTTTTAAATGTTATTTTTTTTTTTTTAATTTTTTTTAAGATAAAATACACGAAAAATTGTTTTAACTTTCACAAATTTTTGTTAAATATTTTTTTTGTCACTTGTGAAATACACTAACTTGTTTCCTTATTTCGTTCATAAGTAGTTAATACTTTGTACGCCCCGATCTGAAATCTCTTATTTCATTGTGAGATTACATTAACTTTTCGAGTTATTTTCAAATATGTACAGCGAATCATTGAAATTTCAGTGCAAAGTACTGCTCCAGTGCTCGCATATTATGCCCATATGAAACGATCGAAGCAACGCTACGGCTACGTACATTAGCAAGCCGAAATATGGTATTTTTCACAAGTGGCAAACAAAATTTTTATTCTCCAAAAAATTGTCTAAAATTTTTCATAAAAAACTAAGAAAGCAGACAAGTTTATAAAAATGTTAACAACTCCATACCAAAATTTTCAGCTTTGGAGACATCATGAAATTGTTAAATTTTTTTTTTAACTTTTAAAGTTTTCTTTTTATAATACTCAATCCTTATTGGACACAATTTTTAGAAAGAGTTAAAACTATGTCCCAAATTCTTGAATCACTTGGCATAGAACCGCTGTTCCCAATTTACTTAATTCTACCTAAATATGTCTTCACATATGGCCAGCATTTATATAAATGCTGACACAAATTTTCTTATCTTCCACGTACATATTTTCCACATACGTATTTAAAGTGCAATAAATCGCCCGTTTCATCAATGGCTACGACTATTCACTCGATGTGAGACCATTTGGATTTGTGGGATCAGCTATTTTTAGTTCAGTTTTATATGATGCTATACTTAGTGCAGTAATGACTTGAGTTCATGTTCACTTAAATGTTTAAAATGTGTATATGTGGGATCATACACAACAAAAAAAAAAGAATAATAAAATTGCTGCTGACAACAGAAAAAGATAATATCGGAATAGATTTCGCTAGCCGAAAAATCTATATAAAATGCCATACTCCCAAATTGTTTGCCTCCCATAGTGCATGATTGCGTCCCACTTACATACTCATATTTATTTTTGAATACTCATACGTATCTTGAATGAAAAAACAAAACAATGAAAACACACACCTATCAACTCGATTATTTTTATTGCTGACAAAGATTTGTACGTTGCCGTGCTTTTTTGTTTTTGTTTTCTTTTGTTATGACTCACCTATGAAGTAATTGGTAACGGTCCGCATTCTTTTCGTTGTCATGACAATCCAAACGACAATTAAATTTCCGCCGGTCGCCACAATAACCATGCCACCGAATAGTATAGACCACAGTACTTGGCGCCACCAGGGTAAAATGAATGAAATATCATCGTCACTGCAAGCAAAAAAAGTAAGAGAAGAAGAAATGAAAAGATTAAAAGGAAAGAAAACATGGCACAATAAAAAAAAATACAACTGGCAATTGGTGTTACAAATTAACCGCATTCAATGCTTTCTGGGGAGCCAAACAGTAAAATGTACGTACATGGCTGCGCTTGATTGGTGTGACAGGGCGTATAAGTGTCCGCGTGATCGTAGGACAATAATGCGTATTAAGCTGTTGAACCATGTCAATGCCTGTGCCTTAATTTCAGCACATATCTCTACATATACATACGCGTTGTTGGATGAAATTATATAATTGCGTGCATGTGTGTGGGCATGCAAGGTAAGCGAACAAATAAAGGCAGACATAAATGAATTCAATGGAATGATGGCTTAATGCAAACAATGCCATTTTGCACGAATTAATTGCGTATGTAAATACACACCTACAAATGTATATGTGTATACATACATATGTGCGCACGTATTGATGAAATGTGGGTGCAAGTAAATACATATGTTAATGTGTGTACAGATTTATAAACATTTAGTTGAATCAAGCATGTAAGATAATGCTGGGGGTTTCTGTTTACTTTGTACAGTAATCATTATAAGACGACTGTGAACTGTGTAGCTGCCAGCTGCACAGCTGCTGAAGTTATATAGAAATCAATTAAAAACTATTTTTAAAGTCATTTATTTGTAAAGATTGCAGTGTAAAAATTGTCCTCCTATTCAGATATAGAAGAAATTCTACATAAATATCGTAATACAAATTATTTATGGTTAATATATTCCGGATTATTTTGATGTTTACCTTTTAAATATTTATTACTGATATGATAAAAGTTGGATGAAAAATATTAGAAGCACACCTACTAGACATAAGAAGAATAAAAATTTATAAACCATTTTAATATTTCATCATTTGACTACAAAATACATTTTATTTCGACCCGTCCAGTGATTCTTCATTTACATTCAATCCATTTGAAGTTGACGCTTTTATGAGTTGGCTTACTATAAAAATTGCGTGAGTTTACAAAATTATTTGTATTAGACTAATCAGAAATAGAAATGGATAAAAAAAATGGTAAAAGTCGTACACGACCTGCTCCTTCATTTCCATTTGTGCATCGTCGGGGTTTAGAGCTTAAACGTGGGGATATGAACCATGTAGTGAATACCCAAAAGTGCAATAACCTAGTAGAGAAAGCAATATGGTATCATACTTTTTGTAAAAGTTCAGATTTATAGTACTCGTATAAGAGATTTGGCAGAGATACCAAAGAATGATTCAAAACGTGGGGTAATTTATTAGAGGATATTTGCAATAATGAATTGAAGTTGAGGGAGATTACATTGAGTAAAAAAACTAATATCTACTAAAAATTCATCTTCTTTATTTCGGTTTTCTTACTTTAAATAAATAAATTGAACGAAAAACCGATATTTGAAGGCTTTAAGGAATTCGTGAAGCATTCTGTTAGAACGAGGATTGTCTATAAAATGTACGCTTTTGCAATACTACATATGATGTAATGTAATTCGATCATTGCCGGACGAATATCGCGAAGGGCGTTCAATAACGGTTTTTGTGCTAGAAACTGACGAGAATGTGCGTCTACTGATAACGCAAAACCGTGTTGTGATATATTGCGGGATAAAAGCATCCTTGGGCATTAGTTTGAGCAGCATGCATTCCATATTGCACGAATATTTGGTCGTCAAAGAGATTTGTTCCGCAAAAACGGATTCGTGTTGATTAGTGTAAAGCAATGTTGAAGAAGTTCAGCCGCGGTGGTTCAAAGAACAGGTGTCTTTATAATAGATGACTTGGTGAATCTTGGATCTATGAATATGAACTAGAAAAATAGCAGCAAACAACATTATGGCTGTTCCAAGACGAGCTTAATTCAACAAAAGTTGTTCGCGGAAGAAGCACATTAAAGTAAATGGTCGCCTGTTTTTCAGAAAATCTGGCTACGTCACAACTGTACTACTAGAGAAACTTGAAATGGTCAATTCTTAGTGGAACACAACCATTTGTTTCCCAGAAGCATTCGGAGAATTAATTAATTAACACCAAGACAATGCGAGCTCTCACGTATTTGCTCCCACAAGAGAGTTTTTGGCCGTAATTTGGCATCTAATGAATTCTTTTTCTGCCGAACATCAATATTAAAATGCGAATTCAACATTTTTCAATACCAGAAGAAGTTGTTGAAGCCTTTAAACAGCTCTTTTTGGAGGTACCTACCGCTGAGTGGCAAAATTGCTTTGCAAATTTTTTCCAACTTCTAAGCAGAATATTTTGGAAAGCAATCATTATCACTATTATTTTAGTGTATTTTCAGTATTTTCATTATTAGAGAATAAATATAAAAGGCAGCATTCGTAATAGGTGTACTAAGCGCGCCCAGCGGAATAAGTTGGTGCGTGAATACAATTCGAAAGTGCAGGAGTTCATAACCGTACGCTTTAAACACTAAAGAATAGTAAACGTTTTGTTTTAATAGCGGTCGATACTCAGCAGGCAATAGTAGGTATATTTTTGTCATGGAAAAGGTCCTCATAAAAAACATCTGCCGCTCGAAGGCGGTATAAAACTGTAGCTCCCCCCATATATTATAAGTCCACTTTCAGCATGTTTTTTTTTAATGTAAATAATAATTAATAGATTGCATATCTTTTTGGTATTTTATTGGTTGATGAATTATATGTGGAATGTGATTTCATTTATGGGTCTGCCTCGGCTGGCTTTGTCTTACGCATTCTTTTCAACCTGGTTTCCGACTCTGTCTTTCACTAAAACACCAGGATGGCTGATACCATACAATAATTCCCGAGCTTGATGCACAAATACTCAATTTTCTGCCAGAAAAATCATTTATCATTCCACAGTTGACAGAAATGGCTTTTACAGCGTCGTTTTTAGAAACGAAAAAAAAAAAAATTATTAGCCAATGATCCGACCGTGTTAAAATGTAAACTGCCACTTTAAGAGTATGAATTGGCGTCTGCGAGATTTTCAATCCTCAGATTCGTCGAGAGGAAAATACGCCTTGCCAAAAGAGATGATTTTTCCAGCACAATAGTTGTCCATTTTGAGCTACTCTAAGGCCTTAATATAGATGCGATAACGAAGTAAAAGTTCATGTGTCTTCAAGTGCTGAGTCAATTCGACTTTGTAAGCAAATAATGCGTGAGCTGGTGTTTGAAATGTTGAGTAGTTGAAACCGATGACCAGTTGATGTTCCTGGATTGAGTCGCTACGACCGCCACATTCTCATCAGTGCACACCGGATGACTTTTTGCATAATCTTCCGGAAAGCAAGTGCGGTCGATCTAAACATTGTTCATTAAAGGAACATTTTGGCCAAACACATTGTTCAATAAAGGAAGTGCTTCGGCTATACAAAATGCGCTTCCGAAATAAGTTTGCAATATTTCCGAACGTTGTTTAAGCTAAAAGTTATCTAAGTATGTAACAAACAATGACAGTCGGTTTCTAAACCAACTCAATTAGACCGTTGCCGATCAATTTTGATACTACATTAATAGTTTATATGTTACTCCTCGTTAAACCATTTTGATTCAAGTGCAAGCCCATTGATGTGGGCAAGATTTTTACCCCTAATAATATCAGTATTCCTCAAGAACGATGAGTCAAACTATATATACCTTGTGGCATGCCATGCGGGACACTAACGGAGAAGATAGTCGCAATAGTCGCAATGAGTCGAAAGGAGCAGCGCTCAATATTTGAGCATGTCGACCTAGACAGACCAAAGCTACTAACGTAGAGACGTTTTCCCTTGACCGATTAAGTAGCGCCTTTGAGCGCCTGTAGTCCCAGTTTAGTTTAGCTAAATTCTCGGCCAAAGCCGCGTAAATGGTTAGCGCATCAATTAAGAAGAAGAATAACTGTTTATAACCCCCTAAACCGTCTGAAGCCGGTTTGTAATCGTAGTCTTGTAGAGAGACAGCCGTCCCCCGACTGTAATAATATAAAGGACAATAAGTGTGATAAGGTCCGATACAGCCAGTGAGTGCTTTTCGGAAAAAGACGTCACCTGTTTTCTTTGGCCTTTTTGGATGAAAAAAGACTTAAGGTAGCTTTCGATGCTCTATCCTCTACATTTATGTTCCAGAACAAGCGTAAAGTTACTAATTACTGATTTTCTGTCAAGATTTCCAGTAGGAAAGTGAAATCATTATATAGACCACTTTCAAAATGATATGCACTGAGAAATTTTGACTTATTGTCTTAAGCTCATGCAGTTCTAAAAAAAGTATCCCCAGCCGAAGTTAGTGTTGAGTGTTTCTTCCATGTAAAATATTTCCAATATTCTTTATATGGAGGAAATGCATAAGACTTCAAGCAAAAAAAAAAATGTTTATAAATCAGCACGATTTTTGAGCTACTCCAAGCTTTCACTTTATTATAACAATATTCAATGTGCTATAAAACTGCTTATCTGAAATTTTTCTTAAAATTCTGATTAAAAAGTTTTTAATTTTATTAATTTTTGTTTGTAATTTGCAAAAAGTTTTGGATTTGTATTTATAAGATTTTGTAGAAAAATAAATTATATTTTCATATAAAAACTATTAAAATTTAATATTAAACAAATGGGTTGTTAAAATTTGTTAATACGCCCTAGTACTAGAATTAATTAACACAGTGCTGCGTATTCGACCCGGCGCACTGTATCTGATTGTTAGTTAATGTGCATAATGCAACTGTGCTTAAAAAGAGGTTTACAAAACAAGTAAGGAAAGGAAGGTTCAATGAACTAAGTCTTATAAGAAAGCGAAAAAGCGCGAAGACGATAATTCAGTAAATTTTACACTTTAGTCTGATAAATTCGAAATGATATTGCAATTTGAATCAAAAATTAAAATGTTCACAATGCCATTAAATTCGTGGAATTATATTTTTCGTTTTAACGTGATTTACCTTAGCTACAATTATGTAAATTAAAGACGATAAGATTTTATTATTTCAAAGGAGAAAAGTAAAACAAAAAAAAAGGAAAAATCAGGTGGCATGCAAAAGAAAAAATATATAAACACATATACACATTTGCCTTTGCCAGCATATGGCGTTGTATAAACCAGACAGCCTGGTAGACATGCAATGTGCAAAAATAAATTTTGCTTAGTGATTTAATGGCAATTAATGTTTCTTCTCGAAAGCGATTGAATAACACTTGCGTGTGAAAAGCCGATTCGTCATTCTGAGCGATCTTAATTAGGTGTAAATTAAATCGTAAAATTGAGTGGAAGGAAAACTTATTAAATGATTATTACTTTTAGCGGTCTAGGTACCACAAAAAAAAGTTGAAAATGTTTGGAAAAAAATTAAACAATTTGGAAGAGCCAACGTCTTGCAAAGCCTTTTAATGAAAGTCAATTTTGATATGCTTCATTTAAATTTCTTCGTAGAGGTCCGGCAAAATAATGTATGAAAGTTACAATAACGCCTTTGGCAAAACCTGGGGTCTGAAACCTGCTGTGGTCCTATGGATATACACAGCACTTATCAGACCAATCATCACTTACGCTTCGGTGGTCTGGTGGCGACGGAGCATGGTTAAGTCCACAATCCGGGAACTATACAGGCTGCAAAGAAGTGTATGTTTATGCATCACGGGTGCCATGAGTACAACCTCTGGTGATGCCCTAAATGCTATGCTTGATTTACTCCCCCTGGTTCTTAAGATACAATAGGAAGCAATAAAAGCAATGTGTAGACTCCATAAATATGGTTTCTGGCACGAAGATGGAAATTCGAGACACAGAGAAATCTTTAAGTTGCTGTCGGAGCAGTATCCACTGTTTTTGGCACCTAAAGATGACCTGATACCCGCAGTTTCATTTGGAAGGAAATTTGATGTCAGATTTCCATTGCGTAAGCAATGGAGCAATCCAGAATGCATGCAGGGAGGTTTGACGGATACTTTCTTTACCGATGGGTCCAAGACTGAAATAGGATCTGGAGCCGGATGGTACTTAAACGATAGTAATAAGTATCACTATGCTATGGGGGGAATGCTGTTTTCCAAACAGAAGTTTTTGCCATCCTAAAAGTAGCCGAATGGATAATCGAGAGGAGATGGAGTGGGAAACAGATTGGAGTCTTCAGTGACAGTCAGGCTGCATTGAAGGCACTGGAGAACGCGAAGCAAACCTCAAAGATTGTTCAAGAATGTAAGAAGAAGCTTAATTAACAGGCTTGTACTTATATGGGTTCCGGGACACTCCGGTGTTCAAGGAAACGAAATTGCCGATGAATTGGCCAACCGTGGATCAGCGGTGCCCCCACAGGGGCGAGAGCCAATAATCGGAATCAGTCCCGCAGGAATCAAGAATTGGATCAGCGATTATGTAGGCAATCTACATAAAGAGCGATGGTCCGGTCTAGAACGCTGCAGAACTGCAAAGTGTTTTGTGACAAGTCCGAACAGAAAACTGTCAAACTTTCTACTAAAACTTAGAAGGAAAGACATTCGGTTGATGGTCGGCATCATTACAGGACACAACCCATGGGGTCAGCATATGATCACCATTGGAATCATCGAGAACCCGGTATGCCTGTCATGCTTGGAGGAGGCGGATAGCACTGAGCACTTTCTCTGTGAGTGTCCTGCCTTTACTAGAGCGCGACTACGAGTATTGGGTTCCGATGTCATGAGAATGAGTAATATTCGTTCTCTAAAACTGGAGGATATTTACAGATTTGCCAAAGATTCTGGAAAATTCTCACAGGACTAACTATCTCTATCTCTGTCTCTATTCTTTCCTATCTCTTTCTCTGATACTTTTCTCCCTCCCTCCTTGACTATCTATCCCCTTTCCAGAGCTTTAAATACAATGGGCTCTTTAGCCTGAGTGTTTTAGGAGCCACCAAATCTCCTGGTGCTCCTTGGCTCGACCTTTTCAAATTCAATACAATAACTTCACTTTGTCTGGTTTCCATATTACAGTTGATTCAACTGTGGTATAATTTTGTGTCTGTGGTGCTCGGTGGTAGGGGGTTTTTTTCAGAGCCAAGTGCATAATTTACTTACATTATAGTAAAAAAAAATGTAGTTTGTTTTGCAATTTGTGCCTGAGATTGTAAGCAAGTGCTGCCGTGGTGTTGGGGATCATCGTTATTAGCAGGCAAGGCGAAAACTCGTCAAATATTATTCCAAAAGCAAAAAAAAAGTACATCATTAACTGTCCATACAAGGTTTTGCTGAATGGTTTTCCTAGAAAGCGTGGAGCTTGCAGAAAAGATAATGCGAAAAAAGCTTAAAGGATTTGGTTGCGGCAACCTGCCCCAAAAATCGATGCCGCAAAGTAAAGTAAAGCAAATAAACGCACCCAAGGGTATTTTTGAATTTAAATACTATTTTCGGTTGCGTTTGCGTTTCCTTACACCAGCCAAATCGCCCACTTTTGTGGCAAAGTGTAGCGAAGTGTTTTCAAAAGCCTTTGTTTAGTTTGTTTTTCATTTTAGTGCCTCTTCCACTTTTCCTTTAGCTACGCTTGGTTGCAGCACAGTTTCACTTACACCTAAATCCGACTGCCAATCACTTTGTTTATATTTGCTTTACCTTTAATATTTCAAAGTGTTTGCTTTCACATTCGGCATTGTTTCCTTTTCGCTGATTATGCTCTATTTTTAGCTCGTTTTGTTGTTGTTCTGAAATTTATGAAACATCGGTGGTAGATGGCAAAACCAATAGCCCATTTGCGTATTTATTTATTTAATTGCATTCGCAGTTTTAAAAGTGTTTACTTTTTTCACTTTCATGCAAACTTAAAGGACAAGTGTGCGTAGCACAAAACATAATAATACTAAAATATATCCTAGTAAAAAAATTTACCGCAATCGTTATATGAAGAAAATGTGCAACACCTTCAGGGGGGAAAAGTATCACAAATAAACTTGAATTTCTGGCTACTTCAAATTGCACTTCGTTACACTAAAATTTAATGTGCTATAAAACTGCGCACTCATGCGGTTTTTTGTACAAAGCTTGAAACTTGGCTTAATATGGTATTTGCTATAGAATGAACAAAGTTTTTATAAAAAAATATTTATAATTGGGTAATAAATAAATAAAAAGTCGAAACTTGTCAATGGGTCAGTGGGTAGTGCCTTTATAATAATTGTTGTTTATAAAATTTATATGAAAAATAAAATGAATAAATAATTGGCGCGTACAGGTGTTAGGTGTTTACAGGTTTTAGGTGTGTGGTCGAGCTCCTCGTCCTATCTGTGGTGTGCGTCTTGATGTTCTAGTACAAATGGAGGGGCCTTTATCTTTAAGTCGATTCCGAAAGGAAAATATTTTTTATGAGGAAGTTTTCCATGAAATTCATACCTACACTCGGAGGTTTGCCATTGCCTGCCGAGGGGCGATTGTTATTAGAAAACAATTTTTCTATTATTTGATGTACATGCACGGAGATTCAGACTTACGCACTCCCGAATGGTAGTCATATATTGTATAAGCGTATAAAAATGCTGCTCTGCTTACGAGAGCTGGTGTATATACAAGGTGGCGAAAAATTAATCAACCTATCGGAAGATTTATAATTTTTGCAAATGGCGTCATCCGCTAATAATATTTGATACTCGTGAACTAGACAGCTGCAGTATAGAAGCACGCAAGCAATGGAGCGCGTAAAGGTTAAAATAAAGATTTCCATCTCTCAAAATATTTTTTTTTTTGTAAATAGTAAAATACGCTAAACGAAATATGTAGTTAGATAGGACACTGAACAAACTACTTTTTTTTTCGGCATAAGGCAAGAAAACAAACTTAAGGGGGGAGCCTGGTTTATAAGGTCAAAAAAATCAATTGTTTTTTTCGTTTCAAGCGATTCCTAATATATATCAGAATATGCACACAAAGTTACAGAGCCTAATTCTCAATATTTCCGTAGATACAAAGCCAAAGGTAGGCGAGCGTTAAATAGTTACGCTGTGACCGGACAGCTGTAGTACAAACTTTATCTTCTTTTCTCGACTTTTCATTTTTTTGATTTCTTTGAATTGGCGTACCTGAAGGAAAAAAAACTAATGAACCTTTTGAAATGAATCATAGCTTGTTCCCTTCAGTATTAAATTCTCTTCTATTTGAACTAACAAAATAGATTAAAGAAAATTGTTCAAGATTTTTATACCAAGTTGAAGTGAACTTTTTTTTTATAGAAAGGCATTTTTTTCTTTAAAACCTCCAAAAAGTTGAAATTTTGGAACTTTTCTCAGTTTTCTTAGTTCATCTAGAATAACAAATTATGATAATTAGAAATCCATTTGAATTTTTTGCTTTAGATAATAATTACGAGCTGTATCTTGTACGCCAGTTGGAAACTCCAGCGTTGCAGCGCTCTACTAATTTCTATGTTAAACATGTTTTTCAACTTATTTTAACCAGTACAACAATCTTTTATACTTTTCAAATATTCGTTAAAAGATAGAAACAACTTTGCAGTGCTAAATTAATTTTTTCCTTTAAGAAAAAAGTCGCAAAGAGATGCAATTTTTAGACCTCATAAACCAGGCTCCCCCCCTAAGCGGTCCATCACGAACGTTGCCTGACTCTTTGGGCATAGAGAATTTCCTGGAAATTGCCTAGCGGATGAGCTGCCTAGAAGTGGAACTAAGTTTAAATCGTGCAATCCTGCTCAGTGTATAGGCATCCCTTTATCTCCAAGAGCTCTACGGCGCTACTGTAGCGGAATGGGTTGGTATGTGACTACTATTCGGTAGTGCGTAGGTTCGAAACTCTTTCTCGAATTCTCTCCAAAATTAATAAGACGTTTTTTCTAATAACGGTCGCCCCTTGGCAGGCAATGACAAATCTCCGAGTGCATTTCTGCCATGGAAAATTCTTCCTAAAAACCATTTGACGTTCGGAGTCGGCTTAAAACACTAGGGGTCGCTCTATTTGTGGAACAACATCAAGACTTATGTATACCATAAATAGGAGGAGAAGCTCGGCCAAACTCCTAACAGAAGTGTACACGTCAAATATTTATTTATTTTATTTAAGCTCTACATCAGACCGGTCTAAATCTCTAAGTCAACTTTACACGAAGCCCACTAGTGAGATGACTTGACTAGCCTAGAAGTAATGAACACCGAACTAGGTCTCTCATCAATCTCGATCGGCCTTCCATTAGTACATTGGTTGGCATCATCACCGAGCTCTGCCTAGTGGGTACAAAAACATTTAAGGGTTACTCTCTAATAACTTCTGTCACAGCTGCAGAAACGAGGAGGAAGTGAAGAGTGTGGAATTTCCTGTCACCGTTCCGACCTTGCCAGAACGTGAAATCGCTGTCTAAACTCTTAATTCTTTGGATGTATGCCAGACTTGGAATTCGCATTGATTTATAGTATTTTATCGTTTGTTCGAGAGATGAAACAGTTTAACTTGTAATTCTAGACTTATTAGATAAGGAAATAAATAAAACGTGAGCCCAATAATTGGTATTGTGACATCATAGGCTTTCGTGCTTAATATACTTTTTTACACCTTTGTTGAGATTAACAACCACCGTAAACTAAAAACCCTGAAGCGTGGCTACAACTGAGTTCAGAAGAAAAGTGAACGATAATGTTCGAAATTGCGATTCAGCACCAAAAGTGGATGAAGTTGATTGGGGCATTGTTTTTCGGGTTTAGCTAGGTAAAAGTTATTGAAAACCATCGCCTTTTGATCAATTTGAATGCTTCAGGTTCCTGCAAGCAGCAGAAATATCACGAATATGACGCACTTTACGATAATCATTAAAAATGTTAAACTTTGCTCTGACAATGCCAGGTGTTACATATCCGCACTGGAGTTGCCATGTTTCAAAACTTCAGTGACAACAATCAGTGGTTTCACAAATACTAACGCTGAATCGGATCGAGATCCGGAGTGTCGCCTGATCGTGCCAAGGGAAGCGAAAAAGATCGCCAAATTTCGGGAAGCTCTGCTACATCCACTTTTAATTTCGTTTATTTTCAGAGATTTGCAACCACATTTATATTTATTAATATAAATATATATACAGTATAAATAAAATTATAATTTTTGGAGACGTTCCAATCGGTTGACTACCCACTGTAGCTTAAAATAAGTGAAAGGTGAAATATTCGTTCATAGCTAAGTAAAAATATATGTAACATAGTACTTACTTAATACTACATGTCGGGCTGCTGTTACTTTTGTCAACACATCTCGTTGAGCTTTGTTTGCTGACGTGTCGCAACCTATTCTTTTAAATGGCACAACTCAAAAGTAAAAAAAATATGCAAAAACAGCACATTTCCATATGCATACACAAGGGCCACACTGCATGGAAATTTAAAGAGCGCACGCTTCTAAGCAAATTTTGTTTACAATTTATGATTTCTTTTAAAGTTTTGAAGCTTTAACCCAAAAAAGAAATGTTTTAGAGTTGTGACAGTTTAAAATTTAACATGCAAGGCATATGGAGTCGTGAAAATGTTGCAATTAAGCCTGGCAGGGCGTGTTTAATGTGTCACTGCGGAGGACATTCTGGTTGCCACTTCCCCACGTATGCATGTATGCACGTGTATGTGGGGGCACAAGCGCACCTGTGATAATTTGTGCCAGCACCTATTTGGGTTTTACACTTTAGCGCTTACACATGTACACACTTACACATAGACGTGAGTGCCAACACAAGCAATTGGAACGCTGAGACGGTGGATTGGCCTTTAGTGCATGAAATAAAATACTTTAAACTACAGTCAACTTTCTACAGCCTTCATTAGAATGTACGATTCATTTAAAAGCTTTATGTTGGCGTTTTCTTCTACTTTAAACACATCTATTTTACATTAAATCCTAAATTGAGCAAAATTTTTCCATACTTATGTTGCTCATTTGTGTCTTGCTTGTGGCTGCCAAGTGTATGAAAATTGCCTTGGACCATTATTGTCAGCTTTGTTATTTGCATTAACAATTGAATAAAAATGGAAGTTGTGTGGATAGCAAAATTGGCAATAATCGAATACACTGTTGTACAATTTGAAATCCTAGGTAATCTTTTTGTTACACAGCAGTTTCTCATTCTACTCGAACTACTAGTTATTTATGTATTATATTTTATTTGCATTTTTTATTCTTTATTCTGCTTTATTGTGTTATGCACATTTGGCTGTCAAGCAATGTTAATATTTTACTTTTGCTGAATGCTATAAAGACTATCAGAAATGCCGCACTGCTGAATTGTTGAGTTGAATGGGAAATTAAAAATAATGCTAAACCCTGCCCGAAATCCCATAAATCAGAGCCTGAGCAAAGAAGTTCGTTCTTTAATTAAACCTTTTGTAAATGTAATGGGAATGGAAAATGTCGGAGATCATTACAACAAGCAGCAGTAAAAGTTGTCTATGAAAAATTTAATATTCATGTCAAACTGCAGATTTTATATAGCAATATTTATAAGTCCACAGCAAGTAGCATTCAAAGAGGGTTAGGCCAATATTACTATGCTGACGCTTTATTATTGTTTTCTCAATTTAGTGACCGACACTCGAAGTGTAACCAACTTCAGACCGCAAGCCCGGGGCATCAGCTGTCTGTTAGTTGACTAAATGACAGTCCAGAGTACTGTTTACATGCGCGTGGAAGCATTTTGCCGAGAGTAAACTCGAAAAAGGAAAATCGGTAATGGCTTTCAAACGTAATAGTGTAATTGAATTATCACAACCAGTGACGGTTCGTGAGTTCGAGCACCTTAAAGTAAATAAAGTTTTTGTTTATCGCACCATTCGCACCTCGTTACAATGATACTGAAAGCATCCCGAAACGTTATGGAGGTGGTTCACGTAAAATGGTTCAAAAAGTGAAGAAGCGACTTGAGCAAAAACCTCGACAAAGTGCCAATCAAATGGCGAAAAACTGAAAATAGCTGACCGCAGTGTCCGCGGCATACTGAAAAATGATCTCAAAGTCAAGCCTTACAAGATCCAAAAGACGCATGATCACACACCAAAGCAGCAAAAAGTCAGGCTTGAGAGAGAGAAGGAGTTGCTTCGGTTGGCCAAAAGCGTAAATTTCCAATTCAGCAATTCGTAAACTCTCAAAACCATAGGTTTTATTTGACCGACCGTTCATACGCGAATTCGAGTCATCGATTGGCCACCAGGAGGCAGCAAGTCTACGTCTGGATAGAGCAGGACAGTAACATAGAAGGTCTAGGCGTCTCTTCCTCTTTCTCGCCTAGGCAACTTCTGCAGAAGTCAGAGCCCCGTAATAACTGAAATCAGTGTGTGAAGACTGTGCTTATCTCTTCTTAGTAGAAGTTCCGTGCGTTTAGCATTGAGACTCAGTCACAGCTGTCGGGCGATTTTGCAAGTGGCCTAATTACAGTAAGTAATTTACATGTTTGCAAGGGTATATATAACATATATCGTTGGCTATGTACTCATCAGTCAATTTGGTACCGATTTTCACTAGTATATCGGCTCCGCAGTTCCCGTCAATGACACAATGACACGGTATGGGTAAAAATATCGAACAAAGAACTTGTCTTAAATTTTGTGTTTTGAACGGAATTTCGTGTGCCGAATCGTTGAAAATGTTGCAGAAAGCCTATGGCGAGTGTGCTTTATCAAAAACACGGGTCTACGAGTGGTATAATGCTTTTGCAGAGAACCGAGAAGTCGTGAAAGATTTGCCCCCATCTAGTCGTCCATCAACGTCTTCAAGGAAATGGTGCTAGAAAACCCTCATTTAAGTTTGACGGGGGTAGCTCGCGACCATAACGTGTCGCACGGATCGATTCGCAACATCCTACACCATCAATTGTGTCTGAGACGCGTGGCTACTCGACTCGTTCCAAGAGAGTTGAATTTCTTTGAAAAAATTCATCGCAAAAAGGTGGATGAAGAAGCAAGTGAATTCAGATCCTACGTTTATTCAGCGCATCATAACAGGTGATGAGACGTGGGTATATGAGTTTGACATGCGAACCCGTCAACAGGCGACTGAATGGCGCTATCCACATGAGCCGAAAACCAAAAAACCACATCAACACGTTTAAAAAGTGTTTTGATGACTGGACTAATCTTTGGCATATGTGTATTATTTCGAATGGAGCCTATTTGGATGCGTCAAAATAAATTTTGATGATTGAACAATTATTTTGAGTTTCATTGAACAATTCCCGGTACTTTTTTGACAGAATGTATAAGTGAAAAATATGATTCCAAAATTATAAATCTTACGATGGAGTGATTAATTTTGCGCCACCGTGTAGAATCGGCTGTCTTTTGTCTTTTTGGTTTTTGTGTGGAACAGGAATTTCTTCACCTCCCTCATTCCATCCAAGGCTCTTCTTTTGGGGTTTCGTTATACAGCAAGAATTATTTTCAAAAGAAAGGGTTTATTAAAATATATTTTTCTTAAAAATTCGTTGTTTTTTTTCACTCTATTTGATTTGAGTGCCATTTCTTTTTCATAATGTTTCGTTTTCTCATTACACAGATCCTTTGATATTCTTTTAATGTGGACTTCATAGGATTGTAAAGAGAGTCTGATACAAAATGATTGATAATTCAGTATTAATTCGCAATTCATAATTTGAATGTTTATATAGTAAACTGGGTTACAAATAAAGATTAAATTGCTAAAATTGTTGAAGTGCTCTTAATTACCAATTAGACGCCTATTTGGACATAGTCTAACGTGTGAAAGGCAAAGCTTACAGGTTTTTGCATATATGTAGGCAGAGCTCTTCAGTTTGCCTATATGAAGGAATTTTCAAAATAATTTATTAGATAACTGTGTTATCTTCGCCAATATTTTCCACGCTATAAGGGTAATGATATGTGTAGGAAAGAATGTTACAAAATTGGACTGTTCGAATTGTCTCCATTAAACGCAGCTGAGTTAGCCATAATCACGAAATTATTTATAAATACTAAAGCACAAAAAATTAAAAGGTTAGGGAAGCCAGAATAGTAAAAAAGCATTCATTTTTTTTGTGATTTACTTAAAAAAAAAGTTTTAAGCATCTAAAAAAGCATACTGTAACGAAATAAACGGGTTCATGCATTTTCAAATTTAATTTCAAAATTTATTCTAACCAAGTTTTCAATAAAAAATATAGGATATTCTTCAACATTAAATTTGTTAACTTTGCCCGAAATGTAGAATAATTCATAAAATTCTCAGTCACTTTTTAGAACAATTTTGCGTATGCACTTCATTATTTACACTATTATATTAAAAATGAATAGGCTATAAAATTGCGTACTCAAAAGTTTCGTATAAATTTCGTATTAAAAATTTGGCAATTTCGATGAAAAAGTTATGAATTTTTCTGTATTTCGTACGAAATAAGGAATTTTTATTCATAGGGATTTTGTTGGAAAATAAACTATGTGTTTACTAAAAATGAGTTAAAATTTAATTAAAAACACTAAATATCAAAATTTTGAACCACAAGGGGGGCATCTTTTTATCTCACACTTACGTCATTGTGCTGTTGCCATTGCTGCTATTACCCGCACTGCAATTGCTCATACCATAGAGCAGCAACGATTGATTACACCAATCCGAAATCGATGTTGTGCCAATAAACTGCGAATAATTGTTATCTAGGGCCTCAGTAATGTCACCAATATCAGTGGCTTGACTATTGCCGCTGTCCATGATGCCGCTACCACTGCCCTCAAGTCCACCAAAGAAGCCGATGTTGTGCGGCTGTAGACCATCCACTATACTCGCCGTTGGTTGCAAGTGTGAATCGAGCATTTTTCCACCGCTGCCACTTTACACCTTTCTTAGCTTATGAATTTTGGGTTTATTTGTTTATAATTTAACTTTGCTTATTTTGCTTTAAAATTATTTGCATAAACACCCTCCTCTGTTGTGATTTGCTGATTTTGTAACATCTTGTGGATCGGTCAATGTGATGCTTGTTATTGACTCTTTTCGTGCAACTTTTTACATAACTTTTCGGTTGTAAAGTTTTAAGCTGCTTTTTGCATTACTTATGCGATATTATTTTCCGTTAACACTTGCGGCATGTAGATTCTGCAAGTCAATTTAAAATTTTGCTGTAAAGAAAAGAAAGGAAAAAGTTAAAAAGAAAAATGTATATGCTGCATAGAACATTTCTTGGAAATTTCTAAAATGACATTTTTATGTTGTGATTGACCAACCAATTTTTTTTGATAAATCTTTCTGTCGGTTAGCCTGTCAATTCGTTAGTTTCATTGAATTTGTATTCACGTGTACATACGCCTTTGCCAAAGATGTTTGTGATTCACCCGCCTCTTCACCAAAACTCCCACACATTAAAGGAAAAAACGTAAAAAAAGTGCTAATACATATTTATAGCATTTTTTCCCCATGACCTCAAACTGATGACTGAAGTTGTTGTTGTCTTTTTTCCTCAGCAACTCTATGTTGCTGTTCGCATATTGTGGTCGGTTTGATAAAATTTTATTTTATTTTAAACTTTTATGCACTGCACTTTCTGGCTATTCACATTTCAGCGCAACTGTTTCGTAACGCACAAAAAAAGGAATCGAAAAAAGACAACAACACTTTTGAGTACTGCGTTTGTTTTTTCGCATGCCAACCATTGTTACCGAAATCTTTTTTCGCTCCTTTGTGACATATTGCTACCGTTTCGTGAAAATATTCAGGGAATGGCAATATCTGACTTCACTGGAATTATCAGCATCATAAAAATTTAGCTTCTACTGCTCATTGTGTGCGGAAATTCACAGTTGGGTGTAACTCTGTCCACTTAGAGGTATGTTTGTATAAGTTATCCACTCGTGCAATAGAAACTAGCTTCCGTGCTTACACATAAACAAAAACACATCTGCCTTGTTGATTCGCAAATACTTATACTCACACACACACACATGAACACAGTGAATACACATGAATATTTTGGTATTTACTTGCTTATGTCCAAGGCAAGTATTGTGGAGCATAATGGCAAGTGGCCGGCAGGGTACATGCTTAAACTAGCTAAATAGACTTGCCTCTTTGCTACACGTGTCTACTTGCGTGACTACTGCTATTGACTTATGACATATTTATTCGTCGAAGAGCTAAAAAAAATCAGAACACTAAAATTCCACTGAGTTTTCTAAATAACAATGTTATCTAGTTTGCTGTTGACATGAGCGAAATGAATAAACAAAAATCATGGCTGGATATTAAGTAAGATGCTCATTTGAGCTATTGGGAAAATGGTTTCGTTTTTGTTATTAGTTTACCTAGTGGCTTAGTACTTATTATCCAAATACAAAACGGCGCAAAATTAATCACCCTTTCGAAAGATTTATCATTTTGGCAAATGGCGTCATACGTCATTAAAATTTGACCTTTTTGAACTAGACATCTGCAGCATACAAACTGACAAGGAATGGGGGGCTAAAGGTCAAAATAATAATTTCCATGACTCAAAATATCTTTTTTATTTATTAAAAAAGTTATACCAAAACAAATTTGGATAATTTTGAACTATTTAGTACTATAATAAAACAGTTGGACGAATTAAAAAAAAATTATGAAAGACAAAGAACTTATTGTTGTGGCAACTAAGTAATTGCGAATTTCACCCGTAGATTGCTTTAGTTGAATTTTTAGGTTGGCAGACGTAGTATAAATCTAAAACACATTTTATTATTTGAAAGTTGGCAATTCAGCTGTCAATCATTAAAACAAGATTTTGATCGGTTGCGTAGTTTTCGTTTGGCGTCCGTTGAGAACTGGAAAATCAAAAGGAACATTTTCGGAGAACCCGTAAAGTTCATCACAACGCGAAAAACGGCTGAATTTTTATATATATAGATTTCCATTATACACCACACCAGTAAAGAAAAAAAAAACATTAAGATATTATGTGTTTCCCACCCTACATCCCACCATGAACATTTTAAGAATCTTGAAAACTAGAAAAAATGATAAAAATGGATTACTTTTTAAAAATATATAATCAATAAATGTTCATGAATTAATTCGTTAAAGTTATTGCTTATAATAAAACTTATCTTTCTTTATTGCACTAAGTCAATTAGAGCTTTAAAAACAACATTTTCGTATGAAATTCGTACAAAATTTCACATTGATAATAAATTTCCATTAATCATGTCTAAGAAATTTATAAATTAAAATGTCGCACAATATAAAAGTATTTTTTAACTCGTTCCAACGCAGTCCATTAAACATCTCGAAACACGAAATATATGCATGATTTAGACCACTTTCTTAATTAAGCGCACATACATATGTATGTGAATTAGTAATTTATTGTTTCTGAATTTTGCTGACATTAATAAATTTCGAAAAAAATTCACAAAACCGTAGGAGGCTTTAAAACAAAAAAAAAGTGAAATTGTCGTTCATTCTCATGATTGATCCCTTTCAACAGCTTTAAAAAAAGTTAGGACGCACTGCAAACATAACAGTTTTTGTCATGGGTGAGAAAAATATGTGTGGTTATTGTCACTAAGTTAACTTTGAATATTCACTTTGTTTAAAAATACGGAAAACGAAAAAAACATACTAATTTTAAATTATTTAAACCTCAATTGCCTGAGTGCTATAGCAAATATACAAAGCGCAAAAATAGGAAACGTTTGACGAATCACTCAACGCCAATCACTTCTAAAAAAAATTCGTATCTCTCAGTTTACCTTTTTTGCACTGTACCACTAAGTCAACAACAGCGAAGCAGAGCGCAAAAAAATAATAATAATAATGTTCAGTTGAACACTCGCACCCAAAAAAAAATATTTACATACATATGTATGTATATTTATAAGAATTTTATCATTTCGCATACGAGTATGCGCATACATTTATTTGTATTTATTTATGTAAGCACTTATGAGCACTTGCCTCAATATTCATAGCTGCACAGCCGTTGCAATTCAATTGCCAATTGCACTGCCGTTGGCACAGAGTAAATTCCGTAAACAATGCATTTCCAATTGACTGTCAAATGCAATCAGAGACTAATGAGCAAAGCAAATATTTACCATTCAAAACAAGAAATGCGCCTGTGTCGAGTATGCGAATGATGAAGTGAAGTGAAGTTGCAATGGGGAGTACTGTGTGGAGTACTGGCAATTAAAATTCGCGACCACCAGGTACTGCAGCGCAATAGACATGCAAATAATGACACACCGCGATGATGAGGCAACAAAACACAATTCGGTTGTCAGAGCAATCAAAAATAACAAGGCTGTGTAAAATCAAATAGGGTTGCACATCAGATGCATTGAATGTGAATTGCTTTGTTTTAATAGTTGCTTAGCTAGCAATAGAGTACCTACCCTGAAATACTCGGCACAATATGGTGGCAATAACAATGAAGTTGCCAGCTGAGGAAGAATAGGGGAGGAAGTAGCGGAAGTGATGCGCTTAGAAGTTCGACCCAATAGTACCCATGAGAATATGTTAATAGAGTGAAAATTCAAGCAAATTTATCTGATTGCTCCTCGTGTTGAAAGTTTATGCATGCATTTGCAATGAAAGTGGCGAAACAAGACATGCATGCGTGCAGCAAAGAACAACAAAAAAATGGAAAATATAGTCGATGGCAATGTGTGAAAGGAAAAAGTAAAAGATAAGCCAACAGTCAGTTGTTGATAGGGCAACATTTGCGCGGAATGTGGTAAGTAAAATTTATATAAATAGTTAAAGGGGATGCCAATAGGGACACAATAATTTGAAACTTAAATAAAGCACAGAATAATTGGGTTTAGTGCAGCTCGGTGTATGCAATACCGCAACCGCCGCAGTCGAATGGGTTTATGCGCGACGGCCATACGGTAGGTATCGGGCTTTTTTTGTAAGGGCTTGAGAACTCAAAATGATAATGCAAAACAGAAATATTGTTGAAATGAGATTTTTTTTATTAAAATCTGACAATTTCATGGCATTTATTTTTAAAATATGGTATCCGGCATATATAGTATGCGCAGCATATGAGTTACATGGTTCATTTCATTAGTCGAATTTTAGACTGCATTTTCAAATAAATCTGGCCATATCGATACAGTGGTGACTTGAATATTGGCTTCCAATGCTTCAAAAGTTTCTGGTTTGTCAGCATACACCAATCACTTGACATAGCACCATAAAAAGTGATCCAGAGGCATTAATCACATGAACTAAGGACTAAGGGGCCAGTGAACAGTACCACTTCTGGAAAGAAAGTTGTTACCAAACTGATTTCGCGCTGTATGGCGAGACAAAGTGGCAGAAGATTAATTTTTTTCGGGTTCAGTTTGCCATTTTCAGATTCCAGACCATAGTTAGCGATACCGATATTTCTCATGCAGCTAAAAAACACTTCGTGGTTTTTCTAATAACGTTTACCCAACGGCGAACTGCGCTAAATAACTATTTATAAAAGGATGTATTTGGAAGTCTTGGCAATTTATTTCTTTATCATTTAATTTTAATCTATTTTTGGGAAAATGTAGTTGATTCTTCTAAGCTTGAAACTTTGTGCGAATTTAAAAAATGTTCATCTAATTTTCACAATTTTATAGCCCGTTGTATTCTGATGCAATAAAGGGTAAGTTTCGAGTGGCACAAGAACAGGTATTGTGTTATTCGATGCTGATAATTAAGACATTTTTTTGTTGGCATTTTCTCCATATAGCTGCTCAAAATTTTTTGCTATGAACGAAAACACGTAAAGCTGTTAGTAAAAGCTGTTTGAACCTAAGTTGTTTGATCTACTTGAAATAGACATTTTATTATATCAGATTTGAATGGACTATAAAAATATATACCAGAAAATTTTCTAAAGACTGTGGTTAAGAAATGTGAAGTTTTTATACAAATTTGCTGATTTTTTTTAATTTACACAAAATTTGGTATGTATGGGGCTTCCAGACAAATGCACTATGTTTCATACAAAAACTAATAAAATTAAATGAAGAATAAACAAATAATCAAAACTTGGCTATAAGACCCTATGCTATAGTCGTTTAATTCGGAGTTCGACTGTACGAGCAATTGACTCTATAGAGCTAATATTCTACCTTTCTTTCACTCTTATCGGTAGCAACGTTGAAATTTACGCGCTCAACTCTGTTTTTGTGCCCCTTTCATATTGTCGGTATGTTAATATATGCCAACCTCTCGTCGTACCCATAAAATATATATTCAATGGCTTTAATAGCATGAGTGAGTTGGCCTTGAATATAAACACAATTCCTGAACACCATAAAATTATTTTCTCTTCATTACAATAATTATTTGAATAGCTGTGTGTCGTGTGCCAGCATGCAGCTGAAACCACATATTGCTGACGTTAATCCAATCTATCCATTTCTGATCGAAAACAGTCTTCCAATAATACCTGATGGCCATTTATATTGACCGTAGCAGGGCCATAATTTTCTATGTCCAAAGACAAATGCAGTATAAAAACATCCCCGGCACAAAATCAACATCTCACGATCATCATTTGGAGACGCACGTATATCCAACATTGCATGTCTTACACTAAACCACTATTATTAGCCAAAACGACCCTCATCGCTGAAGATTAGATTTCAAAGATATTAGGGAGTTATATTGAAACTTTTGCGGAACGGAATAATAAGATAAGAGATAAGTTTTGCTGCTTTGAATGAGCAAATGGTTACATTTGGTTTCAGAGAATTCCAATTACCACGACCGGCGTACTGAGAGGCACTGAGAGGCCTTACTGTTATGGTATCAGCATTTCGCCCATATCGTTGTCTCACTTGTAAAAGAAAGGCATTCTATGGTAAGTAAGTAGTCGTTTTTTTCACTGTTGGACGCTCAGTCCCTTTGGTGGGGTGTTCTTAAACCTATGACCACCAGTTCAGAAATTTTTAAAGTAATTTATAATAATTCCTAAATTTAGCAAGTTATTGGATTTAATTATGATAAAAATGTACACCTCTAGTGGCAGTTCGACATTGCCAGATCATACAAAAATTTAATTTGTTTTTCAAAGCAAAATAGTAAAGTCCATATTGAAAAACCCGTTATTAAAAAACGCAGTAAAGAGTACTTGTATTGTGCAGTTAAACAGACAAAGCAAAGGTATTCACAATATGCGTACAAGTATGTCAATATGAATATTTGCATCGAAATGTGCAATAGGGGGATCCACAGGCCTTACTGTGCTGAATATTGAGAACGACACCTCTCAAATTTTTTTATTATTTTATTATTTATATTTTATTATTGAAAAACAAATACCTATATCTGGCACAAAATTAATCATTCAATTTGGTTTTGAATAATTTTTTTATTACTGTACATAAACAAAAATATTTTGAGTGCTGAAAATATTTTTTTGACCCTTGTGTTTTGTATCGTTTTAGTTCACAAGTGTCAAATTTGATTGACGCACGACACCATTTGTAAGCATCTTCAATTTTCCGATAGAGTGATTAATTTTGCGCCGCCTCTTATATATGTTTAATTATTTTTTTAAAATGTTCGATATTGAGTTGAGTCGCAAAGCTCAAAAAATTTCGTATACATATTTTATATGGTAAAAAGTTGTTTGACAAATTTGATATAAAATCGGTTGAAATGAGTACTTTTCAATGCGACAACGATACCTGACTTTACAATTATCACAATATAAGATTTTAAAAATTATTAAAAACAAAAAATTGTACTAACTCTTTAACTAATGCGTATTAAATTTATTTATTCTTACATCAAAATGTAACATACAATCGAAATGAAAATTTTTATAAAACAGTATTTATTTAAAATTTTTCTTTTCATAAAAGGAATCGCTTATTAACTCTTTTAATATTCTCCATAATTACACAGTTGCTTTATCCTGAAACTCGCTACGCAATGATTTTCAGGAGCATTGATTACAAATATGCTGATAGGTCATATAGATTTTAAAATACGAGCACATATGCTTGAAAATTTTTAATTAGAAATGTTTGGGGTCACTGATCGAGTGAAATTATTTACTTCAAAAGATTTGAATGTCATTTTTGTTTTTATTACGGTTCAACAAGTAATATAAGAGGGAAAATTTATAAACAGTAGGCAACTGTACCTAAATAAATATAAATTTTAATTAAATTACTTTAAAATAATTTTTTCGTGAAAGAAAAGCACTCAACAACATTTAAGATATGAATTTTGTAATCAATTTTAAATTCTCAAATTTCAAATTTTCAAAATTCATTTTTTAGAAATAATGGAAAAATTATAATATTAATTTCTAAATCAATTTTTAATGTGTGTATTGCCTTGATCACAGTTCTGTTTATAGCTTAATAAATTAAAAAAAATGTAATGCCTATACTGCTTTGTTCATTCCTCATTTTATAAGTTTAATAAATAAGAAAAATGAGAAATTAAAAAACATGCAATTACGCAAAAAATGCCAAAAATAAGTAATATTCGGCTATTAAACATAAGTAAATTGGCGTAGCCAAGGAAATATATATTTTTATATATAATATATGCACTTTTTTCATCTGAGAGCTTGGTTTGTGGCGTTTTAAAATGTAGTTGATTTAATTTTTTGTTAATAAATAATTGTGAAGACCATACATTTTTAGTTATATTTTAAGACTGTAAAAAATAAAAATTTTAGGTGGTTTTATTTCAATTCCCCGAAAAAACCATTCCTTCGCCCATAAGCTCCATGGTTACATTCATGAGTCTAATGGCACGCTTTAATATCAACGGATTACAAAATAAGAAAATATATGCCTTAACAAGGCAATATTCTATATAATATATATTCAATATTTCAGCTTTTTTGTACCACCTTAATGCAAACACATATGCATTTTTGCATTCATATATTCATACGTGTGTTCATGAAGGCTTTGCTTATTCAGTTGTTTACAAAACTGTCAGGCTTGAAGTTAAAAGTTGTGCGTGAAGCAAGCAGGAAATATGTGAAATTCCTGCTATAAAAAAGGAACAAGATATGTTAGCAAAAAATGTAAAGTAAGTTCTAGATGAGTATCAGTTCTGGGAAATGTGAACGGAAAGAAAATATAAACGTAAAAAGTCTGCGGCTTCGAGCAGCAATGAAAAAAGATGTTGCGTACGTGTATAATGAAAAAATGAATTTTATCTGTTTAATATGCTATTGGAAATAAAATTCTAAATGTACTTTATAATATTTTTTGTTTTAGCTTAATATTCACCTTACTCTTCAAAACGGGGCTTGTTTTTACTGAAACTCCTTGCATGCAGTTTTTTTATTATTATATACAAGAAACGGACTTCTTGTCCGTAGCACTGAAAAAAATAATGGGCCAGCTGCCCAGTAAGGAAACATTTGATTTTTTATAAGTTACAATTTTAATAAAATTCTAATTTCACTAGCTTATAATATTCTTAATTAAGTATTAGGTAATGATGAGTAGCCCGTCCCGAACTCGACTGTCCGCTGGAGGTGACCGCCGCTTCCTTTACACTTATCATTACAACAGCGACGATGCAGTTGTTGTGTGATACGTCTGAGACCAACCTTTGCCTTGACTTCCCACAGGTACAATATGAGTATCATTTCACAATCGTGTGAAATGATTAGTGCTGACACCTTCATTCTAATACGTACGCTATTCGCCATGGCCTTGGCAAGAGTGTCGGATTGCCGCATGCCGGCTTGGTCACTTATGCAATGCGTGTGTAGCAACCGATCGTGGGAATGTTCTATTGCAGGTAATTATGAAATAAAAATATGCTGACACTGCGGCACGTGTAGCGCGCAGCCGTGGGAGCGTCGCTGTAAATGCGACTGCAGCGTGTTAACTTACATATACATATTGTAATTCGGTGGCATTTACAAAAATCTTCCATATTTGCTTTTCAAAATGTTACCGTAAAATTTGCTTTGTTGAAATATTTGTCTCTTAAGAGAGAAACCAAAATTTCTATGACTCAAGAATGCCTTCCGAATAGCAAGAAATAATCGCGAACAAGGATTCTGACAATCGAAAAGGAAAATTAAAATTGTCTTCACTTTTAAGTTATTCAAAGAAAATTTTTGAAAGTTGGCTCGTCTTGCATCATCCATTCGCCATTTTGAGCTTCGGATTATGCATACAATTTAAGCAATCAAATTTCTTTACAGATTAAAGTGTTCCTGAAGCTTTTCAGATTACGCTTGCATTTAAAGGTATTGTGGTAGGCCAGCAATTTTTGCAGAATAAATTATAATGTTCTGGAACTCACAATAAGAAAAGTATACTCAAGGTTAGTGTCGTGTGATAAAGCTGAATATTTTGGGATGTACAGATAAAATTGCATAAATCTTGCAGATCTTTTTAATACGCATCTTGGGTTGAAAACTTTCCATCACTTTTTCTTAAAAAGGGTTGAAACCTCATAAATAGTGTTTTTGATCATATTTGTACAGTTTCTATATTTATACTCCTTAGCCCTGATGTGCTACAACTTAAACCGCTTTTATCAAAAGCAATCTATTTTCTTTAAAACAGTCCAAATCAGAATTTAATGCTGTCCCCGTTGTTTTTTGGTTTTGCTTGAAAAACCACCGCCTTAAGAGAAACTCTAACAAGCGTTTATTGCGTATACGCAGTGTAGGTCAATTTCTGCCTCTCCTTTATTTTCAATAGTAAAAATTCCTCTTTAGTTTCTAAAAGTAACAAAAGTTTTTGCACTTTAAATTTTTCAGGGATGTGATATCTGTACTCATAATTTTAGTCTAAGTTATGAATATACATTTACTCATGAGAAAACTACGATTTGCTTTGTTGTGAGTTAAAAGACAGGGACGGAAAATAATAATTATTTTAACCTCTTAAATTATATTTAAACCTCTTAAAACAATTATACTTTATTCTCACATATTTGTTTTTATAGGCCCTACAGTAATCTATAAGGATATTTATTTTTAGAGTTTTACCAATAAAGATTAAATATAATAAATGAAATTTTTATTTTGTTTTTATTATTTATTAAAAAAAAAAGAGGTTGTCTGTAAAGTCGGTTTACTGACGATAGCTTAACGTGATAACGTCATAAGAAAATACTGATTGAATGGTTGCATTTTCAAAAGAAAATTTTAATTTTATTTGTTTGATAGATATTTTGTATGGATATAGAGAATGAGTTAACATTAACATAACATAATATACTTTAACATAACATAACATAACATAACATAACATAACATAACACAACACAACATAACATAACATAACATAACATAACATAACATAACATAACATAACATAACATAACATAACATAACATAACATAACATAACATAACATAACATAACATAACATAACATAACATAACATAACATAACATAACATAACATAACATAACATAACATAACATAACATAACATAACATAACATAACATAACATAACATAACATAACATAACATAACATAACATAACATAACATAACATAACATAACATAACATAACATAACATACCATAACATAACATAACATAACATAACATAACATAACATAATATAACATAACATAACATAACATAACATAACATAACATAACATAACATAACATAACATAACATAACATAACATAACATAACATAACATAACATAACATAACATAACATAACATAACATAACATAACATAACATAACATAACATAACATAACATAACATAACATAACATAACATAACATAACATAACATAACATAACATAACATAACATAACATAACATAACATAACATAACATAACATAACATAACATAACATAACATAACATAACATAACATAACATAACATAACATAACATAACATAACATAACATAACATAACATAACATAACATAACATAACATAACATAACATAACATAACATAACATAACATAACATAACATAACATAACATAACATAACATAACATAACATAACATAACATAACATAACATAACATAACATAACATAACATAACATAACATAACATAACATAACATAACATAACATAACATAACATAACATAACATAACATAACATAACATAACATAACATAACATAACATAACATACCATAACATAACATTACATTACATTACATAACATAACATAACATAACAAATTACCCCGTATTAAAGCACTTATCAACAGCTTTCATTTGATACCCATATTGTACATACACAACCAAAGGTTACCCGGGTCCACGTTTTGACCTATATCTCGAGACCCCAGTCACGGAGCGGCATGAAAAATACTCTGTACTAAAGCATTCACCAACAGCTTCAATTTGATATCCATATTGTACAAACACATTCTAGGGTCCACGTTTTGGTCTCTATCTCGAGACCCTAGTCACGGAGCAGCATGAAAAATACTCTGGACTAAAGCATTCACCAACAGCTTCCATTTGATACCCATATTGTACATACACATCCGAAGGTTACCCGGGTCCACGTTTTGACCTATATCTCGAGCCCTATTTCCAAAATAAAATATAATCCATGTTACTCGTGGATGATGTAGCTTTCGAATGGTGAAAGAATTTTTAAAATCGGTCCAGTAGTTTTAAGCCTATTCATTACAAACAAACAAAGTTTTCCTCTTTATAATATTAGTATAGACAACATATCTTATAAGGTATATGGTAAATATTACCATACATTTTTTCCTTCATATATAATAAAAAAATTAATAATTATAACATTAAAACAACAGGTATTATTAACAAACTTGGTTTTATTTTAAATTCTTCAAGTGAATCAAATTAATAATAATCAATAAGAAGGCATATGCAAATACAAATACGTGAATTTATATATGTACATTTGCGCATATACATACATACATATATACGCTCACTTAAGTAGGAGAGAGCAAGATATCGAACGTTGCCGTTCGTTTGCTTTGTTTGCTTTGTCGTTCGTTCCGCCCTTTCGCTTGCAGTTCATTCAATGCAATGAGCAAGGTAACACTAATATGAGCAAGGTAACACTAATATGAGCAAGGTAACGGCAATGAGCAAGGTAACTACATATGAACAGTAATGAGCAAGGTAACTACATATGGACAGTAATGAGCAAGGTAACTACATATGAACAGTAATGAGCAAGGTAACTACATATGGACAGTAATGAGCAAGGTAACTACATATGAACAGTAATGAGCAAGGTAACGACACATTTTTTCGTGCGTGCAGCCTGTTAAATCGAATTATAAGACGTTATCACGTCAATAAAATAAATAATTGGCGTGTTCACTTCTTAGGTGCTTGACAAAACTCCTCATTCTATTTGTGGTGTGTGTCTTGATGTTGTTCCACAAATGGAGAGATCTACAGTTTTAAGCTGACTCCGAACGGCAAATGGTTTTTATGAGAAACTTTTCCATGGCAGAAATACACTCGGAGGTTTGCCATTGCCTGCATAAGTAGCCTATTTTATTAGAAACAACTTTGTCTATCATTTTGCTTTTTCATGCACAGAGATTCGCAGCTGCCGTAATTTGGATAGATTTGTAAATTTTTTCTCGAGGGATATAAAGCTGCCTACCCTTTTTTTCTAATTCTGATAAAAACACTTAAAATTTCGACGAAATTCATAAATCTTTTACAAAGTTTCAGGCTTTGATTTTGTTATAGAATGAACTGTGAATATTTTTATACAAAATTTATGAAAATTAAATGCATAAAAATAAGTAATCCAAAATGGTCAAAATATTGCATAGGTAATTAGCTGCTTGCAACTGCACAAGTGCCAGATGCCCAATGATAAAGGGCAGGTTAATATTCAATTTCAATTCAATTATTATAGTCTAGGATATGTACGATTTTAAGATTTATGTGGAAAAAATTAAAATTGCGTGATAATCAGTATTTCTAAACAAAAAAACTGCAAGTTTATGGGTGAAAAATTAAAATCGCATGACAATCATTAGCCTTCATAATATTAAAATAAAATATTAAAATCAAGACGAAGTTATACTATATTAAGGAAAAGTTATATTATATTCAGATAGAAAAGGAACTCGAAAATATTCATTGCTTCTAGTCATAAAAGAAAAAATTTGTAAATATTTATTAATTGCACTTAAAAAATAGAATTCAGAATATAATAATTAAATATTAATTCTTTTCCATACATTTATCTAAAAATTTTGCTGGACATATTTGTTTGAGGAAAAAGAAATCCATTATTTACTTAGTAGATTACAGCCATCTACTAAATAGAGATCGATATCTCCTAAAGTATTGATCAAACAATTTAAAGTTTATGCTCGTTGTCAAGGTGACATTTCACGCTAAAAAATCTTTGCAGCGGTTTTAATATGCACTTTTTGGTATGTCCTTGAGCTCTCTCAGCGACTCGGTTTTTATTTCCTCAATCGTTGCAAAAAGGCCGTGCTTTCATGGGTCTCTTCAATCTTGGGAACAGGAAAACTTCGCAGGGGGCCAAATCTATGAAGTGAATACGGTGACTGAGGCATGGTAACCAAATAATCTTTCACAAGCAAAGATGAGTGAGCAAGTGCATTATCATGATGCAAAAGTCATGCATTATTTTTCCATAATTCCAGGCATGTTTTTCATATTGCTCCACGCAAATGCCCCATAGCTTCAAGGTAACACTCCCTATTTACCGTACGACCTTATGCTCTATGCCATGGTAATCGAAGAAAATAGTGAGGAATGCCTTGAAATTTAATCGAACTTAGCGTGCTTTTTCTGGTCTTGGCTCTCCTGGACTCTTCCCATATACCCAAGATTCATCACCAGTTACGACGAAAATTCAGCAATTTTGGAATGAGCTTCGCTGCCACACACTTCATGCCCTAAATTTCCGAAAAGATTGCTTGACATGAACCAACCGATATGCCAACATCCTCAACAACTTCTCTAATTGTGATTCGACGATTCTCCATAACAATTTTTTCACTTTCTCAACATTTTCATCGGTTGTTGATGTGCTGGGGCGTCCAGAGCGACCGTCGTCATTCACATCTTCTCGATCTTCTATGAAAAGCTTGTACCACTTGTAAACATTTATTGGACTCAGAGTACTATCACCGTATGCCACCGTCAACATTTCAAGTGTTTTTGAGCACTTTATTCTATTTTCTACACAAAAATTGATGTAACTTCTTCTATGAACTTATATACTTATAGCTACACTTTGCAGTTATACTTGATAACATTTCATTTTACCTCCCATGCATACATTTCAAAGGGATGTCCTTTTTGAAATAAAATTGTCTTCACATTTTGACAGTAAAATATAAAAACGCTTTTTTCATATATTCCACTGAATGTTTTTTGCCACTTCAAAAGCCTTTTGCCCGCAAAAGTTGAGTAAAAATAAGCATACGCTTAAAATAGCAAATACTAAATTACTTATAAGTTTACGTGGACAAATTTATTACGAAAGGCATACATTTTTTTTCCAAGATATTTTGTACGCAATGCCCGAATACTAACAAAGTAAACAATAGCAAAACTTATTCTTACCAATAGCAAAAACCTCGTAAATACATACAAATAACTAAATAGTGTACGAAATGAATGGGTCATGTGCACCAGGTCGTATGACGAACATTCGGGCTGATACATATGAATGAGTGTTGATGGGCGTATCCAACTGTCACTACGAATTAAGTGAGCAATTGAAAATAATAATTTAATCGTCAACACAAAGCTGTAATATGCACTTACGCTTCTACATATGTACATGTGTACATATATTTGGAAAAATGGAATACATGGAAAATAAATATAAGAATATTTCTAATGAAAACGTAACTTAATACAAAACACCAACCAGCGAACTCCTTCATAAGCAATGTCTGCTTAATATCCGCTCATGACAATGTAGGTTTGACCACGACCTTGAATGTGGGCTAAGCTAACACATCACACGTGCGAGCAAGAGGGAATAAGGCGCGCACACACAAGCGACGATGGATTACGAAGCGACACCTACGGCAACGATTACGGTACAAAACATTGCGGTAATGCATAGGCAATGGTCACAAACCTGTAGTGACAGCAACTATAATAGCTGATGGCTGGGTTAGGGGAAGGGCTATCGAAAATTGCAATCAGTTCGAAACCGAATTTACCCACTCGCACTTGTACTATATTAAAATATCATAGTGAGTATTGTAGCACTTCAAATAAATAATTTTTATAAAACATTTTCATCTGCGTCTCTAATTCATATTGATCCCAATTGCTGTACATCTAACTATTTATTGGTGGAATACCAATAATTTACTTATCAATAGAAGATTAATGGAAGCAGACAGCATAAAAAAATTGCTTAATGGTAGGTTAAGAATAATTTATGACATTCCTTTTATATATTTAGGAAAGTATGTATGTAAATATACTTGTATAAGTATGTTTGTAGAAACGTAAAATGAGAATTGAGTATTAGAAATTGAAGAAAATATTTGCATTGCTTGCTATGGTGGTCAGGCGGTTTCACATCACTCATTGCTATTTCTTTTTGTTTAGTTTTTTGATAAACAATTCCATTTTTAGGCTTCAATACCACTTTCGACTCAATGCGCGTAGTTAATAGTTAAGAAGATTTAAGATGTACGAATTCGCTGTCTTCGCTAAACCAGAATATTTGGGCAAAATGTAGTTGCTGAGACAATTCTATGTCATAATTTTTTGGCTAACTACCACTAAAAGATCTATTGATTATTCTGTGCTTCCTCACATCAATTCTTATCGCTGACTGTTTATAGTTTTAAAACCCCCACCAATAGCAAGAGTTATAGCTTTCTAATCTTGCCTTCAAATGCCTTAGAACCACTGGAGGTAGGTCTCACGAAGTAGCGTTCGTTGAGTGGCCCCATGTTCCAAAATTCAGGTGCACATTCATTTATTCACAACATAATAGGATACACATTTTTTGACCAATTTTGATTATAGCACTTTAGTTTTTGTTTTTGTGTTTTGAATTTTGATATACTTTCCATTAAGTATAGCTAATTCTTCAAGTTCATAGAGCGAAGTGTTGAAGAAAACGCCAAAATGTCGATTCGTCGCCATTCTCAACTTCTTATCCTTTGCCCTTCGACTACGTGGAAAATTTTACGTAAGGATCTTGGCTTACGTGCCTGAAAAATATACAGCTAGTGCAAGAATTGAAACAAAATGAACAACGCTAGCGTCACATTGTTGCTGATCGGGCTTATTAAGATTTATTATTCAGATTCGAAAAAATATTAAAAAATTGGACTGATCGAATGGACCATGTAACTCGTAGCTGCGGCGGACATATGCCGGATATCATTTTCAAAAAATAAATGCTATGGAATTGTCTACCGGATTATAATAAAAAAAGTCATTGCAATAATATTTCTGTTTTTTTGTTTTCATTTTACGTCCTCAAACTCTTAAAAAACACCCGTTATAATATCAAAACTTCAAATTTTGTAAAATACTAATTTTCAACAAAACTTACGGCTTTTATTCTGCATTACAAAAACAAAAAGGGATACACAGTTTTATAGCGCATTTGATTTTAGTGTAGTCAAGTGAAAATTGGAGGAAATTCAATATTCTCGCTGATTTTTAATACATTTTTTTCCTAATGGTGCTGCGAGTTAAAAAAAAGTTGTGTAACTGCTATTTATTATCCAATAAACTTATGCTAATACAGCAACAGCAAGACAAGTGTTTCTAGCTTTTAAAGGCAAGCCAAGCGCAGAAAATATCGATAGAACTCTGAAAATCGTGAAATGGGATAGGCAGGTGAGCATCTGTTTCATTGCATAAGAAATGAAGATTTGCAACAAAAAAATTCTATGTTCGGATAATCCTAACCAAGAACTCAAAAATTTCACAGTTTTTTACTTCATGTAATATATCAAAAAAACATATATTGGATCTACTAAATGGACTAACTAAAATAGTAAACATTTCCTAAATGAAAAATAATACTAACGGTGATATTAATAATTTTTAATTCATAACCTCTGCTTTTTACAAAAGTAATTATATATGATTTCTCCCTTATTCATGGCAAGTTTAATCCTTTCGAAATGAACTATTTCTCCCGGCTGCTTGAAGTCTAACTGATGTGAAAAATAAAATTAATACTTTTCAGTCATATCCGCTCGCTGACATACATATTTACAGCCGGTCAGAAAGAAGGCCTCAGCTATGAAGATAATTGAGATTTGAGCTGGCTCACTATGATAGATATTCCTTCTGATTACAGATGAAACAGTGATTGTGGCGATGTTCTCAAAATAACTGTATTGCAGAAATCATTTAGAATATGACGCTTTATCTAGCGGACCTTCGAACCCACTTACATAAAAACAATTGAGCCTATACAAAAAGTTTTATAAAATTTGCGGTACGGCAGCTGAACTTCATGCAATTTTTAATGTCACCTTTTGAGCACTGTGTGTTGAGGTTAAACACAGTAAAATAACACTTTTGTTATGTTCCTTTCTGATATTGATTGTATTGATATCTTGATCTCCTAATATACCTGTTAGGGAATAGCACCATTTTGACATTTTCCATGTGCATTTGAACAAATTCAATCAGGCTCCGAATAAACTCATTGCGCGAACTTTAAGTGAACTAAATATATCGACTTGTCATTTACTGAAGCGGCATTGAAAAACTTAGACCTAATTCATACACAAACTAATACATTTTACTTATAAGTCTATAGCTGGTAAAAATAAAACTGTATTCCTTAATTAGGCTCTCCTATTATATGACCCAGAAGCTTGGGCGAGATAATATTCGATGAGATATTTTTCGGAATGAGCAGAAGATTTTTGAGCTTTTGCATGTTGGCGACGGCGAGTATCGCATACAACGGAACAATGAGCTGAATGAGCTTTACACGGACATATACGTAGTCCAGCGAATAAAGATTCAGCTGCTCCACTTCTGAAAGTGTTTGATGCGGTATCGGCTGCTGTTGGCAGAGGAAGAGAAAGGCCTCCTCTGCGTTGGTAAGATCAGGTGGAGAAGGGCTTGGCTTCACTTGGTGTGTCCAACTGGTGGCAGTTAGCATGAGAAAGAAATGAATGGCGCGCTTTGTTATGCTCGGCCAAACCCGCGCAACCAAAGAAAAGAAAAAGTTAAAGTAATAAATAAATATCATCTAAGACTATCAAGAATATTCTTTCTAATCTTCTTGGTACTTATGCTGTGTCTACGGATAGCGCATAGTGGGTACCAAGAATGGTACCACAATGGCACCAATTCAGAAACAGCTGTGCTTCGAGAGTTTACGCGAGTTTTTGAGTTGATACTGGAGATAAAATTTGAACTTATCACTCTGATATGAGTTGAAGCAGGAGTATTTGTAGTTGCAGGCATAACATCTCCTAAGAAGTTCAAACTGCCACAATTGGCTGTTGATTATTGAGATCTAGAAGGCATCTTATAATTCGATTGAATGAAAAGCATATAATTATTGTGGAAAGTATTGCGCTATGTTCCTATGAAATTAAGGTAAAAAGAAAGAGAAGTTGAACTTGAGGTTTATGGCTTTCTTGTATGACAATGAGCTTATTAACGAAACTCTTACTTACGAAATTCTCAGCCATCGAAAATGGATGATGGAGTGAGGAGAGAAAAAGCTCCACTTTTTCTGAATGCCCAAGTTAAGCGTTCTTTTTAATGATACAGGGTGGGCCATGTAAAATTTGCTTTTTGAAGCATATAAGAAAAAAACTAATCAATATTTTTTAAAACTTTTTTTTTTATTTTGAAAATTCAACATTGTCATTTATGAATGAAAAATAATAGCGTTCAATTGACTGCCACGACTGGCTTTACGATCAACCCAACTTTTAAGCACATTTTCGATTGTTTGGGCTCCAATTTCATGAATGACAACTTCGATTTCGTTTTTTAAAGCATCAATCTCCTCTGGATGGTTCGCATAGCATTTGTCCTTAACGGCTTCCCACAAAAAATAGTCCGACGGGCTTAAATCACAACTCCGAGGCGGCCAATTGATGTTGGAATTTCGGCTGATTATTCGGTTTTCAAAAACGGTAGCCAAAAGTTCGAGTGTAACTTTGGCAGAGTGACAAGTTGCACCATCCTGTTGAAACCAAATGTCGTCCATGTCATCCTCTTCAATTTTTGGAAACAACTCGTTGAACATGTCATGGTAACCCTCGCCATTTACTGTAACCGCGGCTCCTCGCTCATTTTCGAAAAAAAAATGGCCCGATGATGCCGCCAGGCCAAAAACCGTACCAAACAGTGACTCGTTGTGGATGCATTTGCTTCTCTACAGAAACGTGTGGATTTTCTGATCCCCAAATCCGACAATTTTGCTTATTGACGTAGCCACCGATGTGAAAATCAGAAAAGAAGAAGAACACTCACCACTTTGGAAATAGGTTTTCAATATTTCCCAATTTTGTTCAAGCGTATAGCGTCCCATTTCGTAAATGTCAAACCTTTAAGTAAATTATGAACACATTTGACATGTCATTTGTGTTACCATTCTAAAAAAAAAATAGGTGGTCCAAAAAGCAAAGGCTATATGGCCCACCCTGTATAAATAAACTACTGAAATAGTCTTCTAAGCAAAACTAGGCTAATTTCATAACATTTTTGTTTTACTGTAGCATACATGTGTGCTTAAATGCTAAAAAAATCCTTTTATGTAGCCAAAGTTCATTTCTAAATATTATAAACTAAATATTTAACACTTTTCCAAATCTTGTTATTTTTAGAGCGCAGGTTGGACAGGTCAAATTATATCTCTTGTGTTTTCTAACACTCAAAATATATACATATGTGCGTACTTCACAAAATCTTATAAGAAATTTTATTTAAAAAATCCTCAGCAGACTTCATTACCACAATGCTTTCGAATTGCTTTACATTATTGCATTTTCCTAAACAATTGGAAATGTAAACAAAGAGCAGAGTTAATTGAATAAATAAAAATAAAGTATACGCAATGTGTACCCCTTTTTACGTTTTCCACTTTGAAACTCTGCAATCTGTTAAAAATTAATTTAATGAGCAAATGAAAATCCGAGTACACAGCATTCCTATATAAAATCTATAGTTGCACCTGCTTATAAAATTCTTCCAGGATAACAGAACATTTTATTTATGTTGCACGGTGTTTACTCGCCACTTCATATACAAACGCTTATTAAAACCAAAACTCAAGTAGGTAGACGTACGCTAAGTGGAGTGGTATAAGCATAGCAAAAATAGTTGAGATGAAGGAAGGAAAATATTTCTCTATTAGCTGTCGCCTATTCACATTTGTGCCATAAAAATCTGCTAATAAAACCATTTGCATTTAAGAGGCGACATAAAAGTTATCCAATTATGGATAACTTTTTATACATGCACCACAAATTAGAGGCATGGAGGCTCGGATACTTCCATGCTCATTAGGCGCATTTATAGAATTTCCACATGTCAAAGCAGATTATTGGCCGCTCACGTGATTTATTGGAAATATTCACATACAATTAGATGGCCATACAAATATGCAAGCAAATACGCTTTTGTGTATGTATATATGTATGCATGTGTGTACGCACATATATTTCAATGGTACCAGTGAGCCCATAAGCATGTTTTTATCGTGTGCATAGATTTTCTCTATTGACCAGCTGTACTTACATAAATACAAATATGCGGATTAAATTGGATTTGTTAGCGAATTTGTCAAATTTATTGCTACATCTGCATAATAGCTTACCATGCATTTGTGCACAAATATTTTGGTATTTTTCCCATTCCAGATGCGCAAAATTTACGACATGTGACGTTACTTTATTTCTTGTTTGTTTATTTATCTTTTGTGCTGAGAAATGTTTGTATATTTTGAGGAAAAGCTTTATTTAGCTATCGTCTCGGCCTGTACGTCATATTTATTTATATGTAAGTATATATAAGGCCATACGTATCTATTTAAAGTGTACATTTTCCAGGCTACCCAGTCGGGCGATTGCACGTCAAGTGATTCAATTATATTGGATATCATCGCAGCAACGGCCGTCTGGACGAGTAAGTGAATGCATGTTAAATGATCGTGCAGAATTCAGTAGCCGAAGTTCTCTTCAAAATTGTCTTTTTTATCATAGTTAAAGAGCAAACTTTGTAAATCTATCATCTGTGTGTGTGAAGTGCTACGCTACCTTTTCCAAATACCTACCTTTTTTCACCACAATACAGGTATTGCCGATTTGTGTAACTGTACACATTTGGTTATCTTAGATTTTGTGGTTCCGGAGAAAAGCGATTTGGAAATTTCAGTTTATAAGGGAGGTCCACTCTCACTTTTCAAGTACGATATGTAAAATTTATGCATTATTTCAAATTTCAGTTCCCTAACTGAATTCCTTTTAGAAATATACTGGTTTTCAAAGTTTAGTCTATACGTTAAGTGCCACGTGTCTTATATGTTGGGGTTAACATTTTCATTTTCTAAAGAAAGTTATTTTTTTCAAATCAGAAGATGTTTCATTGAAATAGGGTGAATGGTACACTCAAAAAATGCGTTAAAATATTTTAGTGTGGCGTATTTACATAATGAATTTTCCAATTTAGCTTCGCGCCGATAGTGATCCCCGTATATTTGGCTTTTAATGTCTATGTTCACCGGTACAACGCTCGATCTCGTACCGGATAAGGCGCTGATACCCATGCCCATAGCCACTTGTAAATTACTTACTGACAGGGAAACCATCAAAAAGGTAAATACAAGCTGGCAAAACCTCACAACATGCGAATTAAGCAGACAGACATGACCGAACTGGAACAGCGGTCGATCGAAGATCTTGCTAAGATTCAACAAAGAATCTATAAGAAACATGATAGGTGTATTAACTGGTCATTGTTTAATAGGCAGCCACTCTAGAAGATTAGGACTCCCGTACTTCGTTTTCTGTAGAAGCTGTCTTAATACAGAAGAAGAGGAAATAGTCAGACACCTTTTATGTGAGTGTGAAAGCCTAGCTATGAGAAGGCTGCGCACTCTTGATACAGCATTTCTAACCGATGTAGCGGATATAGCCCATCTAAAACTAACGAAGCTCTGCTCGTTTGTTAAAGCAACCGGATGGTTTGAGAAGGAACACGTAGAGTAAGGATAAGCTCCAGTGGTATCACAATGGACTTGCGGAAGGTCTAAGTGTGTCTTATGACAACCACCCTACCTACCTACCTGTTCACGTCAGTAATAGATATTTCAATGCGGGTATTGCTATTTTTTGTTGAAGTCGAAAACTTGGACTATCTTTTTGCTAATAATATCTATTCTCCATCTTAAAAACCAGTCAAGGAATTTATTAAGCGCTGATTGCTGTCTCTGAGTGGCGTGTCTTTCAGTACTGACAGATACCTGTAGAACTGTAGCGCTGGTGAGTCATGCGGTTCTTGTAGCCGGAAGTCGGTATGTCTGCTCTATATATCAGACATAGCATTGGGCCTAATATGCTTCCTTGAAGTACTCCCGCCTTCATCTGTTATAGCGGAGCATATTTCGTTGGACTTTATATAGAATCTATCGTACTTAATGCATATTTTCACCAAATTGGTAACCAGATTTTCAGCCCATACAGCATACTAGTATACCCAATTTTATTAAGGCATTTCCCACTGACAGTGATAAAAAAATGTATTTTTGAAAGTAAAAAAAAAGAAAGAAAAAGAGAATTTGGCAGCCCTGGGGCACAGCTGAATTATCTGAGCAACAAAGCTGTAGAGGTATGTACTCATTAAAATATGTTTTAAAATTTTAAAAGATATTGTTTAAATTAGTAAATTAGTAGTAAAACAGCAGTAGTGCCTGAGCTTAAAAAGCATAACATCTGTCATTTTTCATAGAGAATAAATTTATGAGGAAACACACATTCCCTATTGCGTTTTACTGGTTAAAAAGTACAAAAAAGTGTTGCGAAATATTTTCGATCCGTCTATTTTGACTAGCACTTATCACAGCAGCCATCTATCCAACGGCATCAGAAGCAAATTTGCACACCAAAATATTTTTTTGGAAGGCAGCTACTTTAAAGGCCTGTGTGAATGATAAAGAAATATTTCGTGTTTTATTGATCAATTCTGGTACTTCTTTGGCAGAACGAGTGCTCTTTAAGTAAAGAAATAAACGCATACAAAAATGTGAGAAGTAAGTATTCATATATTCTCAACTGCCTATCAATCGCAGTCACTGTACAAAACAAATTATTATATGCCAGAAAAAAGAAAAAAATTATATGCCACATAAAATCAGCCAAATAGTAAAATTGACGGCAGTGGATACCTGCAGGATTATGAGAATATGCAGTGACTAATAAAGGGAGCATAAAATAAGCAGACATACCGTTTATGTGTAAATTTAGGAGCTTCAATAAAGGTAATAATAATATGAACCCATCGCATATACTAGCGCACGAGTCCGCAGTCCTCACAACGTTAGATTACTTTTGTGTTTTGACGCCGTTTCGTGAAAGGCGAGAATGGGTTAGGCATCGAGTTGTAAAACTGTTCAGACATAGAAAGCATTTATTAGCTGCCCTCATCAGCTTTCACTGGTGTAATGGTCCATTATTATTTATTTATGTATTTATTGTACAGATTAATTTATTTATTGTACAGAGTAAAAAATTAAGATTAAAAAATGTGATTTAAGAACGAGCGACAAAAGACTTCGGCTTTCTAAATAAGAATTAGTAATATTTATTAACTACTCAATTATCTATAATACGATTGCATAAGAGAGTATTATAATGGGTGGTTAAATTTTAAGAGCCGATATTGAGTGTGAACCACACCTAAACGTCAAGCTTCTTCTGCATTTCATTTGATATTTTTCAATTTCAGACTAATTCAATTTAAACCATAGAAAGATACACAATCGAGCAACACGTTAAAGTTATCCAGGCTTATTATGAAAACGGGCGTTCAAATCCAAATGCATATCGCGCACTTCGTGATTTTTTCGGTCAATTTAATCGTCCAAATGTGCGTACAATCGGAAAAATTGTGCAAAAGTTTGAGCAAGCCGAGATAATTCGGCACATCAATGGCATAGAACCTGAATTATGCCTTAGCGTCATCGAAAATTTGGACCATCGGATGGAGGTGTGCCACCGAGGCCTCAGCGGCCATTTGGCCAATATTTTGTTCCATACGTAATTGAGCTATACCAATATTATCATAATAAAGAGAAATGGCATTAATTTCCTTAAAAAAGTGTAGTTTATTTAAAATCAGCACAGGCTCTTGAAATTTAACCACCCTTTACTTCAAAATAGATATGTTATTTAGTTTACATAGAAATTTGATGATGTTTTTGATGTTGGTGATATTAACATTTTTCCGTGTTTGTTCAAAATTGTCATTGCTAGTTTCTTGGTGGTAGCTTACATTATCATAAGGGAATATCACTTAGTTGCCTTTTTTAATTTTCTTGGAATCGTTGAAGAAAAGTGTGACTACATGACGTCAGTCTTCATCAGAAAGTTTAAAACTTCTTATCAAATTAAACAACTTTTTTTTCACTGGCCCGCAACGTTTTTCATTTCTCATAAAAAATTCTGATATTTCGGCCCTTTATTCAATCAATTAAAATAATGTGATATACCAAGAGTATATTCATCGTGAAATTCCACAAGTCTTTTATCAAATTCTGAAATTGTTTTTCCCAATATCCGCTATGTATCCTGTAGTTATTTGATATACCTTTTTAATACCAATAATTCCACAAACTTAGCATAAATACTATTCGTGAAATAGAGGGCCCATACAACCGTCTTGTTTAAGCGAATTTATTTGTGTGATACAGAATATTTAAATGGCAATATATGTACAATAGGAATAGTGAGAGAGAATATTTGAAAAGTATTGTAGTTAAGTACAATAGTTTTGTAGTTTTGTAGTTGAGTTATAACACAGAGAAATAAGGGATTATATTCAAAGAACGTCTCTCTCAACTCAAACTCATTACAGTGAAAAGCAAAAATAATAATATTGCAAGTTATAAATTTGGGTTAAGTAATTTACAACAACTCATATGCTAAATTTTCGGTAAACATTTTGACAACAAATCGGCAACATTATCGGCCGAAATGACATACTTAATATTCATATCTTTCGATTCTTTATTTTCCTTTAAATAATGATATTTAATATCAATATGTTTGCTTCTCTTGCACCAGTTGACGATAGAAGATTATCTGCTTAGTTCCCTCGCACATCGCCGCATATTCAGCTTCGGTTGAACTGAAGGACACGTTTTTTCCATTTTTGAGATTTCCTTATCCTAGAATGTGCAGGTGGTTTGAATTATAGCCGCTTAAAGTTGGCTGTGGCTCAATAAGGCCACTCTACACGATGAATACTTAAATTACTCTGATTGCCAAGGTTTTTGCCACACGGATTCTGTAGGCTAATTATAACTTTATTAAATACTCTTACTGAAAAATAGAAATTATGCTTTTGTTGCTCACTGATGTGTTATGGCCGCTACTTATGATTTTACTCTATTTTTCGCTTTTATTGTTATATGCAGTTACGAATTGTATCAACTTTTCCTTCAAAACAGTATCAGCTTGTGAGTTTAGCACATATTTGTTGACTTCCCAACATACAAAGAAAGTGCATCAATCATCTCCACCGTACTTGCTGCGTACGTGGGTGGTGAACAAAAGTAAGCGACGGAATTTTACGGAACTGATAAAAGTCTTACTGTGATTATTTTGATTTCTCTGTGGGTCGTAAAGTAAAGATTGGTCACGGCATGCAAAAGGATATCGATAAATGGCGTTCTGAAAGTCAGTAATTTGGACAGGATTTGTATACCAGGAATCCAGTACCTTAGAGTATGTATTGACTGACTAATACTCGTTTAAATAACAGGGGGCGAAAAATTAATCACTCTGAAAGGAAAATTTATAAGTTTTGAAAATGACGTACATGAGTTATATTTAATATGATACTTTTCAACTATACAGCTACAGTATATAAACAGAAAATCAATGAAGCACTTTAAGGTCAAAGTATCGATTTCCATCACTCAAAATCATTTCTGGATTTAGTGATATGATTTAGATATTTAAAAATAAAATAGTATTATTAAATTTGCGCCACCTTGCAGAAGCACTGTTTTAGACGTATCAAGCATTGGGCTGTAATACGTCACTCACTTCTCATACTCCTACTTTGATTTAATATCCGATAACTTGGGAGAAAGGTGAGATGAACATCAAGAAAGGTTCATAATATTTTCTACATGTAAAAATTATACCAGTATTGATATAAGCTATTCAGGCTTTTCAGATTATTCTTACCCTTTGGTGCATTACCCTTGATGAAATATGTATGACTTTCAAGAAGTGATTGCAATTCGAAAACCCTCATCTATAACCAGTTTGCTGATGGTTTAGCACCTGTTGTCCTGAAAACTTGCTTTTCGGTCACAAGGCCATTAATGTTAATTTTTAATCAATCGCTCTCCGCCTGACGATTTCAACACAAAGCTGGTTTTTGCTGTGTCTAGCCTCATAAGCCCGAATGAACAAGTTTTTATGAGTGGAGGGTCTACCGTGGCTAATCTTGCAATTTTTTTTTGAGGACTGCATCGATAGTTTTGAGGCTGGTTATCAAATCGATGCTGTCTACACTGACTTTTCAAAGGCTTTTCTTAGAATCACTCATAAAATATTACCAAGCAAATTAACATAGTTTGGATTCCATTCTATCTTCTTATCTTGTGTAGCGTTATATTGATCTGGTGGGACCTGCTCAGTTGCACTGGAAAACACAACTTGCCGCTCTTTCTAAGTATTGTCTGGTGTTTCACAAGGTAGTATTTTCAGCACACTTCTCTTTACAATCATTATTAATGATATAATTTACTCCGCCATATCGAATGTTGAAGTTTCGGTTTTATTGCTGTATGTCGTAGGCAGAGTTTATATTTACTTGGGGAGAAAAAATCGTCTATATTTGAATATTGACAAATGCTTTCAAGTAGTTTTTTCACGAAAAGTAAGTACTATAGATTATACCTATCATGTTTTGGGGTCCAGACTGAAAACTGTAGACCAAATTAAACATCTAGGGGTGCATTTCGACGTTAAATACATATTCTTGATTTCTTGAGAATATTGCCTGTCTATATACCTGCTAAGAACTTTCACCATTTTGACATATGAATGCAATTAAACAAATTCAATTATGCTATGAACGCACACAATCCATGATGTCGATGAGTCGGTACATTTACTGGGGCGGCATTCAAAAACTTAGTCCTTAGTCGGATACAAACTTATGGATCCTACTTATAACCGCTCAGCTAGTAAGAATGTAATTGGAATCGCTAGTTAAAGAAATGAGGAAATAAATAAAGATATAAGAAGTAACCGTCATAACCGTTGGGATATTTTTTATTGGACGTTTGCAAGAGTCACCAGCTTCAAGTCAAATACTTCTGAAAATCATAAATTTTAGTTAAACAAAAAAAAAAAAAAAGAAACAAAAATAAACATACTTTGAAATTGTAGTAAGGTATTAGACGTATTTTGCTTATAAAATATAAACATCCTGTCCCAAAAAAAATTTTTCTAAACTTGTTTTCCACCTTAAGGAATCTAAATAAAGTAGAAAAGAGTTGTAGGGCCTAGCTGCCAGGCCCTCGTTTTCGTATTAGTTTTAGTGTTATATATTATTTGTACTAAACAAATAAATAAAAGTAAAAAATACCGAAAAAAGTGCGTGTGCCAAATTAAAGGCTCACTTTCGTCGGTCAGTGTTAATTATCCCGTGGACGTCAATATGCATGGCCGCTCCCAATTTGCAGCTGGGCTATTTAGAGTGTATTTATATTTGCTTTGTTTACAGTAAATGTATAAATTTAGTACTTTTATATTGTCTAAATAAAATGGTGCGAAATTTGTAAACTAAAGAATCTTTTAGTTTTGAAAATATTGTTGGAAATAATTCTTTATTTTCTTTAGGGGAAATAAAGTTAGTTTTCACTTATTTTAAATATCTCAAAATAAATATAGCTTAATGGATTTGAGTTACGCTATGGCTATTGCAATACATAAAGAGGGATGTTGTTTAAGGAAGGTGAACGTTATATTTAAAATATTATTACTTTTATTTTAAAAAATTTATTAAAAAATTTATAACGATTTTTCACTTAATTTTTGGTGTACTTCGTGCACGTTTTTGAATTTTCTCTACTTATGTATCACGACGACGTTGCTTAAAAATTGAGTTTCAGATTTCATTAAAAAAAATGGTGAACACTTTAATGTTCTTAATGTACTAAATTATTCGTTAATGAGGGTGGGGCTAAAGCATTATAAGATAAATTCAACATGAAATTACAAAAGAATGGAAAATGTTTATTAAAAAAAAAATAATGGCTAGGAAAAAGTTCAATGTGGTGTTTTTAATTATTTTGTAAATGATTTGGTTTCTAAAAATACATTATCCAGCTTCACAATTTTACCAAATTTCAAAAAAATCTGAATAGCCCATGTAGATCGTGATATTTTGGACGAATATTTTTTATTTATAGCCGAATAGTCGAGTTCCAGACGCTAAATGGGAAACTGCCTTACAAATAGGTGAACCTATGGTTCCATATTGCCTCCAAACGAATGGGTTTTAACTTAGAAGGGGCACTTATGATTTCGAGAAACATTTCCTCAAATTTTTAAGCCTTTGGAGTATGAACGATTGTAAAGATAAAAGGGCTTTCAAAAGTAACTCCAAGATGTCAGTAGTGAATAATACCTGAATGGTACCTTCCTATTCTATTTACACGATAGAACAGTCCCCTAAAATTACTGAGACTTATTATAAAAATGGTTAAGAACAACATTTCACAAAATTCGTAATTTTTTTTGGTGGAAATAATCGCCCGATTGATTCGACAATTCAAAGGGTGGTGAACATATTGCAAGAAACTGGTTCTGGCAAGGATAGGAAAAAAAACTTGCAGATCAAAAACTAGACTTTCTGTTGAGAATATTTCTGCTGTAGCGAAAAGTGTTACTGAAGAACCTTCAATCGATATTTCGACGTTTTCAACAATGCGGCATTTATGAATCGACTTTTTGGCAGATTTTGCCCACAGACGTGCTCATGGTGGACAATAAAATGATGAAATTCTTTTGTAAGAGTTGTGTCTAGAATAAAAATAGTGAATCCTGAAAGAAACCAAATTTTTACAATTTTTATTTTATGTGCGTATTTGGAAAGACCCTTAATAGTTAAAATGGGCTATGATTTCATTCTTGCTACCGGAGTAAAATGTAAAAACTAGGAAAAACTGATAGTTTAATCATGGTATCCCAAAAAGATTGAAAGAATCGTTTGATTTATATAAATCGACTTTATTTTAAGAAATGTATCAAATTTCTGATCAAAAAGGAAAAATAATAATTTAAATAAACCCAAATTTGCAGACTATTTTCTTGTTAGGAAAATTGTGAAAATAGTAATTTCTTTACAAATAAACGCGTTGTCATGCAATCAGAGACCGTTGACTTACAGGCAGAGAGTCCAGGTGCAATTTCGCACGGGTTCAGTTCTAACTGCAATACCGGCGTGATTTTAGGTGCATCGTTATTAAATTTTTTGTATCACATTTTTTACCCATTTTTTTAAATGTAAAGATAATAAAAGTCTGACCGAAAGATTTTATAATTGAACACTTATGTAGAATCGGCCCATTAACCCATTACTTAACACACCTTAAGTGTACCCGCCTAAAAATTTCATTATTTAATGTAAATTTACAGCACATAGTCAGGCTTTTTTTTCAAACAACTGTACCTACATGCGTTGATTGATTACACTCCCATAAAAAGTTAAGCATTATTTTAAGAAAAAATCGAAGCTTTCATTTTTAAATAACACGGTGTGACAAAAAAAAAAAATTAAATATACTTTTATGGAGACCTAGCACAACTTGTAGGTATAGTAAAACTAAGAAACATGGTATAGGAGAAATTTCCAATACACCCCCAAAATCTCATTTTATGGCCATAAAACCGTTTTTCAGTAGGTTGATGTGAACAATCACTCCTAACTTCGCCAATTTCCATCCGATTTCGAATTTGTTTTTTTAGTTCGAAAGAACAAAAACAAGCCTTTTTGACAGTGTGTTGACAATTTTTCTGAAATGACAACTGACGAGACTGTAGACGGAAGTATTTGGAATTTTTTTATTTTTTCTCTATTTTTTCAACTTTGACATCATTTTTACGATATTATACGCTATTGAGGATGTTTTTTAGTACACTACTGTTATAGTAAATTTAATTCTGCGTCGAATGAGCTATATTTGACTGTAATTGAATTAAAATTAATAGAGTTGTGCGAGTTTTAAGATTTTTTTTCTTTTTTTTTTCTAATTTGGTATGTAGGTATAACTTACGCTAAATGGGAATAAGGACGTGTTTTGATGCGTTATTATAGATACATAATATTTATTGGAGTATATATGTATACATAGGAGTACACTGTACTGCATACAACAGCAACAGAACTGGTTAGAACTTACGAATATTTGACATATTGTAGCACATTTTTTTTTCAATAGAAATATGGAAAAGCTTTATAATGATCACCGTTTACGTCCGTTTTATAAAAATAACAATCATCTGGTTTATGATAAGGGTGGTGATGCCACATCATCCGAGAATATTGAGAAATTCGACTTATCTGGCAACGTTTTGATTTATGTCTCTTGAATTTCAATGAAACAAACAATGAAACTTTGACGTTTTAATAAGGTTAAATTATAATAACAAACTTCTTTTGTTAATCAATGTACAGTGTGAACTTTGGTACACTTGGGAGCTTTTTCATATTTCTATTGAAAAAAAATGTGCTATAATATGTCAAATATTTTCGTAAGTTCTAACCAGTTCTGTTGTATGCAGTACAGTGTACTCCTATGTATACATATATACTCCAATAAATATTATGTATCTATAATAACGCATCAAAACACGTCCTTATTCCCATTTAGCGTAAGTTATACCTACATACCAAATTAGAAAAAAAAAGAAAAAAAAAATCTTAAAACTCGCACAACTCTATTAATTTTAATTCAATTACAGTCAAATATAGCTCATTCGACGCAGAATTAAATTTACTATAACAGTAGTGTACTAAAAAACATCCTCAATAGCGTATAATATCGTAAAAATGATGTCAAAGTTGAAAAAATAGAGAAAAAATAAAAAAATTCCAAATACTTCCGTCTACAGTCTCGTCAGTTGTCATTTCAGAAAAATTGTCAACACACTGTCAAAAAGGCTTGTTTTTGTTCTTTCGAACTAAAAAAACAAATTCGAAATCGGATGGAAATTGGCGAAGTTAGGAGTGATTGTTCACATCAACCTACTGAAAAACGGTTTTATGGCCATAAAATGAGATTTTGGGGGTGTATTGGAAATTTCTCCTATACCATGTTTCTTAGTTTTACTATACCTACAAGTTGTACTAGGTCTCTATAAAAGTATATTTTCACTGTCGCACAGTGTAATTAACAAACAAAAATTAAATCTTTTAAAAATAAAAAAATTATTCTAAATTTATTTTAAATTTTTATCGGAATGTATGGAAAAAACCTATGGAAAGCATTAATTTTTATTTTCTCTACGAGCGTCAATTACTGGACTTACTATTCAAAGAAAAAATATTTTTAAAAAACAAACAAAAGTTTTGAGTCTCTGTACCTTGGCGGCTGCTGTAGCTGAATGGGTTGGTGCGTAATTGCCATTCGGGAGTGTATGCGATCGAAATCTCAGGTATGAACCAAACAGAGAAAGTGTGTTTTATGGACGACGACATTCGCCGGGCAATGGAAACCGTGGAATGTATTTTTGCTTCTCATAAAAAAAAACTATTTCCTTCCATTTGTGGAAAATACATCCAGACTAACATCACAAATTGGACGAGAAAGACGGCCGAACTTCCAACAAAGCATGTGATGGGTGTATGTATATCTTGGCAACCCATCAATATTTCCTCATACCTGTTTTGCAAAATTTATTCTACTGCAAGGTGGCACTCTGTTAATCACCCTATAAGAAGATTGATAATTTTTGTATATGATACATACACATTACATATTTGACGCTTAGGGAATTAGAAGGCTGTATTATATAAATAGACAAGCAGTGCAGCGCTTAGAGGTCAAATAAAGATTTCCATCACTTAAATTATGTACTAAAAAAGTTACTCAAAAAAAAAAAAAAAATTAATTTTATTAAGAAATCAAAATTAATTTTGCGCCACCTTGTACATAGCGAGTATATTCACTAAATATCATATTTCATCAAAATCGAAGCGATGAAGTTTTTATGCGAGTACGATTGATGAGTACACCTTTCTTACATATCCAATACACTCGGTCATATCTTGGCAGTTTTGCTGTTTCAACTTTTCAACTTTTTTTCAAAAACAACTTGGTATCAAAGTAAATGCACAATTTTAAGTACAAGTAAGCACAAGTAAAGTTTCAACCATTTTGAGCATTGGCGCTACTAAATTCAGTGATGCCTCCTCAGCTAAAAATATAAACCATTTAGTTGTTAAAATTTTTAGTGGAATGTTCTGAAAGTTTGGAAGTTTTTTTAGCATAATTTCTTTTCGTTGCTGGCTTCTCTAAATGTACAAAGTGAAGCTTTAAGAATCATTCTGAATTGTGGTTTTATAAATATTCAGACGAAATGTTATAAATGCCATGAGGGCACTGCTACTTAAAATGCTTTCACTTCTAAAATATAGTTCGTATACGAATAGGTATTTTTAGCAAAATTGTAATAGGTAGCAATTGAATTCCAATTCAATAATATTGAAATTGAAATTCGAAGAAATCTATTTTGATAAATTTTCACTTTATAACTAAAATTTGCACTGTACAAAAGCACTGCTAACGGCTGCAGACGCCACAAAGAAATGAAACAAAAAAATAAAAGGTAGTAAGTAAATGAGTTTGCCTACATTTACAGTCAATTATGACTGTATTTGTGGACATAAATATAAAATTCTCCTTTCTTACATGCAAATATAAATATCATAGATGAATGTATGTCGATATTGTCACAGAGATCGTCTTAGTGGTTTGAGAATTAGATCCACTGTAACCGCTTTGAAAATTAACTCATTTAGAGTCATTACTCTAATTTCGCAGAACCATTGAGTTTTCCTAAGAAATTTACTTTAGCCAAAGCAATCATAAATTATTGAAGAAAGAAACTATTTCTCTTCCATATGATTTATTATGTCGGCATTGGTGGTTACCAGTTTTAACTTTTGGCTAATTAACGTTACAAGTGAAAAAAATGTTTAGACAGCAATAAATTTCTTTTGGGTCATTTATAAAGTAAAAATACGTATATTCACTGAACCGATTCTGCGAATACAGGCAATATATTGATTAATGGCTTTTGGTGGAAATTACTCATGGTTCATTGCTTTTGTTGATTTGAAGCAAGTATGTACGTAATGAAAAATATACTCGTATATATGTAGATATATAATACGAAGTGTAAATATAATTAAGTGTGACAAAGGATATAACCGCTGTCAACCGATATCTCATTAACTCTTCGCTTTACAAACTCATTACTGACAAAGCATCGCGACGAATGTGAAATTATATTTTCAAGTGAGGACATCTGCAATGCACACATATGTAATTGCAAACTGATGGGTGGGCAGAGTTAGTGATGGAAAGTGTGACGTAGTATTTGTTTGTGTTTATCACTCATTAAGATAATGCCATCAATCCTTACATGTGGGAATTAAGTGCCAGCACATGTCTACCGCTGAGTTGAGGGTTTTAACAGCCTAGCTGGGTGTTTAGCTGCCGAAATTTCGAGTGAGTACGAATAAAATAAAGTAAAAATAAAAACCAAATGGGGGAAAAAAATTACACAAAAATAAAATAAAATTATATATGTATATAATTGACACTTAAACCCTTTTTGGGTGCTTGGCCGAGCTCCACCTCAAATTTGAGGCGTACGTCCTATTGTTGTTCCTCAAATGGAGGGATCTTCAGTTTTATGAGAAGCTTTTTCATGGCAGAAATATACTCGGAGGTTTGCCATTGCCTGCTGAGGGGCGACCGCTATTAGAAAAAACTTTATCTTCATCTTGGTGTTTCACGGAGATTAATAAAATTACCTGAAAATAAAATAACACTAAAAAAGTAAATAAACAAAAATAAAATTTAAATACTAAATTTATTTTAATGAAATAGAGTAAGATAACAAATATTAAAAATACAAAGAAAAAGGAAATACAATTAAATTAAAATAAAATAAAATTACTGAAAAATTTAGAACATCAAAAGCGAAATAAATAACAAAACCAAAAAATTAGGAAAAAAGTTCGATATACATACGAAAAAAAAAATTAAATAAAATGAAATTAAAATAAAATAAAATAAAATAATACAAAATAAAACAAAATGAAATTAAATAACATGAACGTAAAAGAAAATTAAATAAAAATGAATGAACAATTTAAAATAAATGAAAATTACGTCAATTAGGGTAAAGTTAAATAAATAATAATAAAAAAATATAAAAAAATATGACAAAATATTAAAAATGTAGGAATACAAGAAAAAAATTAAATTAAATGAAATTTAAATAATATAAAATACAAAAAAACAAAGTGAAATAAAATGAAATGATATGAGAATAAAAATAAATGAAGAATTTAAAATAAATGATTATTAGGTCAAATAAAACAAAATGGGGTAATATAAACTAAGATAAAATGAAACTAAAGAATAAAGAACAAAAATGAAGTAAGAAAAAAATGATGAAAATTAAAAAAAAATGTAAATAAAAAAAATTTAATTGGACTAAATAGAAATAAAGTAAACTCGTATAAATTAAAGTAAAATAAAATGAAATGACATGAAAATATTATAAAATAGAATAAAGTAAAGTAAAATAAAATAAAGTAAATTCATATAAAACCCAAATTTTTTAAATTGAATTAAACTAAAATAAAACTCAATAATATGAAATGAAGTAAAATCAAAAAAAATAAAAATGAAATTGAAAAGAAAAAGGAAGAGATTAAAATTAAAATTAAATTAATTAATTAAAAAAATTCCAAAAAATTAAAACATTTAAAGAAATAGAATGAAATGAAATTAAAGTAAAATAAAATCACACATTTAAAAAAAATAAAAATAAAAAGTAAAAAAAAAACTTCTGTAAAAAATTATGTTACAATCACTTTTCAAGCACTTGGGATTTTAAACCAGAAGAGATTGTGCCAAAAAAAACATAAGACTACAATAAATCACCCTACAATAAATGGAACACTACAAATTTTAAGAATTCCTGCAGCCAAAGTTACTAATTCTAAATCACAGCTCTTTGAACTACCTCTTTCCAATGCTTACAACTGATATTTTTAACATGGTGATGCTTCCTTGAATGACGTTTCCTCAGCATTAGCATTGCACCAGCTCATGAACTAGTTCATGAAAGACCAAACCAGCAAGCGATTGATTCCATTAACATTTATATTTGTCTAATCTTCATTGCGATCATTTCTAACGTTGGGGGAGTTCTTATTTATCGAATGAAAAATATATTTGCGACTGGTACAATTCTTGTCACTAAATAGCATGACTTTTTGTTACTCTTCCAACTCGTCTGAAATTGTGTATATACATACATATGTTATATTATTCCAGCGGAAATTGTAGTCTGCTCTTTGTTTCAGAACCAACAGCGTGCACTTTCTGTCAAAAAAGTATCGCAATTTGGTCAATAAAACAGATTTACCATTTTCTTTTCAAAATGATCATATCGATTTCGATGTAGGTCTCTCCGGGAATATTACAACTATGCCAACAAGTAATAAAAAAAAAATCGATACACTTTAAAATTCATGTTCCGAAATCGACTTCAGTTTTCTCTGCGATTTCTCTCTTTCATTTCCTGTCAACTCAACGCCTCAAAGTAGCATTTTGAGAAAAATAAAAAAGTCACTCGGAGCAATCTCAGGCGAACACGGTGATTATAATTAAAAACAGCTAGAAATGTGTTCACAATGATATCAAAATCCATGAGCTTTTTCGAAAATCTGATCTCTTTCGATGATTTTGCTTCCTCAAACGTCTCATAACACCCACCTTAGGGTCGTGTGACCCTTTTTACCTGTAAACGTGATTTTCAATCGACCAAGTACCGGTACTTTCTTAACAGAATGTACTTACGTTTAAGTAAGAAAATAGGACACAAAATACAATTCATATATGTACATCAGTATGCATGTATGTTTAAATGAAAGCTTTAGAATAGAGTGAAAGAATAGAATAGGAATATATTGGTCGAAGAGAAGCTTAGCTAAATAACAAACACAGGATGTCTGCGTCAAATATATGTATGTGTAACTGTGTTTATATTGTAGCAGACGGTCGAACGAGCGGAAAATAAATATCTCAAATATAGAAAGAAGGTTTGTCTGATTTCAGTAATTTAAAAAAAATTAGTGTGTGTATTAAAGTTTGATAGAGTTATTTTATAGATATATGTACACATACGAATGTGTTTGGCCGAGCTTCTCCTCATATTTTTACTGTGCTTGATGGTTTTCATCAAATGGAGGGAGGCATACCCATGTAGCTTAATAGATTCTTTTCTTCGTACTGTACGCTTTGGGTACATCGTGCGCTATCTTAAACTTGTCAATAGTTTTATGGCATAACTTCAACACGCTCAGTAGATGAAACAATTTTTTTGTTGTCAAACTTACCCTTCCATTCAAACAACGAGTTTCCAAAAAAAAACAAGTAGATTAATAGGCCGGCCTTCATGATACAATGGAAACAAATGCTTTTGTTTGGCTTTTTATTTGTTCTCTTCTACGATATTCGGTTTATTATTCCGTTTCGTTGTCGAAGTTATCGCACTACTGGGAAATTCCTTGCAAAACTTGTATTGGAACAAGGAACTGAATAATTCGTAGAAGTGAGGAGTAATCAAGACTGCCACCTATTACCTCAAACAAAAAAGACAGCGGGAGGGACTTCAGGTTAACTATAGGGAGCCTGGCTTTAAAGGGATAGATATGGAATTTTTAAAAAAGGTCTCTTGAATACGCTCAAATCTATCAATGGAAAACTTATAATGAGGTCTCCAATTAAGTGCTGCGTCTCCAAGCTTGGTACTAACGAAGGATATGTACAGTAATTTCTTTCAAAGTATAAGGTTCTTGCTTTGCATTACGATACGAAATAAAATTTAGTTCAATAATGAATACTAAATAATTAAGTGCTACCTGTCCGCACATAAAAATAAATTTTTATGGTGTTTTTGCAAGCTTAAATACATACAAGGGGGGGTGAGGTAATACCTTTGGCGGTGGTTGTAATGAAGAATTGTTTGTACGTAGGTGTAGCTGTGAGGATTCAAGTCGAGCATACTGCTATGCCAGTATATGAGTCCTCTACACGGACGTCACTCCAGAACAAAACAAACAAGGGGGCGCGGAATTAAAAATGTTTTGTTTAACAACTTTTTACTAAATTAAAAACAAAAAACCGATTTTGAGCGATGGAAATATTTATTTTGACCTATACGTACTTCATTGCTTGTCTGTTGGTAAAAATAATAACAAAATAGTGCCTTTTTTATTACTTGACCTCTTTAAGATCTTCGGCTCGGCTTCGATTCCGCCTTGCCTAACATTGGCTGAAGTTCGATTCATCCTAAAAAGTCGATGTTTGTTCGTTCTTTAAATATATCCCTTGATTAATTTGAGGCGCCTTATCCTGTATAGAGGCATATGTGACTGTTAGAACAATTTTATAACGCCCTAGTCTAATGGTGCGAGCAGGTATAAAAATTAATATGCACACCACAAATGGGAGGAGACCTCAGCCACGATGCGTCACACCATTACCACCACATTATACAGCGTTAATGTGGACATGATGGGACTCTTCGACATTTACGAGGGTAAGCAATTTTAATGTAAATACATACATGTGTACTTATATGTGTATACAGCGGCGAGCATAATTATGTGCATGCTGTTTTTTTTTAATATTTGCCTTGTTATTTGTATCACATCATATAAAAAAACTTTCAAACTGTTTGTATACAAAATTTAGAAGAATTAAAAAAAAATGCATATAAATTGTGAAAAATTTTAAAATTTTGCATCTAAATCTTGAACATTTCAATTTGAATCTTAGGTATGCAGTAATGTGATTAGGAGGTTATGGAAAAAATCTAAGTTTTAAACGACTAAAAAATCGCTTTGCTTTTTAAAAAAAATTTCCTTTATTTCATATACAAATTTTAGAGAAATAAGTTTTAAGCGACTAATAATTATTAATTTTTGAATTAAAAAAGTAACTTTTAATAAAAACATTTAATTCAAAAATGTTTCATTGTATTTCATATATTCAATGTATTTTATGTTCAAATTAGCCACTCTTGTATTACATGGAAAAAACTCAGCTCAGGTTGCGATATTGTGTTACGTAGGGTTCTATTTAGTGAAGTGAGATTAGGATAAGTTATTCAAGGTTACGTCGAGTTTGGATAGGTTGACATTGCAAACTTATCAAAATGACTCCCTTTTGCAATGCAGAAAAGCAGCACAACGGGTTCGATTGTCTCTACATTGGTGTACGGTTATAATTGAAATTTCGATAACGTTAGGTTAGGTGAGGTTTAGTTAGTGTAATACTACTCTCGGTCGCGTCAAGTCAGAAAATTGCAGAAGTAAGTTCAGTAAATTGCGTTACTTTTTGCATTATTTTTTTGCTACATTATATATTAATATTTTTCTAGCGGTCTCCTGGCATTCAACTCTGAATCAATGTCTGCTGTTTATATTTTATCTTTTTGAACAACAAAGACGTTCTTCACTTGGCAAAATTTACGATTATTTATTTTGATGAAATAATACTTGCTAGATTCGGAATGGACACTGGTATGAGTAAATATACTTAATTATACACGCATTTTGCGAATAATAACGGAGAACCGCATTAAATTTGCAAATATGAAAGTAGTGAACAAAACTTTCAGTTTACTGATTTTTTACAAAAAAATCCGTTACTTCGACACATTTCGATCGATTTTTGAAATTAAATGCTTTTTACATTCGGAATAGACACAGCTATAAGACTTTTTACTAAGAAATAAACCTTTCATTTCAATAACATCGACAACATCTCGTTAAACTCGCAAAAATTGGAAAAATTGACTACAATTTAAGTTTTGTGTTGAAAAATAAGTGGTTATTTTTGCTTAGCGTGAAAAATAGAAAACATACGTCAGAAAGACTAACATTTACATCAACAAAATTGTTTCAAGATTGAAAATCGGATAAAATGCAGACGAACTACGAATTTTTAAGTGTCGAAAAACACCCAAAAACGCTTCTTTAAAGATTAATAAAGAATTTGAGGGTGTTAAACATTTTTTGAACACGGTTCCGCGCCGTTCTCGGCTAGATCTACAGTACTCATCATGCCACTTCAAAAATTCTGATTCACTATAACACCGTGTATTCGGTTGGATTTGTTGTAATTTTTTTTGACGAGAGTTTTAAGCCACTAAAAATCGCTTGGATTTGTAATAATTTTTTTTCTGACGGCTTTATGGAATTTGGTCCATATAAAAATAAAACTAGAAAACAGAGCTTGTTATACCAAAAATCAATGGGCTATAAAACTGCACGCATCAAAATGTTGTTAAAAATTTCTAAAATTTTTCCAAAGTTTGTGCCTTAAAGTGTGTTTTTATGGCTTTGGTTAAAGAATGAATAATATTTAAAAAAATAACAAAAAATTTCAACTTGAAAAGTATTGAAATTATTAAAAAAAATCGTCAGGCACTTGGTTAGACTCGCCACTGTATGCGTACATATGCGCTTAACCAGCTCGCATTTGTGTCGTCAACATTTTCGCTTGGGGAGCTAACCTATGCAGCATAAGGGGGGATGCTATTCATACTCTATTGTAATACAATGACGTCCAACTGAGCTTGAAAAGGGATTTAATTGCCACATTAATAATATGTTAGTTGCCACTGTTATTGTTGTTGTAGATAATATTAATGTATTTGTAGCTATTATACGAGTAATACCCACACTGTTACATAACTAAGTTAGAGAAATGGGGAAACTGAAACTTAATAAGACGCCTTGATCGTTTGCGACAACAGCAGCAGGAACAACGAAGGTCACTACAAAGTGAAGGAGTATGGGACTTATTGTTGTTTGTAGTATTAATACTTCAACTTTTGGCCAGTGACCAGGCGTCAATATGTAGTTGCTAATGTATATTTGTGCACATATTTCTATTTTCGGAGTAATAATGGACTTTG
>JAYXIM010007122.1:0-21259 GCA_037575425.1 Anastrepha fraterculus | reverse complement strand
AGTCTCCATTAGTTATTTAAAATTTGTTTGCGAAATATTTGTAATTTACTGTTATTCAGCAAAAAATAGTGGTTACACTTATCCACGTATATCTTATGAATCAGTTAAATGGACTAGTAAATCAAAGGTAATACAATTTTCGTACGTACTTAGCTCTCTCGAGAAATTTATCAATCATTTCAGATTTAATTTGCTTTTATGAAAAAATTAAAAAAAATTCAAACTTTAACAGAGAACACAATTTTCCTCTATATTAAAACCTGTTCCTTTAATATAACAACAACTTTATAAAGGGTTATCAAAACCTGGAGAATTGGTATGTATTACGACTTCAAACTGACGTTATGCCTATGGGATGGCAGTGAAGTTTTCGAATAAGCTCAGAATGAATTTTTAATATGAAGAACCGAGTGCATTTTGCAGCTCTTTTTTGCCATTTATTATTGTATTTAAATCAGTGTGTAAATGGAGAAAAATTATAGGTAGAAATGCAGACATATTTCGCCATTCCAAGCCTTATTGTATTTTATAACTGTAGGTTGTATTTCTCATAACGAAATTATCAACTACAGAATAAATGCACGCCCGCAATATAGTTTATTCGGCCGTACAATAAACTGTATTGCTCGAGGCGGTACAAGTTGCCTCCAAAGATCAAATAAACTTAGTTATATTGGGTATTGGAATAAGTTTTCGTCCTTTCTTAGCCAAAGTTACGAATTATTTAAGCAATTAAATAATATATGATATTATGTGAAGCGTGTGACATTGGAAGTTTCAACTTTACTCCATCTTTCAGGCAGCCCACGGATTCCTCTGATGAAAAATTCGAATTCTTTTCGCTTGATCCATTCATTGAGCCACTTTGCGATGCTCTCGTAAGAAGTGAACCGCTCTCCAATAAGTGCGACTGCATTAATTGGAACAGATGGTAATCCGAAGGTGCAAGTGAGCCAAGATTTCTCAATTCAGTCCCTCTAAATATTTCTGGACGGATGTGGCAACATGTGGCCTGGCGTTGTCATGCAGCAAAATCAGTTTTTCATGTCTACCGTTCAATCTTTAATGATGCGCCGATTCTAAACTGCGCTTGAAAGATTACGCCAATATAAGATGAGATGTGCTTGAAATTAAATTAGATTCTTGGCCCTGCCTGTTCTTGTTGTCTGTAGACACTCGAATCCAACTACTCCCTCAGATTCAGAAACTGTCTTTTATATTAGTATTTCCTTTTTTATTCATATGCATTATTTATTATATAGAAAAATCGTATCCAATGCCATGAAATAGGCTGACATAATGAGAGATTTATCAGGAGTGGTTTTTGTGGTTAGATATATTGTTCTTGCAAAGCTAATTGAATTCGAAAAATACCAATATAAAGGGTAGGCCGATGTTGAATATGAACCACACCTAAACGTCAAGTCTTTTTCTGCATTCTATTAGAGATTTTTCAATTTCAGACTAACTCAATTTGAACCATGGAAAGATGCATATCGAAGAAAATCATCTTCAGTGATGAGGCACATTTTCACCTCAGTGGATTCGTCAATAAGCAGAATAGCCGCATTTGGGCAAATGATAATCCAAGAGTGATTGCCGAAAAACCACTGCACCCACAAAGAGTGATTGTTTGGTGCGATTTGTGGGCCGGCGGCATCACTGGGCCGTATTTTTTCCAAAATGAGCCCGTTCAGGCAGTTACTGTGAATAGTGTTTGATATTGTGAGATGATAACGAACTTTTTATGGCCCAAATTGAAAGATATGGATGTGGACGATTTGTGGTTTCAACAGGACGGTGCCACTTGTCACACAGCAAACGAAAAAATGGCTCTTTTGCGCGAAAAATTTGATAGCCGAATAAACTCACGTCGCGGCGATGTCTATTGGCCGCCAAGATCATGTGATTTAACACCGTTTCTTTGGGGTTATTTGAAAGAAAAGGCTTACGTCGATTATTATTATTATTATAAGAAGGCCATTACGCACTGCGACCAGAGCTGATCTATTGTGAAAGGCCTATTTTGTAACCCTAGAGTTTAAGGCTTTTTAAAAATTTTAGCCCAATTTTGGGTTTGTTGTTCCAAAGATTGCATGGAGATACTACGATACCACCAAGGTGATGAAGTCTCTGTCTGCCCAACGCAGGACATTCACAAAGTACATGTTCTGAGCTTTCTATGTCCATTTCGCAAAAGCGGCAGACATTGGTCTCAGATAGACCAATATTATTTAGATGGTACCTCAGGCTGCAGTGACCTGTAAGGTATCCGGTTAAAAGACGCAGATCTACTCTGTTTAGTGAGAGAAGTTTGTCAGATATTCCTTTGTTGGGACTTAGGAATAGTTTGGCTTGACGCTGACCGGCACAGTTTAGCCAGTGTGTGGCAAGTTTTCTTTCTTCCCATTTCCTAAGGAATCCTTGTTTTGCAAGGTCATCAGCCATTTCATTTCCCTCATGTCCTTCATGTCCCGGAATCCAGCATAGTGTTACTATGTTGAGGTTTCCTAACGTGTTGAGAAGGTTTAGGCAATCATTTACCAATTTAGAGGTGATAGTTGTTGATAGAAGGGCTTTTAGAGCCGCTTGGCTATCTGAAAGTATGTAGATGTGAGTACCTTTCATTTTCCTGCTAAGGCATTCTCTCACACATATTTCAATGGCATGTATTTCTGCCTGGAATATTGTTGGGTAGAATCCCATCGGAATCAATTTTTTGAATTTGGGCCCATTGATTCCTGCCCCTGTTCTACCATTTTCCAATTTGGACCCATCAGTAAACCATAGCTGGGAGCCAGCGTCGATAAGCCAGCAACAATTCAAGAGCTTTAGGATGAGATAATTCGAGATGTGCCACCGTGGCCGCGGCGGCCATTTGGCCGATATTTTGTTCCATACGTAATTGAGCCATACCAATATTATCATAATAAAGACAAATAACAATAATTTCCTAAAAGAATTGTATTTTATTCAAAATCAACACCGGCCCTTGAAACTTAAGCACCCTTTATAAGCACAACCTTTTCTTTTTTCTTCCAAAATATTTTAGACATTTCCATCTTAATGTTTAACGCTTAACGCTTGAACACCAATTTTAAGCTTAATGATATACAGTTCCTTGAAGTAGTGTTGTAAAGAATTGATGAATGAGTCGAAAATTGTGGCTTTTTGTCGCTGTTAATTGTTTTCGAAACCAATGCTGCTGCATTTTGAACACAATCAGTGACGGCTGCCATCGAGAATTGGTTTAAATAAATTTCAAATGACACTAAAAAATAATTCATTCGCATTCATTAATTTTAACAGGATTATAATAGGATTTGGCATACTAATCGCATCTTTCACCAAAAGAGAGTTTTGCAGAAAAAAAGTAAAAATAATAAATATGTCTCAACCGCAGAATTTACTCAACTAATACATTTAAATATTTTAAAAATAATTTAAATTTTCGCTCCAACATTCAACGCTTGCGGCTGGGCAAAACTTAGGCAGGACAATAGCTGTAGAAGCAGCAGAGCGTAAATTAAATTAAATTCATGATGCATAAAAAGGTTCAGTAACAACAACAAAATATAATAATTATATCCACCATTGAGGGAACGAAAGTTGTGAAGATACAGTGTAACACTCGCACATACAAACATATATATGTTATGACAAGGATTAAAGCGGAAATAAATAATATTGAAGGAGCGAGTAAGGATAAAGCGAGGATTGTGCATATTTTATGGTTCGCTGTGTCAGAGTTTTCTTCGTGCAATTCTCGTGTGTCAAGCTGTGAATCGAAACAACCTACCAGCTGCCACAAATTGTTGACAATCAACTTTTCACAAATACAGGGTATTTGAAGTTGGAGTTTCGGTGATTTGCAGTGGGTTTTGACAATTCTCATAGTACGAGAGCAACGATGAGATGTTAAGTAGAAAGTCTACAATTAAATAAAATGAGTTTGATTTCATTTCAGAACCGTATAAATAAATTTCAATCCACTACGATAATCGTGGGTCTGTGGAAACTCACTATTTCGTTAATTTATATACAATTTATGAATATGCGAGTTGGATGGCCACTTTCGGCCATCTCTTTGGAATTACAAATGGAAATTTATTCCCCTTCCTTTAATGGATTGCAATATTGAGATTTTTGATGATTTGAAGGTGGACATTTGGTAGACCCTCTGTAATTCACTAAAGTAAACAAGTAATGAATTCACATTTAAAAGATAGTAAGTGCGGGTATTGTGGTGTAATTTCGCTTGCAACTCTGAGAAATTTCATTCGATTTTAAATAAACCCAGTGCACAACATTCTAAAATTATTTAATTTATATGTATACATCTACAAAAGGCTTTGGAATAGCAAGAGATATTAAGAACAATACCTTGAACCTCGTAAACAAGCCGTATTTTGATTGGTAAATATCCGGTAAACTCCATCTTCCATAAATATCGTACTAAATAATTTTCACTTGCTCACTTGGAGCTCTAAATATTTTTTACCCTAACAGTATACTCATATCATTATTTTCAACTGAAATGCCAGCTTTTTCATATCCTGTGCAATCCATTTCCTTATTCCACATTTCTTAGCCACTTTAGTAGCCTTTACTTATAACGCAAGAGTATTTAATTGACATAATTATAAAAATATTTACTAAATATATATGCTTTCTACTAACGAGTTAATAATAATAGGTAGGCAACTGATTTCGGATGCTAATCCAATCCATTGATGCAATTTGGAAGTGAAGGAATAAAAAAAGTCATCGACCACAGAATAATTTTATGTTATTTTATGGATGGTACTTAATTATTTATATTTTTAATTGTGACATTCCCGTGGAACTGTCACATATATTGCCAATGCATGTAATTGACATCTATTTTAACAATTTCTGCAGCTTTCGGTACATTTCGGAAAAGTATTGGCAACCTATACCATAAAAACTATAAGTTACCCGAAAAAGATATTTTTCCCATTCTCGGAAGGTTCATGTTAATCCATTGAATTTTAGATATGGATGTGCCAAGCCCAATAATTCTTTTGGTTGGTTGGGTGTTCTAACTTTTTAATCTGCTCCTCAGAAAGTATTTAATGTTGGATTTGAATTTATCCAGTTTTACAAGTCGTTCTTCATGATGGACCAATCAATTTTCCAGGTGAAACACACGACAATCAGTATTTGATCGAAGCTAAAATTCGTTTAAATAAAACTAAGCCTTTGAAATAAAAAAAGATTTACTCTGTTTACGTGGCCTCATTTCAGCAATGCAAATTTTCGATAAAAATCCGAAAAACATCACTAGACAACTTCGCTCTCTTCCGATTTCGAAATGCGTTGCCGCAAACTTTGTTGCCTGGTTTCAATGAAGTGCTGCCCAATCTTTTCTTTTCATTTTATATTTTAGGACATGAATAAACTTAACGCCTCCTTTTGTGGCACAACAAAAACAGTACTATTTGGTAACTATTTTAGCAAAAATGGTCATGTCTAAGCTTTTGAGTACTTTTTTTAGAATTAGCAAAAAAAATAAAAAGTAGTGTTTCCAAGAGGACATCACGGATCTATTAAGTAACTTAAGGGGACCCGGTGCTCTAGAAATTTCAAAAAATCAATTTTTTGTTTTTTCAATATTTCGAAAGTATGGTATCTTAAGAATATACTGTGAAATTTTCATGCGGTAATTACCAATATTATAGCTTATACAGCCCATTAACTAGGTATAAAGCGGTCCGCGTACTCCTGTACCTCGAACTTTAAACTCATTTATCTCGAAACGACTTTTTTCGGCCTGGTGTTGTCAAAAAAAAAAAAATCTATTCTAGGGAATCGTCTGAAATTTTAATTTGTTGTTCACAACATCAGTAGCTACTACCTGTACTGGAATCATATTACTATTAAAAATTCTGACAACACCCTAAATTTTCAAGCTCTTGACCACCGGAACCCCTTAAGAGGACCGACACAGGGTGAAAAGTAGACATATTACATCACATTTAATTATTGCTTCATGGTTCTTATTTCACTAATAAAATACTAGCTTATTACATTAAAATTATTAGATGGAGTTTAATGTACTCGTACTTGTCCCTTTATGTTGACCGGATTTTTAATATTCGGACAACACCAAACTGTTTAGCTTGGTTCCGTTGCTTCAATGCTTTTAGTTGTCGAGAAAAGCTGCTGCATCACAAAACCCGCAGTTTCTCTATATAATTAATGTGAATTCGAAAAACCCCCTTTAACTCAACATACCCTGTTCATGTTTTGTACTATAGGCAAAAGCAAATTATGAGGCACTTCCTTGCAAGTGAACACCTACAAATGTACACAAGTATACCAGAGCCATATTTACTTGAGATAAATCAGATGGGAAATGAAGTGGAGGAGAAGTTTAGCAATAAGATGTGTATGTTTAGTGGAAATATTTCCGCTTAGCGTGTGTGCCACAATAATCATCGAAAGTAGCAAGCTGAATAAGCCAACTGAATATTGTGTTGCCTCTTTATCCGACGGCAAGGAAGCGTGAAGAAAATTAAAGAACTAAATGAAGAGAGTCTAAGTTCAGGCGTATATTTTTAATGAAATATTGTAGTGGCATACTAAGCATGTTTATGCATTTAAGAATTTTGAAATATGGTATAATATAGTATATAGAAATAAATCTTTGTTAACCTTAAACGTTTCACATTTTATTTATGTCGTGCGGGTATCAACTTTTGATTACAACTGTAAAATGTTTTAAAGCATGTGTACCTCCTTGAACTATACTGTCAAACACACTGATTTTTGAAGAAACTCAAATACTTTGTATTCAAAGTGAAGCAAAATCGATATAACTAACGACTCTTATGGCAGGAAGAATCCAACTTTTTTGCACTTTTTTTACTCATTTGAGTCGTATATCATGAAAAGCCTATCGAATATTGAATTTCAAAGCATGATTTCAAATAGGTCCACAAATAGGTAGTCTCATAGTGCTAAAACATAACCACTTGAAAGCCATGCAAAGTAAGAATTTCTTGAAATAATTGTAATAAACTGCTTCATACGTTATGTACCGCGTAATCCCTTCTTGTCGAGAACGCTTGCTGTAAAGATCAACTGATGCCAATGTGAACAATAAAATAACATCGATCCATACCGCTCTTTCTCAACAGAGACAATGTCACTAGCTTCAGATTGGAAGAATTACGGACCGATGATTACACTTGAACACCAGCACACTGAACATTCAGTTTAGGTGAATGTACTTATAATAGTTGGGTGTGAATTTTGTTCGCACCGGAACCAAGAGTTATGTTTATTCAGTGAATCACAGAGATGAATACGTGCTTCATTCGATAATTTGATTTTCTTCAAATATTGTTACCATTTTCAACCGAACAATTACAATGATTATACAAGTTGATGATTTTTAAACTATTCCATAATGCAATAGTAAATTGGAAACAAATGGAATGCCCATAAATACTGAATAAAGGATGTATTTAGGTTGACAGTAGTCACGCGTGATACGAGTATGTGAAAAAACTCTATTGGAAAAAGTATTGGAGGTACTAATCAACTTTATATATGTTCCAAAACTATGCCTCAATCTCGTTTTTGCTGTTTTATAAACACGTAAAACATTACATAGTTCAACTATCCTTCTATGAAATAAAGCATACGCAATGGAAACTTTCATTTTTGAAAGTCACTGTTCCATGTAAGATGAACAATTTTTGCTTATTATTAATACTCATCTATATATCTTACTTAAGCCACTAGTAATATGTGTACTAAGCTTCGTTGGTACACGTATACTTTTGTGTGAACGAGTGGACAAACAGACACGGCTGAGTTGATTCTTATAATCAATCTGAGCATTTTGGTGTTCTTTTTTTGTTTTCTGTTTTTATGAGAAGACAGCATTGAAAGCTTCCGTCGGTGTGAGCACTAGGCTCTACGTCAATTCTTCTTCTATTCACATGCAGTCCGTCATAAATTGCATGTATGTACTTTAATACTCCCACAGTTTTTTTCCTGAACAGTTACGTGTACAAAGTTAGAATACAGAGCGCACACGAGTATCAAAGAAAGTAAGCAATACAACTTTTTTAACCCTTTGTAATACCCCATACACACACGAGGGCTTAGTTGTTAGGATATCTTCAGTGGAATTATGTGCTGTTGTGACAGCTGATCATACTCTTCGTTTCAGACGTCAAAATATGTCAAAGCAATGGAAAAACAAGTCATAAACAAGTGCTGCGTGCAAGCAACATGTATAGACATGTTTGTATTGGAAATAAAGCTCTATGCCTGTATGTGATTTCAGTCAACTGTAGTAAATTACTTGCGCTTATACTTTGTCTTTTATAGGTATATGGGTGACTGATTGACTGTTCCAACGGTGTAACACAATAAGATGCTGTCAGTAGGGAGATGTTTTTTGTAATTTGGATATGATCGTCATGCCAATTTCAGAATAAATCCACATTGACTTAATTTACTACAACCACTTACTCTTTCTTATGCGGCAAAGGACTCGTTTCGGCAGCATGCATTTGGCATCACTATTACATTCGTTACACCATTCAGTTTTCGAATAGAATTATAGAATTTCTTATTCTTCCCAAGTTTTAACATACAAATTCTAAAAAAAGATTTTGTTCTTTGATAAAATAAGAAACATTGAACAAATTTTATTTCCTAGTTTTGAACAGTTCCTAATTTAACATACATACCTACATCAACAACAACATAAACATATTCTAACAAAAATATACGCAGAAAAGATAAATGAGGGAATGTATGTAGATGATCACCAGCTGTCGTTTTGTTTTCTGGTTTCGACTAGACATTCTAGTGAGCTATTTTTAAAATTAATACCATAAGAAACTATATCAAAGAAAAAAGTAACTAAAATATCTTCAACCTCACTATATGTAAAATGAAACCTAACTTCATTGTCAAAGGATATGTAGATGAACACTGTTAATTTAACTGAGGTTCCTACATTATAAAAACAGGTCTGACTGTATAATTACGTTATGATAACATCTATGCTTATATGTAATGTTAACTGTCATTTACTTATTATGAACTCCACTAATAACCTGCATAGCGCTCACATTCATTCATTAGAATAGTAACTCTTTACATATACAGATTTCCTAATGTTAATACTTAGTTTTCTTACATACTCACTTCTATTAATCGTATGTTATTTCAGTAATACTGTTAATTTTATTATTAATCCGAATTTTACGTAGATACTTAACATTTGTTAGATCTAATAATTGTTTATACTCACATGCATTCAGACGCACTTCTGTTTACCCTTATTTCTGTGAGGAACAGCGGTCTTATTTTATTATAAAGAATGGAGCTAAATGATTCGCAAATGGCCCAATTGTAACTAGTATAGAATCAGAATATTTTATTGTTTCATTTAAAAGTTTCATTTGCTTAGAGTTTCTTTGCAGGGCATTTACATAAGTAATCATGTAACCTCTTGACAGTAAACGCACGCTCTACCTTTACTGTGAACTGACACGTTATTAAATTAATCCATTTCATAAAATCGTTTTCAGCTTAAAGACTACAAAGAGAACATTGCTTGCCGTAAATTTCCAATACACGTTTACTTAATGGATGACTAAACATATCTATATATATATATATATATATGCACATGCGAAGGCGTCAATACACAAATACGTGATTTATTGTTAAATCAATGTAACCAATAGCTCTACATATATGTTTTTGTTATTCCCATGAGAATAATCAATGAACTCATTTTTAAAGAAAGGAGTATTTATGCAGAGTAAACATTTCATATTTCTAATAAAATTGAGGTGTGACTTCAATAAGAAAATATTGACTGAATTTGTTTGACTAAGGGATGAATTTTGACCATAATTAATAAATAACTACAAAGTACAAATATCTAAAACTTTTTGGCGAAAAAGACAGTGTTAGTTTTTTCATTACACTTTCGTAAAATAATGCCGCATTTCAATAAATCTTTATTGCAAAATATTGCTAATTGAGCGAGTGAAAATGAACATCTGTGGGTGCCTCGAAAAAAATTCTTTTGCTGTGTACATCATAACTTGCATAAAAACAAAAAAATCGAACGGGATTTGTTAAAGAAAATGCTTCTTGAGGTACTCGATGTTCACTAAAACAGTCGGCTAATAATTACAAAATATATAAAAATCCCTCAATTTTACTTGGATCGTCTTGAAATTTTGACACAATATTCTTAAGATATTATTTCAAAATCTGAAATTTCGACCTTATATAAATTGAAGTGGGCAGAGAATCGGGCTTGACCTATCTTCCATTTTATAGTTCTTAAGAATAAATTAATGAAGAAATTATTTTTGAAAATTATTTTCTTTGATGTGCTATTATAGGAGACAAACTCTAGAAGATAAGAGGGCAAAACATTGACGTGTTGAGTATTCATTGTCGATTTCGTAGATTAACTTAAGTTATATTAAAGTAAATTAAGTTCTGTTAGTTTAAGCTGCTTGCCTCGTTGCTAGTGTAAATAATACTCCATCTGTTTTTTTTTGTTCATTAACAGTTTGCTCTAGAACAAGCAGCAACACTTTGCCAAAAGAAACTGGAAATTTATGAAATGCCAACATTTTTACAAAGAAATCTCAACGATTCTTGAGGTTATAATTTAATATAAAACAAAATGGGCACATTTCAATAAGCAAAATTACCTTTGAACACTTCGAACCGCCAAGTCGTCAGAAGAAGAAGCACAAATGAGAGAAAAAAAAAACGGGAGATATTCAGGTGAAAAAAATTCTTCTCGTCAAGCAGCGAGGAGTTTCATAGATCATCTAGGGTATGAGGAATACTTGAAAAGCTACTAGATTCATAGAAATTTATAACATAACTTGCATTCTGGGTAGGGTTCTATTAGATTAAGGTTTTCGGATTTTTTTAATGGTGCGAAGCCATAATTATATGTATTTTTTCAATGGTATGAAGGCATTATATTCACGATTTGGTATGTGTCTCTGATTTGGGGGATATTGAAAACTGTGCACTATATTGATTAAGCTACTTCTTAATTTATAAGCTAACCCGTACATATATCTACTTATATAAAATCGTTTGTAAGTCAGTAAAATATTCTGCGACTTTTTTTGCAAGCGGCTCAATAAAGAATACATTTAAAAGAATATTTATGATAAAACATAAGACTACAACTGACCTTCCAAATATTATATAATTTTATTATTATTCTTTTTATTGTTTCAAAATCCTATATTGGCTTATTCTTTTAGTGATCAAAATTAATATTTTTGGTCGTTTAAAGTCGATGATACTACTATCCGTGGTAGTTTACAGGTTACTTAAAATTTCAGATATTGTACAAAATGAAAAAAAAGTATAATTTTTTCAAAACATGTAATCAGAATTTTTAGAAAAATTTCGGGTATCCTATTTTATATCCCGTTGAATTTCGGTTTAATAGTGGCTTAATCGTGTTGATTCTTGGCAATTTTTTTCCGCCGATCTTGTACATTTTCTTTATATAAAAAAAATTTCGAGCATTCGTTATATAGGAGAAAATGCCTGGCATCGTGAACAAAAAACAAAAATTATCAAAAAGAAATGCGAATTTCGAGCGTCACAATTTAACTGCCACAATATTATCTCAAAATTCAATAGCTACAAAGATCTACGTATCAAAAATTGTTGTAAAAATTATGACTGAAATGTTCAAAATTTTGATGAAGTGGTGGATTTTTTTTAATTTTGCCATATGGTTTTTATTGTATGATAGTATGAAATAAAAATTTATCACCCTTCCGGAAAATTTATAATATGTAGCATTTTTTTTAAATTTCGCTATATGGTTTTTGTTGTAGTAACATTTTGTGTCAGAAACACGAAAAAGTAGAATACGCAACATGTTTCTTTATCGATGTTTTCCGTGCATATTGTTTAGCTGATTGCCAACAACTGCATATACCTCAGATTACATATTTATATATTTATGTATTGATACGTAAAACAACAATGACAGGTAAACAAGTATCTACGTTTAGTTATTGGTTATATCCAAAATAAAAGCACTTTCGCAATTGTCCTGCTTGTTTAGCCAGTATTTCTTATCTGTAACATCAGCGATACGAAATTTACAAGCAAGTTTTGTTGGAGACTCGTGTAAATATGCACATACATACATACATCTCCAGTTATAGGACAAACATTTCCGATAAAAATTTAGTTTTCCGATCAAAATTCATATCAATAAAAAGGTAACTGCAGCCGCTGTAGCTGAGATGGTTTGTGCTGAAAATACTGGCTGAGAATTCTTTCTTTGATCCCCATTTTTAACAGAAAACACTAAAATGTTTATAATTTCAAACTCTGTGTTCATTTCTATTATAAAAAAGCGGCTCAAAATAAGTTAAAAGATATAAAACCACGAAAAAAATCCACGCAACTGATTATTTTTTTGAATATAACATTTTACTTTTAATTTTGACATTATTGCCTTAAATTTAAAATTTCCAAGCCTTTTACCAAAGCACATGTAACTCCTAGTATTAGTAGAGCAGTTGATTTAATTTTTTATTTTATACCCAAATATATTTTTGACTTTCTAGGAACCAAAAGCAAAATCCAACTACATTGCTCTTGTTATTTTTGCTCTACCTACTCACTTTGCCTTGCTTTGTATGAAATTTAGGAAAATCCATTAAATTTCAGTCAAAATTTGCTCATTTATAAGCAGAATGGTTAGACAACTTTTAGAATTCTAGAGCTAATTTTCAGTATAATGAAGTGAAGGTTTGAAGAGGTTTAAAAAGTGCGCATATTTTTAATTTTTTTTGTAGATGGAATTATGGACGTACGCGAATGTACCGCACCCAAAAAAAAAAAAAAAAAAAAAGTTCCAAAATTAAAGCGATTTGTTAGGTATTTTACTTTGCTATAAAAAAATTGAATGAACCAAAAAACTTGATAGTTAAAAATGTAATGGAAATTCTGAATTCCGCTCAAAGTTTGGAATTTTGATTCAAGTGATTGTTTTAAAGACCTGCAGTTTTATTGGAAATTAGTTAAAATTATGTTAAAGAAATTAAAGGTCAAAATTTATAGTCAGAAAAAATCTGTGGGCTTTTTCGAGGGGTGTGCAATTGGCGCACAATAAAGGGTGTTAAGCTCTTCCTGCTAGAATTTTGTGGTGTGCGTCTTAATGTTTTTTCACAAATGAAATGACTTATAGTTTTAGGCCACCCTCAAACGGCAAAGGGTTTTTATGAAGAGTTTTTTCACGGCAAAATACTTTCAGAAGGGTACCATTGCCTGCCAAGGCGCGATCGGTATTAGAAAAAACTTTTACAGTCAAGACACCACCGAACGGACGTTACTGGCAAACCTATTTGATAACGGCGGCCGCCGAAGAATAATATTATACTTCCGGCATAAAGAGGGGCCTTTAACCTGCTAAATACATTTCTCTATCTACAAGTATAAGCAGAAGTTTTGTCAAATTCAGTTCATCTATTAGAGAGAATAGACTGTTTGAATGAATAAGCATGCATAAAAGGTTTTTGAAAATATTCTTACTATAGTATATCCTATTACACTCTATACAATATCAACAATTGTTTTCTTCTATAATATTTTCACTGCATTGACATGCTCAGACGGGATTATTATACCTGTAATTTTAGTATAGATTTCGAATGCTCATTTAAGAAAGTGCCGTATATGTACTTGAATGAAAATTTTTTTTTTAATGTGTTAACTATTTTTTATTCTTATTTTATTTAAATTGTAGTTTCGCGATATTGCTAATCAGCAAACTAGTGAATAAACCACAAAGTATTTGCCTACATACCTGCATATTTTTCATTCAATTTAGTAAATTTAAAAAACCATGTCAATTATAGGATCTCAAATGAAATCGCTTATTGGATACATTTTTTATTTACTATTTTCCATATGATGTTCGAAATGAGTATGCACAGAGCTGAAAACAATAACACAAACTGGTTATAAGCTCCTTTTATTATTCAGTAGTGCAATGAAATAAATCGAACTTCGGAAGATTTATGCAATAAAACCACGCATCATAATAAACGAATGCCTAAGTCTCTAAGGCTAAAATTATCACTCTTTGTTTTTATAATAATAATATTATTATTATTATTATTTGTTTTATTAGTTTTGTTTCAAAGTTATATAAAAGCAAATGGCTGTACATAGCTTTTCTTCGAAGAAGACTTGCGAAGAAGTGCGTGCGGTATCAATTTGCGGTGAACACAATTTTTCGACTATAATATATTATATATTATATTTGAATAACTATGAAGTATATTTTTGTTATAATTAAAAAAGTCTTCGATATTGTTTAATAACTAAAACAAGCGGGCGACTTGAAAAATGTGAAAAACAAAAAAAAAAATTTGGATTTGAGGTTCTCCGTACGGTAGGCATTGATTGCAATAAATTTCAAAATATATTTTTTTACCACTTTAATTCTTTGAGTAGGCCATTTTTGTAGTATTAGAATATTTATTGAAACTATTATATTTATTGAAATTAGTGGACTAAAGTACTTTAATTTAAATTAATTTATCAAATAAACTATTTCCTGCTGTTATTTTCATCTAATGACACATTTTTTATGCCTCCTAAGTATACATTTTTTGCAATTTTTCTTACTAGCGAATACTAATGAATGCTCGAACCTTTTTTTATATCGAAGAAAACTCTTAACACCGGCAGCAAAACAGTTTTCAAAAATCAAAGCAATTTTTGGGGCACTTGAAACCTGTAGTTTATATAAAATTTTTTGAGCAATAACGCTGCGTACTTGAATTTTTTTTTAATTTCTAATTAAAAAATGTGAAATTCTGATGGGCATTTATTACATTTTTTAAATTGCACAAAGTCTGATTTATATAGATTTTGTAGGAAAATATTAAAATTAAATGAGAAAGAAAGAAGTGGACAAAACTGGCCCATAGATCCCTGTGCTATGCTATAATTCACGAAAAAAAAAAAAAAATTCTACCACTCTCAAGTTCTCATTATTTGTAATATTTATCATTTTTTCATTGATTTACTTGAACCTAGTTCTAGATGGATTTTAGATGTTTTTTCGAAGTAATGACTCACATGAAATATTTTTGGTAAAATTGGTGTCAGTTTCAGATATCTAAATGTTTCGATATATTTAATACATGCTTACAAAAGTTAATATTTCTTTAAACATTCTGAATTTTTTCTTCCAAAAACTTATAACAAAGTAGCTGAGCTAAAAATTGTGTAAAAAAAGTTTAGAATTGTAGGCTTCACAGAAAAATTTCATGCAATTTTTTTAGTTTTTGTTTTCTTTGCAATTCACCAAAGTGTATGAAAAAAGTTTGTTAAACACAGAAGTTGTTGTCACTCGGCAGACGCTTTATGCACTTTTTTCAAATTCGTTTACACTTACATATTTATCGCAAATATTTAATTTTAGTTTTCAAATATGAAAATAAAAACGCAATCGATTTCAGCTCGAAATATAAATTTAAAAACCTTATGTGAAAAAGAAAAACAAGCGGCATAACAAAAACGCTAGCAAATCGTGTACTACACGCAGAACAACTTTGAACAACGACATCGGGATGTGTACAGTTCCCAGAAGTGCTTTTCAAACAAAGAGCGTGGGCAGAATCTTATAATATAAGCTTCACAAGGATGATAGAATATCAGGTGTGACCTTCCGCTACGGTGAAAAAAAAATAGTGAGCGTAACTTTGGCTGCCACTTCATTGGATACTCTGAAATAGAATTCTGATCGTTCATTTTACACGATGTTCAGATATAGTAGAAGTACATACATAGGTAGAGCCTGTGTTAATTTTTTCGTATATCACCAAAATAATATTAGCTTTTTTCGTAAATAAACCGCTGTCATGATCCCGGTTACGTCAGTCAATTAGCTGATTCCAGTCAGCTGATTCAATTAGCTGAGAGCCAGTTAGCTGAGAGTCCGATATTGGCTACAAATTTGGAATCTTTTCACCAAGTAAGCTTCACAGGCCGCTCAAAACTTGGTGCACTTCATTCTCCGAATGAGGGTTTTATATCATGGTGGCACAAAATTAATCATGGACTTGGGTCGATCAATTGGGCGGGACTGATTAAAAAAAAATAGAGTTTTTATCAAAAATTATATGTTTGAACAAAAGTTTTACTTTAGTTAATGCGGAATACATAAAAATATTCAAATTTAAGTGAAAATTGGAATAGCGAAAATTGCAAATATACTTTTGCTGGTGGAAATGAAAAAAGACCGATAGCTCATCTGCTAGTTGTCTTACTACTGTAATGTAATTATTTGTATAATAAATACAAATAAGAAACCTAAATAATAAATAAATACAAAAAACTAAGTCCTGAGTTTCGTTGTTGCAATAATCATTTATGGTTTAAGGTAAAGTAAGCAAGCTTCGATTGACCTTTGCCTCTGTCTAATTCACATTATTACAGTGTGTCAATAATTTAATTTTCTCTATTATTCTTGTGCACATAATATTTAATGTCTGTTGAATAGAAAGTAAATGCTTAGGTCTATTTATTTAACTAAGTAATGCATCAAATTCCTCTAATGGCCTCTCAGACATCCACGAGTACTTCACCAGTCAATTACATTATTGTTTGTTGGAAATTTTGTCGATTTGACGCACGAAAATCAGCAGCAGCTAACTAATTGACCGCCAGTCGTCGTAATAGTCGGCTATACTATGCCTATTGCGATAACAATGGAACTTGAGGAGGATTTACGTTAATGCGGATAAGTGAATGGAAGTCAGTAAATGAAAAAATAAAACACATAAATAAACTGAAAAGAAAAATATTAAAAAGCACTACATTGTGTAAGTTATGAAGGTAATATGAAATGAATTCAAGTACTTCCTGACTGCCATACAGAAAGCAAAGAAACCAAACATCCAAACAACAGCGAAGATGGGACCAGACATAAATACTCGAAATTGTAAAATGCTCGAAAGATGTAGCCATCCGGTAAGGAAAGAATCGTGCGCACAGCTTGTGAGCTATATTCAATTACATATGTTTTTACGCACACGCTCACAAACAAATGGGCAATCTCTGCCAAATGGTCGAATTGAAAATGCAATAACATCTTGTATACTAGCCCTGCAGGGAAAAATACTGGTGGTGAACTAGAATACTACCAGGTCGCGTTTCAGCTCAACCAGTTCGCGTTGTATCTTTTTTCCAAGCTAGCAGGTGGTATTTTTCACACGGCGATGCTCTACGAAATGTTAATTGTCCGGTCACGCATCTACCGAATGAACTGGACTAGCCAATTAAACTCTAGTCCAATATGCTTCCAAAGTAGCTAGTTTTGGATCAGTTAAAATATTAGAAAACAACATCCATCCATTCAATTTGCACATTTTGAAATACTCTATTTCATACTAAAGGTGTATACAGAACTTGGTTTTTCTTAAAATTAAATGAAGCTTCTGAAGAAATAAAATTTAAGAAATTCGCTTTAGAAACATAAATACAATTAATGCTAGTTAAACTTCGGATTCATATTTTATGTTTCCGATTGCGTTTTTTATTCAATTGAAGAGCTTTTCTGGTTCATCGACACTGATAAAGCTTACTAAAGGTTCCGAAAGAAAATACATTAATTAAAATGTACATTTACGTTTATTTTGGTATTATTTAAAAGTTCATATTCCAAAAATACAGCATTAGAAATTTGGTTGCACTGCGTCCTTAAATCGGTGCTGAGCACTTTTTATGGATTTTTACAGATAAAATGATGAAGCAGACTCCTTATTATAGAAATATTTGGAGAACAAATTTAATACTTTACACTCTGTATTTTTTGTGATTGTGGATTCATCAAGTGTGTATTCACGATGGCCCCGTTTTCCGACACCACCTTTCCATGCATCTCAATTAAGGCATCTGTAGACTTCCGAAAAAAACAAGATTTAATCAACCCTTACGTAGAATCTTGTCGACCTATTTTTGGCTCTTCTGACAGCGACGACTATACCGAAATATAATAATTATTTCTTTTGGAGCTTAAGTTGAATCAGTTTCTTAATTGATCAACAATGATGCTCACTCCTCAGTTTTCAATTGTTATAGTAGTAAAACGTAAATTTCGTCATAAAAACAATTCGTTGGAAACACTTATTCGTTTGTGCCATTCGCACTTTTGCCAATAGTTAACGTTTTGCTTTCTGATTGCGTGGCAATCGATAAGTTTTTAACAAAAGTATCCAATTTGGTTAACCTCTGAGATAATGCCTGATAAAGAAGTCATTCGAGAAAATTGCCTGACGTGATTGAGTATCTTAATTAACTGAGTAAGGTAAAATTACTAAAGATTTTTCAGAAGAGACGTTACCTATTTACGGCTTGCCCGGGAAAATAGCCATTTATCAGTGGCGTAGTCAAATCGTCCGTGATCAACTTGGTATGCTTAAGGTCAACACAAGATAATTGCTGAGGATAATCGCGCCGTAGCCGAATGGGTTGGTGCGTGATTACCATTTGGAATTCACAGAGAGGTCGTTGGTTCGAATCTCGGTGAAAGCAAAATTAATAAAAACATTTTTCTAATAGCGGTCGCCCCTCGGCAGGCAATGGCAAACCTCCGAGTGTATTTCTGCCATGAAAAAGGTCCTCATAAAAATATCTGGAACATCAAGACGTACACCACAAATAGGAGGAGGAGCTCGGCCAAACACCTAACAGAAGTGTATGCGCCAATTATTTATTTTTTTAATTTTAATCGCCTAACTTCAGAAGCAACAGCGCGTCGAGTGTTGATGCGAGGCTTAGAATTTGTTGGTTGGATTGTTGGTGAGGATGAGACTGTCATGCCCAATGGGGGTTAAGGGGTTGCAACTTATTGAAAAGATAGTGTCCCTAATGCGTTAAAAAAGTAAGGTGCCTTTATTTTACTTGCTTTTTCCTATCCTAGTACCGCCCACCAAAAAACGCTTTGGTATGGTGTGACGTCGACTTCATTACCACAATTCTGGAAAATCGTCGTTTTGTGGGTATTTTCTGTTTTGGGAGCAACAAGAAAAGGTGCAAGAGGGCAAGTACGATGAGTGCGCTGGTTAAAGCATTTTGACTAAAAAATTGAGTGCGCATCAAAACGCATCTTTATGTCTCTCGAAACAATCAGCTTTAGCTAATACACATATCTGATCTAATAGGTAGGAGAATAAACTAAATTTTCTTACATCAATTACCTTAGATTAAAAATTTTTCGAAACCCCACTTTATCCCGAAAATATCACCATTTTGTGTAGTTTGCCTCATACTTTTCCGAAACCTCAAACGGAACTCACCTTGCCATCAATGGTGAATCTTAAGAAATGCGCCAGCCAATTAGCCTATTTTTTAAAGCGTTTTTCCAGTAAGAGCGCTTCAACTTTTGCACTTTTTTGAATAAAACACAAACGGTTTGACTTTTTTAACTAGTTTTTTTTATTATCGAGTTTGAACATATACATTTAAGTATGAAATTCGATTTCTTTTGCATGACCACCGCGTGCAGCGTTTTACGAAAGTCCAATCGTTGAACCCAATTTTCGACCACTCTTTTGCATAAATCGGCCGAAATTACAACAATTTCGCGTTCAATATTGGCTCTGAGCTCACAAGTCGTCGCCGGCTTGTTACTGTAGACCAATGACTTCACATAACCCCAAAACGGGACGGCTTGTTAAATGGACTGCAGCAACAGAACGATTATTTTCATAAAAAATTTGCACGATTTGCAATCGTTGCTCAAGTGTGTAGTGTTCCATGATGAAATGTATACTAATAAGGTTTACAAATGACAAGCGAAAAATAAAAAAATATTGCGTCGTTCGCCCTCCCTATCGGAAAAAAGTTGAAGCGCACCTATTGAATAACCGTATACTTTTCCCTAGTAAGTGGTTTGTCTCGATAAATAAGTTACGACCGAAGACTTAAAAGCCAAATTAGTCCTTTACCTGTAATACAACGATTATGCTGAAGGAGGTGTTACAGAATTACATAGTTCGGGTGGTCTTCATAAGACGCAATGGATGCATTATGTGCCGTAATTATTCATAAGCACTCAACGCTTTAAAATTTCCAAACTTGTAGACAAAACTCGCACATTTCTTTGATTGGGTTTTATGCAAAGAAAAGTCTACGTCTCGCAAAAAGATACCTGTTTTATAGATTTGTATATATTTTAGTGTAAAAAAATATTAGCAAATACTTAGAAATTATGTAAACGAAATATTTGAGTTGTTTACTAAGCATGCAACCGTATTGGTTGTGCACTTTTTTCCAAATATTTTTCAAGATCATTGAGATTTTCTATTTTTCTGTTTATTATTTTTTAATTGAACTACTAAGCAAATAAATATTGCGGTTTATGCATTTTTTTCTTGTTTTGTTTATATAAATTGCTAAGAGAATGTTTCTGTAGTGGCAAGAAATTCGTGTTGTTGAGCAACAAATTTAGTATAACAGATTAAGGGTGTATGAATATGCATTAGGGTGATCCTAAATGCTTTTTCCGTGGCCAGAAAACAGTTACAGGCATATTTATTTAATTTGCAATTTAATGTTTTACTTTATTTAATTTTTACTTATTTTAATTTAATATCTTTGCCCTTTTTTTTAAATTAATATTTACTCGTGCCGTCAATGTATTGAAAATTGCTGTAAATTTGTTGTACAATATTTAAAGTTCAAATTTGTTGCCTTCGCAAATATTCAACAACTTATACTTTATGCCTTATGCTTCATTTAAAAATATATTAAATAATGCCTAGCAAAAAAACATTTTGAGCCACCCTAATATACACACAATTTCTCAATTTTACAATAGTTCAATTTAGCAAACAAATTAGAATTTTTGCAAATTGAAATTGTAATTTTATATTTTATAATTCTCACCTGCAGTTGAAATAACTGAGGTTGGCTAAGGCAGTAAAAAATTCTTAACATCTTTTTAGAATTGAGTTTTGCAAAATTTAAACTTCTTTTCCTTTGAACAGCAGAGACGATTGATGTTTTTACGACTGTTTTTTTTTGGAGTGCCATTACCGAAATAGTTTCCCAATATTTCTAATGTTTTCGCACTATGGATTTTTTAATGCAAAATTTAAAACAAACTCGTTGTTGCGAATTCAAATCCAATTCTGAAACTGTAAAAAATGGAAAACACGTGCAGGGGTAGATT
>JAYXIM010007121.1:0-72353 GCA_037575425.1 Anastrepha fraterculus | reverse complement strand
GTTTCAGGTAAAACATTAAGAATTAATTCCTTCGCGCAAGAAACTGTTCAATTTAACAACTTTTCAGAGAAAGGAACTGTTCAAACGAATTTTACTCAATTTATTATATCTTCCAGAGTAGTTTAAAAACAGCAAACTTTTCATACGTATGAAAAAAGAATATATCTGTATGCAAACAAATTCTTTTGGGGTTTTGTTATGGGTATCTCTCAGCTGTCTGTAAGAACTTGTGCATCTTAGGTACACAATATGATGTCTAGAAACATATAAGCCATAGCAAATGAATGTTGCCAAAGCTTTCATACTGCGATTTTCATCTTAGCGAGAAACCTCAAATTGACTGACCAATCACTGAATGAGGGATGAGAAAAGCATAGAAAGGCTTGCATATGAGTAGGTGCGATATTGCTAGATAACTAAACAAAAATGCATACAAAAGGAAAGCAGAATAGAGGATAATAAATATTTCCCTATACTAGCTTCTTGTATGAATTGAGCTAAGGCCTAACAAATGGTAAAATTGCCGGTTTACGGCAAGAAGGAAGTGCTGTGCGTTTGGTGACACTGTAATAGAATAGTACATTGTGAGCTGCTACCGCCTGGTTAATTGATGCATATCTCTACTGTCAATACCAATAATGGTGATATTGAGATAAGCAATTAAGTGGATGCGGCTAGAATTAATCAACAGGAAATACATGATGTTTAGAGTGATCGGGTATGGGCAATACCAGGTTAACGTTAGTCAGCCCTCGGTAATTTTGAATGAGTCTGCTAATGCAATAGAATTAATCTCTTTGGTATGAAAAAAACTGAGATTGTATTGGAAATATATGACACAAAAATCGACGCAGCTTCCATTAATGTTGCAATACTTCGTTGTTATCTGAACAGCGATTGATTAGACGAGTGTGTGAATACGTGTACAATCAGCGGGATGCCGTGCTCCCAGTGACGTGGCAGTCGAAGTTACTTTAAGATTCTTTTATGACAACGTCTGATTCCATTATAGAAATTTCATGATCAGACTGAAGTTGTGAGAGCTTAGCTGGAATGCTCTGTTGTATTCACTATGCACTCCTTATTTTGCACTTCTAAGCTATGATTTGTTTCGATCTCTGCAAAACTCTTACTTGAATTCAACTAGAGAAAGGAACTTGAAACTGTTATGTAATAATGTAATAAAGGATATCCCCGAAATATTTCAAAAGATGATCCATTTAAATTCTTCTTCTAAGAATGGCCATTTACATAGGTTCTATTCAAATTACATCTAAAAACCTGCTAAACAGTACCAGATTAAAATTGGGTAAAAATGTAAGAAAAAATTTTGAGGAAATTAGAACTTAAATGAAAGGTTTACCTTACGTCACTTAATTTGTTTATTTAATCGTACAATAAAGCCAACAAGCTTTATTAAATAAAGTATCAAGCCTAGATTTAATTTTATTTTCTCATCTGGATCGTGAAAAACTTGAACATTTGTTAATTGATAGCATGAAGTTGCTATTTTGGGTAGAAAAATTGTGTTCTTGTATTAAATCTTAAATATTTCCTTAAAAATCTGCCTTCTCAAAAAATTCCAATGTGATAAAATCTGCTTTATAATAAAAAATTGTAATATGAAATCTTTTTTTGTATCGTCGTTTAAAGTTGGCTTACATTCAATAAAACTGAAATATTTATTATTTAAAAGTGTTAGCCATCTGACTGTCTCTTGTGGCTGTCTGCACGTTCAGTTGACAGCGAGCAAATAGTATTTATTATCTAATAAAACACCAACACGTGGCATTGATTAAATTTCGAATAAAACGTGTGGTTTTCTGCTGAGTAAAGGTGAAGTGTTGGCAGCCGCTGTAGCATAGTAAGCGCTGTGCGTGACTCCTTTTAGATTCATATTTACATATGTTTTATATCTCTTCTACATACAATATGGAGGAATAAAACGTTAAAATTCACAGGTGTGAACAGAAAAGTGTTGAGCTTAACCAAAAATTTAAATTTTTTATGAAAGGAGATAATTCCTGTAAATTTATGTATCCTTAAAAAATTGCACTAGCCATACATCAGAAAGGGCATAAGGACAGTATATTCCATTAATTCCCATAATCAAAATATTTATGATCGGTGCCAGAAGATACGAATGAGACTACCGAAATATCTGGCAAACGAAGAGTTAACCATACACAAGCATAGGTCAGGTGTGCCATGGTAAACACTTTGGATTTTGTTTTCTTTTTGTCAACTAGTCTCATCCTAAACCCTTTGAAAGTGTGAATCTGAACTTTGTAAGAGTTTGTGAATCTAAATCCATGAATCTAAGGTTCACCAATCAATCGAATTATCATCTATGTCTTCACCATAGTGCTAATTGGTCTCCTCTCCCTCTTCCTCTTGAAAACATTTGAAAAACCACTGTGCATGTAAGTGCGCCTAGACGATAGGAATACTTGACTATTATAAGGGGAACTGCTTCCTGTGCATTTAACACTACATAGCTTCCAGTGGATATTATATGGTAATTATAGAAAGAGTCTCAATTAGGAATACGAAATTCGATACGATACGATACCAGCTCAATGTACCAAATTTTTGAAGCGATATCTTTGGGGTGCGAGTACTTCGGCCTCAAAATCGTATCGATATTTCAAAGAAAAGTAATAAAATTGTGCATATGGAAATATTTATCAGGCAGAAGGGAGATACAAAGTGGAGGGCTTATAACTTTTGCAAATGGCGTAATACGCCCATCATATTTGACACTTATGAACAGGCACTTGAAAACAGGCAAGCAGTTCGCCTTTACATTTTAGTTTTCACCATAATTACATTGATGGAAAGACTATAACTAGAACAAACGGACGTAAACAACTAAATGAAACCGACCTGTAGCACAAGAATGCGACACTGACTGCAAACGAGAGGGAATGGACTTGACGAACAACACAACAACCAGGATAATAGAATTACAGGGTTTGGCCATTAGCTGAGGTGCAAAATAAAATTATGCGAGCACCTTTGATTGCCACTACACAGAATCCTCGGCGCCCGATTTCTGCCATATATATTCTTCTGTCAAATTCGCGGAGAGAGATTGACGGTCTAATATTGACAACACCGGTCAAATAGTTTCGCCGTGATATAATAAATATAACGAGATGCAATGAAAATTATATGGACTACCGTCTTAGTTTATATAATTGAAGATAGCGATGAGTCACTAAAGGCACAAAGCCATTTTACATTTATTTAATTTTTTATTTTCACATTTTCTTTCAATGTTCATTATATTTAACTTTAACTTTCATTCAGACAAAACAACATTTTGCTTTTCTGGAATTAGTGATACTTTATATTCGATATCGTGTCTCTAGTCACAACACAACAATTGAATGCTAATTTTCTGAAAGAAAAACATATAAACAAAGATTATAGAATACAAGAATTGGTCATCCGAAGCAAAATTGGGAAAGTAATTTCGGCTGTCATATCATTGGAAATTCGGCAGCCAAATTCTGTCCTCTAATTTCACACGTATTCTTACGTCCTTCCAATCAGTCGTTGTAAAGACGACAAAGAAGGAAAAGTTTTTGTGTTATATAAAAAATTACTGGCATTTTTATCCTGGTGGGACATATGTGTCCCATCAGTATTCTTGTTTGCTCCTTACCATAAGTAAAAACCAATTTTTTTATACTGTATTACTTGCTCATTGTTTTCTTCTTTTCACTTTACTGAAACTATACTATATGTTGAATTCATAATAAAACAAACTTTTATATAAAACGATATTAGATCATAAAATACTAAACGGGACAAATGCGTCCATAAAAATACTGAGGGGACATATATGTCCCAGCCCCTCCCACCGCCTCTTTTTAACCAAATACAATTTTGATGGGACAAAAGACTTTTATTTCACCCATTGCAACTATTAAACATATAAAATAATTTGTATTTCCGTTAGCGGCTTTCCGTACCGAAAGGGTTAAATATAGGCTACAATGCAATCAGCAGGTCAAAAAGTGTCGTATCAAATTAACTATTCAAAATCGCTTTAGTTTTAAATATACGTGAGTTCTCTCATACGAAGAATTCGTCGATAAAAATGAAAAAATGTGTTATTTATTAAAATTTATTGCATCGCCTTCAAACTAGGCCCGTTCTAAACCAATACACTTTTGTTAACTAATAGTCCAATAATCGAAACATTCTTCCAACGCGTTTCCCGAAGTCGACTTCAGTTATTGCCGCGAATTCTTTTTCATGCCTTCGATCATTTTAAATTTGGTGCCTCGAAATGATGATTTAAGTTTTGGAAAGGGAAAAATAGCAGCGGTAGCTATATCAGGTAAATATGGTAGTTGTGAAACTATACAGGTATATTTTTTTTGCAAATAGTCAAGAAGAATGAATACAATTTTAAAATGGCTCAAGCTCGTGCTGCAGAAACCTAGAGTTAATCTTTCTACAAATCTGGTCGTTTTCGACGAATCTGCTCTATCTAATACTTCGTAACGTCCAGCTAATATTCTTTATTTAGCGTAGAGACTTTGTTTTATTTTAATTTTTATTACTTTTATAAACTATTAAAATTAAATGGGAATGTAAATAATGGTTATATAAAAATAATAGGAATAAGCAATCCTTCATTCCAAATCATAAGTAAATACCTAAACTTTCAACAATTCGCTGGTTCTTTCATCTAAATAAACATTAACACAGGCTTGATTCTGGTTCTCAAATTGGCATACTTGGTACTTAGCTAATGCAGCCGCTCATTGTAATATAAATAGAAATACAAACAATAACAATGACATTAGCCTCCGATCCGAGCATAGCAAGTCAATATTCTAGCCAGAGCGCACTAAGGGGTAATATAACGATCACTCAGGCTCATTGATTGCTCTGAAATACCTACGTTAAGCTTACTTTAGTGAAAGAACGTATCGTGAGTGGTTTGAATGCTATTTGGTGGAATTCACTCAGTGTAGCATATGTAAAATGATCACTAAAATAAAGTAAAATCACCATAGGGGATCACAGACCCCACAATTTAGAGTTAGAATTGAGCACTGAAAGAAAAACTACCTCAGTATCACAATATACAGAATGCAGAGGTGTTGCCAACTTCAAATCGTTAGACCGTTAATCGGCTCTCAGTGATTTTGAAGGAATCAGCTGATTGACTGACTTAAGCGGGGTCATGACAGCGGTTTGTTTACAAAAAATCTGAGATTGTGTGTATGATATACGAGAAAAAGCAACACAGTCTGCACTCATGTTACTTCGTTGTCATCTGAACAACGACTGTGGGGATGAGTGTGTGAAAAGGTGTGAAATGAGCGAGCAGAATTATGCTGCCATGCTTCCAGAGACATGGCAGCTGAAGATGCTTTCACAATTTTGCTTTGGATGGCTAAACCTGGTAATCTATCATCATAGCCTAAATATTAGAAGACACGACAAATATATGCTCCAGCATGATAACGGCTGAGGCTCATGTCGGAAAATCTGTAAAAACATTATTATCCTCATCTGCTTTACTCGTACACTTCATGCACTGTTGCTGCCGACTATCATTTACATATCATATATGGTATAGATGGGAGTATATAATTTGAGTGATCAGCAATTTTCGTTCTATGAAGGAGTTAAAAAATGTGCTCATTCGTGGATTAATTCAAAAGGCGAGACGTTTTTCCAGTGTGGCATTTATGCGCCAGGATAAGGTAGTGGGGACAGTGCTGCGAAACGTAAATAATATCACTTTTTTAATACAAGGTGGGGCAAAATTAATCACCCTATCGGAAAATTTATAATTTTTGCAAATGGCGTCGTACGTCAATCATATTTGACATTTGTAAACTAGACGGCTGCAGTATACAAATAGACGAGCAATGGAGCGCGTAAAGACTAAAATAAAGATGTCCATCACTCAAACCAATTTTTTTTATTTAGCAAAAAAGTTTTTCAAAAATAAAAGTGGATGATTAATTTTGCGCCGCCTTGAATAATACCTAAAAGATTGAGGAAATAACGACTAAGTGGTACACTGGGGAAAGTCAAAAATTATAATACTTCGTAGGCCAAAAATACCAATTTTAATTACGAGACGATATTAAAAGTTTGATAATTTCTTTATTCACTAAAAACATCTGCCGAGTAAATAAAGTGCGGCTACGCCCGAAGTTATACGTTTTTTTAATTGCTATTTCGAAACTCACTTTTAACGCTCCCATACAGTCTTCGAGTGTTCCACTTCAAAGCGTACTACAATTCCACATTGTCAAAGAGTATCAACACCCTTGCAAGGCAAAACTTTTTTAATGAGCAATTTCAGTTGCGATAAAATAAATTATCAAGATGTGCGGCGTAGCGTCAGTTTGTGATGGGGAAAATGGATTGCAGCAGTGACGGAGAAAGCATGAGAGCTGTACCCTTTACTGCTATGGTTAATTTCACAATGCTATTTGGCGTCAATCAGAAATTAAACTTTGGGTATACACACAAAAACCCACTGAAATTCCTTTTCCAGCGGGATAAATGGGCAAAATGGGAGTTTACTTAATAAAAATGAAAGTAACTTTGCCTGCGAACCAATTAACGCTTCGGTCTGAGTGTTGGAATTGCTTTGATTTTCTTTTTTCGTGCAACAAAATATTATTGTGCAAACTCAGACAACAGCACACAAACACATACACTTACATACACCGGTACTGCAGGATATTTGCTTGAACGTCATAAAAAAACTGTACAAGCTTTAGCAGCGCTTAACATCACTTAACCTTGGCAATCGTCAGTCGACATTTGGCCTTCTTTTTTTATGTGCAGAACTTTGAATATTATTTTGGTACTTCAACTGTAATGTGCAAAACGCCACTTTACCGTTACTTTATGCACGTATTTTTAGATTAATGGCATTTGTGTATTCACCGCTTATGTTTGCTAAACTTCTTGCACGGAATGTTGCTTGTGAGATTTTTGAATTCTGCGTTTTAATCTTTTATAAGTATTTTTCTAATTACTTTTTTTATTAGTATTTGTTTCACTTGCTTTTAAGTATATTCTAAATATATTTTAATGCCTTTTAAATTTTTTGCAACACTCGTGAGATTTTTCATGTATGCTTAAAATATATTTTTATATTTTTTGACGTTTTTAAAATTTTTTTTTTTAATTTTTTTCTTAATTTATTTAAATATATTTTTAAAGTTTTGGAAAAACACTTTGAATATTTTTACACTAGTTCGAAATTTCTCTTTTTAACAGAGCTATTAATTACAGTTTACGTTTACTAAACTTTTGAAAAGTTTTAAAAATACGGAATTATTTTATAGATAATTAATACATTTTTTTTTTGTATTTTTATACCCGCGCACTTGAGTTCAAAGTCATTCTAAGTTTATTCACATGACGGTCGTATGTAACAGTATAAATGAATCGAGGTATATATACCAAACTCTTCAGAATGATGAACGGAGTCGAATTAGCCATGTCCATCCGTCCGTACGTGCGTGCGATAACTCGTGCAAAAATTAAGTTATTTCAATGCATCTTGGTACCACTTGTCTAAGTTAAAATGTTGCACTGAAAAGGGACGACATCGGCCAATAACCACGAGCACCTCCCATATAAGAGTAATTCTCAAAAAAAAAAAAAACTGATATCACTGTTATCAATGAATTAAAATTACTAAAATTTAGTGCATACATAAATGACGGCCGACTTAGTCGAATGGGATGGTGCGTGGCTACCATTTGGTAGTGCTTGGGTTCAAAACCCCGGGCATAAAATACCAAATGGTAAAAAAAGTTTTTCTAATAGCAGTCGTCCCTCGGCAGGCAATAGCAAATCTACGAGTGCGTTTATACCATGTAAAAACCTCTCATCAAGAACCATTTGACGTTCGGAGGCGGCATAAAACTGTAGGTTTCCACAGTTGTGTAGCAACACAAAGACGCATGCCGCAAATAGCAGGAGGAACTTATTTAAACACCCAACGCAGGGCCTATATATAAACTTATATATATATATATATATATATATACAGTTATGAACACAATGAATTTATACGATGTGCAAATTAAAAAAAGGAAAGCAATAAGCGATGTCACGTCCACTTTTGGGGAAACTCTTTTATCTCTGTAACGACTTAGTAAAAGTCACCCAAATTTGGTACTCCTTACCGCATTGACATCCAACACAAGTTTTATTGAGATCGCATAAGAACCTCTCCCAATTTTTATTTGGGAAGACTAAATTTCCGTCCATACGTCTGATCTTAGAAGTTGTAACTTTCATATGCCCATGAGTTTGTTCGGTTCCAAAAATTAACAGTCAGCCGAAATAAAGTTTTACTGCAATGTGCGCGGGTATACAAAGTTCAGTCCGATCCACTAGCTTACTTTTTTTTCAAATATACATATGTTTCAATATTTTTTTTTAATATTTGTTAATATTTGTAAAACCTTTTTTTAACGCTTGTGTTTTGTTAATTTTTTTTATTATACATTAATTATTTTTGAAATAACTTTTTTTAATATTTTTTAAATAATTTTCTTTATTTAATTTAAATTTTTTTACATTTTCTCACACGAGTTCTAATTTGGCATTCCTCTTAAACAGAATTTTCAATTATTGTTTCATTTTATTCTTTTTACTTTATTTGAAATTCCAAATTTTATAAATAACTGTATGCCACCTAGTTTTTTGTGTTAAGATTTTTATTGGAATTCCTCTTTATTTTGTTGTGTTCAATTTGTTTGCTATCTCTCCACAATATTCACTAAATACGCTATAAATTTAAACACTTGCTTGGCCATTTGGTATTTGTTGATAAATAATTCACACCTTCAGCACTGGTAAGTATCCATGAGCGTCGATAAACAAATGGTGAATAATTTTTTGCTAATCATTTTGTGTTCATTACACCAGCACTTGCGCCAAACAAATTGCTAATTTTTTAACACTCGTATTTATTTTCGTCTGATTTAAATTTATTTCCATATATTTGATATTTTATTAATTTTTAATTGCTGCTGGTTGTTTCTCAGGTGCGAAAGATACTTTTTAAAACATCCGCTAAATTATTACTGCTGCCACGCAAGGCGCACATGCTGACTATGGCTGTTGATTCGTCTCAGTATATCGCGTTGTCGGCTTTCCCACTGGCTCATGCAGTTTATTCACAACCGTAGCGCTAAAAGATTCCCGATATACTGATTTACCGACAACACAGTTCTTTTGGCTCTTGTGTTCAGCGGCAATGAAAACGTTGCATCTGCTAGCATAGCAGTAAACCAATTGCGTTGCTTCTATAGAAGTAGCAGAAAAAGTAGTAAAAGCAATGCATGTAACGGCATGAGGAAGAAAAGTAGTGAATTATATGCATACATATATGCCTATGTGTGTGTGTATGCTTGTCATGCTGGCAGAAAATGAAAGTGAGTTCTTTCACCGTGCAACATTTGCCAGCTTGAGTGTCAATTAGTGAGCGCTTTCTTTGGCTCTCTCTCTTCTGAGTGCACTCGTTCTCATATGCGTTGTTCAAAACAGCTGTTGTTTGATTACAAATTGTGTTGTAAATGTTACTTACGGAAATATTATATATAAGTGCTTCAGAAATTTCTGGCTTTTGAATTACTAAAAATAGTTTGATTGAAGCGCTGTTGATAGAATTTAAAGGTTTTGTGAATAGATGCAAGTTTGAAAATAATCACAAATTTTAACAGAAAATACATGTATAGGGTGTCTGAATAGTGATTTACGGTTAATTTACAGTTTCCTATTTAGATTTGATAAAGTTAAACAATTACCAATATAAGCCACGTGTTTGGGTTGTACGTCACTATTAGGCACTGGAGTCGGTAATTTACTTTCAAAAGGAGTTTTGATGACTTTACGTAGGCAGATCATTAAACAAACGAACTATGGTGAGCCTGGAATGAACTATCGAAATTCGACCGTTTGGATAAGAAACAATTGCTGGTTTAAGAATCGGTCCAATCACTTCGACTAGGAGTTCAAATGCCCAAATGGGGATCAGCTAGGAGTTACTGTGTATAGCTCTGCAGAAAAATTTCAATTTATTTTCTCTTAAAGTTTAATGAATTATGCATGTAGACTTATTTAAATTTTTATACCAGACAAATACCCAACATTTTGATCTTAATAGTAATATTGAAATGACTCTAATCCCGAAATTCTCCATGAAAGGAAATTGCTCGAAGGTCGAGTGTGGTATGTAGTATCAGGAGCAAACTGTGATTGGTTTTTGAAAGAAACGAAAACTAGTTACGTTATTTCAAAGCTTTAAGTAATTTTTTATAGAACTGTGTCCAAAGAGAATTGTTTTACAACTCAGCGCAGTTTTTACTAAATTTATTGTGGTACAGTTACTGCGGACATTTTTTGCTAAAATTATAAGCAATTTTCGTTTTAAAAGGTTGTTTGAGTACCCACGCCATTTCAAAAATTCTGTAAGTTTATTTTGCATGGAGTTTTCCAATTTGATAGTCTCTTCGACAGTAATCTTCTTCCATTCCTCGCTCATAACATCTTTCAAGAACTCTTTGTTTGTAATTTGGTGTTTCTTTATATATCTTTCTAGAAACACTCATAGGTGTTCAATAGGGACTAAATCTGGCGATTGTGGCGATGCTGATATTTGTTTGCGGATATTATTGGGAAGCCATAACTTTATGAACCGTATTCTTGGGGACCGTCTTGTTGAAAGCAGTATTCATAAGTTAACTTACCTCAGCATCCCAACGCTTTGCTTTAAATTTTGTTTTACAATAAGCAAACTTCTCTTTTGTTGAATCTATAAACTACGTCACAAGCTGCCACACACCCCACACCATCACCCAACCCCCACCATATTTCAATTTTCGTCTTTCGGCGCCAGGATTTCGCAGGAAATCTAGCTCTACACAATTTTTCTTCCTTTAGTACAAGAAATGTAAGACTTGCTTCCATCCGAGAAAAAATATCCTTTTCCAAAATTCTTAAGGCTTGTATATGTATATGCTTAATTGCAAGAGCAATACGTGTTTGGCGGCCGCCGTAGCCGAATGGGTAGGTGCGTGACTACCGTTCGGAATTCACAGAGTGAACGTAGGTTCGAATCTCGGTGAGACACCAAAATTAATAAAAGCATTTTTCTAATAGGGGTCGCCCATTGGCAGGCAATGGCAAGCCTCCGAGTGTATTTCTGCTTTGAAAAAAGCTCATATTAAAAATATCTGCCGTTCGGAGTCGGCTTCAAACTGTAGGTCCCTCCATTTGTGGAACAACATCAAAACGCACACCACAAATAGGAGGAGGAGCTCGGCCAAATACCCAAAAAGGGTGTACGCGCCAATTTTATATATGTAATACGTGTTTGGCTGTTTATTATAATAACCGCCTTTTCTTAAAACTGGCAGTTGAAACACGAATATAGTTTTGAAACTTAATTTCTGAACTCTTTTCAAATTAATAACTAAAAAGGAAATTTAAAATAAAATTGCATACTTGGAATTTTAAAAGAGATTATAATTTTTTTTTAATTAGCTAAAACCATAAGCAGTCGCAAAATTTACGAGCAATTTTGTCGCAATTTTAAGCACTTTGTCGTATTCTACGTCTATTTGTTCGGCAGTGAGTTTTTTTTTGGCAGCGGATATTTTCAATCTGAGTTTCCAAATTTTCTTCGCAGCTCGTTTCGAGTAAAGTGCACTCCATAAATTGATGAATTAGTAAATAGTACTCTTGAAAATGTGCAACACTAGCATAAGGGCTTGAAGCACATAGCTACTGGTATACGAACATTAATTTTAGTCACTCCGCAAGGAATGTATTTTTCGCTGTGTATCGGCATACCAGTAGGTACTACATATAAACGGTAGTGGCATGCTGCAGTAAAACTTGCTGGTAATAAAATTCCCGGCGGCATGAAAAATATAGTACAAACATACGAGTATATAGGTGAAAATTTGGTGGGAGGTTAAAAAGAAATTGAGGTATTTAAGTTATCATAATTGAGTTTGTTTGCATGTCCGGATTATTATTATTATTTATTTTTCATAGGTAAAATTTTATTACTAGAAACTTACTTCCAATGCAGGCCGTGTAATAATGGCCGCTCTCGTGCCGTGACAGATTGTCCGCATATCCGTATTGAACAATTGAGTGGCTCAGACTGTCAACGCGAGTGGTTACTCGCTCGAAAGCTCAACTCCATAGAAAGCGCTCAATTTTAGCTCATGCGCAAACACATCTATACGAGTACATCTCACCAATTCTCTTCACTCATTGTCTCGCTCGTCTCTATGCAATTTACAATCACTGTCATTATTACTTTATTTGTCTCCCTTTTGAGTTTCATTTCGTAAACAAAAATATGCAACACGTGCTTTTTGGCAACTTCTTTGGGACTTTATCAATGACTTGGCAAACTTATCATAATGTTTAGTATATTTGTATTTACGAGTATATTCATATGAATACGAAGCGAATTGTTCATCGAAAAGCGCAAGTACTTGATTTACCACACGCCTTTATACTTGTATATACATACATATATTCATACGAGTATGAATATGCAAGTGTATTATAATATGATATAAATTACGTACATTAGGCATTGCGCGTCTGCACACAAACAACTATGTTTGCACAATGATTGCACATACATATTTTTAGTTGTATGCGTTTGTATGCGTTTGTATACTTGTATTCCAGTGTTCATAATAATAGCAGCGTGAGATATTACCAAGTTTTGACAATTTTTCATACTTTTTTTTACAAAAATAGAGTCATATTATAACAAAACTAACTCAAGTTTTGTACAAAATTAAAAAAAAAAAATACATCGAAATTTCAGATTTTTAGAATTTTAAAAAAATATTTCAGAAATAAAAAAAATAAAAAAATTATTTTGTAGTTCACTAATTTTTGGTATGATAAATTGCAAGTTTAAAGAGGCATTAATTTTTGATAATTTTGTTTGCTGACGGTGCTACGCATTTTCTTCCATTTAGCGAATGCTCGAAATTTTTCATATGGAGAAAATTTACAAGACGTTGCAAAAAAAAAGAAGAAATTATTGCGTTTGAACCACTTATTTTGCTATAAGTCCTCCCACTACCAGAATTTTTTCTTGAAATTCCGATTTGAAAGATTGAAACTATGACGAAAATTTGCTAAACTTTTTTAACACTAAACCTACCATGGACGGGTCAAATGACCCATTTTAAACTTTTTGTCAGAAGTTCTTAGAAATAATATTATTAAATCGTCGTTTGCCTTCACGACTTTTATTAAAAAATACATCGAATGTATTTTTCAAGATTTACTCTTCTCTTGCTAATTGTTTTACCGAGAAATATATGTGATCTTAATACAATAATATATATAATATTTTAAAGACGGGTCATTTGACCCACTTTGGTAGGAATAGGAATACATAAAATACCGGTAGGTTTAGTGTTAAATTTTTTACTTAGTCTGAAATGTGAATTTATATGGTTTTTATCTTAGTATGGTTTATAGAATTTGTTTTTAATTTTATAAAAAGAAAAATACTAAATAAATAGTAAAAACTTTGCATTAATTCGCGCTGCAATTATTGTGAGCACAGATGTACATATACACACAAATATATATTATATTATAATTGCCACAAGTGGTCACTTTTATTTCCGGCTGCATTAAATACTTGAGGTTTATTGCACATGCCCGTTTTATATTCAGATTATAGTGCATACACCACCTTGATTAAAAAGTTCCCGGAATATGTTCAGAAAATTCATTATCATTATCAATTATCACCTTCAAAATACTCCCCATAAGCTGTAACACTCTTATGCCAGCGTTTCATCCAGGTCTCGCAACATTTCTAGAACTCTATTTTCGGTCCAATCATCAGATCACCGCCTTCGTCTTCCACTTGTCCGTTCCTTCCTTTCGGCTGTTAAAATGCGTTCCCCGGAGTGGTTCTTTGACTCAATCAAACAGAAAAAAATCGCTATGTCTCAGAAATTTTCTTGGTGCAAGCTCTTACAATACAAATACAAACAATACTTTGACAAATATTAACAATTGTGTTGAAGTGGTGTGGTCACCTAAGCTTGCCAACTTCTGTACGCAGTAAAGTTCAAATTACGAAGCCTCAACTGATTGTTGAAACATTTCTATCTTAAAGGATTAAGAAGGGCGAATATTATTGTAAAGATTATTGCCAAAAGTTCACCATTTAATTGACCATTGCAATGATTCTGAATATTTTATGGGTCGTTATGAGGTCAAATAAATTTCATAGCATTTGATATTTTGCAAATTGCTAAGTAAATGTTTACTATGACAAGGGTAAGAAATGCTTATATTCCTTAAAGAGAAAAAAGAAAAAGGTTAGAATACAAAAAAAAAAATTCACATTTACAACAAAAACTTTTAATATAATACAATGCGAGGCAGTTATTTGTTTTTTTTCGAAAGGAAGAAAACAAAGAAATAAAGGGAAAGAAAATAAGTGCTCTTGTTTTGCTTCTAAACAGGATTAAGTGATTTAAGTGAATTTATGCGCACACGTGCGTTATAAACAAGAAAATATCAAAACATTTTTTCTTTTCGTTTGGAAAACTGTGGCGCATATAATTGTGAATAGTTTTGACAGTATGTATAGGGGTGGAGTATGTATGTAAGGGGTAAGTATGTGCATACCTGCCAATTTCTTTACGATGTGGTCAAGAAAAGTAAAATAAAAATAAAAAGTTTGGTATAAAAACGTGCCCTGGCGCTTACTGCCTTGATATTTGTTTAGGCTGTTGTACTACAAATAACGACCGCATAGTTTTATGTTGCCTTTGAGATTGGCAGCTGATTTTTCATGGCTGAAATACACTCGCAGGTTACTTGCAATCTTCCAAAGAGGGACCACTACTCATTTTATAAATAAAATTGTTTTTGTTTTGCCATATTTCATATTCTCTGCGCCAGGTACTCTCAGCCATAGGACAATAAAAAATCGAATGCCTATTTGGTCAAATTAATGACCCATTAGTTTTTTAATTATTTATTTATGCAGTCGGGATATGCTTACCGACTATTTCTAATTTAACAGACTATATAAACTATATTTGCATCTAGCGAAAGTGGAATTTAAATCTATATGGCTCGCATAGTTTCTGCAATATATAGATGTAAACTTCTAGGAATTTCAGCAAGTTTATTGAAGCCAAAGTTAGTTTTATGCGGCTTTCGACATGCGAATCCTTATGCGTCAATTCGCGCGATGAAGTAATGAAATACAAAAAAACTGTATCATTTCTCAGAGTTAATTCCTTAATTTTTTTTAAGTTGCAGACGAACATTGATACCTACTAAATTGTTGTCCATTTGCTTACGAAATAAGTGAACATTTTTATTTCAAAGTTAAGCTTCTGAACAAAAATATATTTGTTCATATCGCCTTAATAAAGGCGCGGCTCAGTTCCAGGGAATTGGAGAGCAATAAAATCAAATCGAAAAAGTTCTGTGACACGTTTTCATTAAAGTATTTTCTACCCTTTTGAGTTAAAATTTCGTTGAATAAGTTAGCTTTATTAATTCCATTTTTGGCCACCATGTAATAGAGTATGACGTGCGTTGCTTTTCTTCAGAATAATGCAAGCCGTAGTTGTTGTTGCTTTTCGTTAGAATGCCGTATGCCATAATGTAAATGAATCAATACCATACCGTGTGCGGTTGCAAAAATGCTCTTTTATACTCAAATACAAATTACTAAAGTTTAACAGGCATCTAAGTTGAGTTATTTCACATTGTGAATTTTGTTGTTGCTATGGTGCAGTTGGATTACCATACTTTCTGAAGCGGCTGAATATTTTTTTATCATATATTTTATAAATAAATCAATAAGAAATAAGGTAACAATTTTCTGTATAAAATTTGTTGATGATTCGGTGTTTTTTATTATAATTTGGCTGATGGAAATCTTTATTTTGACCTTTACGTACTCCATTGCGTGTCTGTATACTGCGGCTGTCTAGTTCACAGGTGCCAAATATGACTGACATACGATGCCATTTGAAGAATTATAAAACTTTCGATAGTGTGATTAATTTAATTAATCTATAATCTTATTGAAGTTTCTAACTTTCTAGAAATATACAACAGGTGTAATGAATACAAATTCATTTACCCAGATGTACCATTGAAAAAAAAATATATAAAAGATCTTTAAAATCTTCAATCTGCTCTATTAGATCTGAGGCAATAATATAAATAGAAATAATCTCCATATTATAAACAACAAACCAAAGTAAAAATAAAGTTAAATCTTTTGTTTATATTCTATATTTATTTATTTGTGTCTACGACATTTGAGACTTAAGTTCTACAATATGAACATTAAATAATTATTGCACAAAAAATATTTTCTTAGTTTTGTTTTTAATACAGATTTACTATAAAAAAATATGTTATACAGCTAAACAATTTGAGAATAAATTAAATTCAGATAGAGTTCTACTTATCGTAGCATTAGCATCGCAGACTGTCCGGTTAAGAACAACAGGAAAAAGTTCATAATTACGGAAATTCCTGCAGTGAACATTATTCGCATTAGAGGAGGAAAAGGTAATCAATCATGGTGGAAACCAGATCAAAAATGAACGAAACTGGGCAGAGAGTTCTCCTTTATGTTAAATGATAAACTAATTGCTCGGTATTGGGATTTGCAGGACGGTACAGGAAAGTTTAAAAAGCGTAGAGCAAAACGGCTAAAATCTTTTAGACTTATTCAAATCGATTTAAGGGGATGACATGATAGGACCTCCATATAAATTATGCGTACTCAAGTTTGAATCGAAAAAATAGCCAACTACAATTCTTTATAAATATATGGATGCGGACAAGGGGTAGAATTAAGTCTAACAAATACAAGCATGGTGAATGATTTGGTAATGTTGTAATTTAAAAAAGCAAAGAAACTCAATCAAATAAGAAAAACTCAAAATACCCCCCGAAACCCTAAATTTCTTTGACCTCATTTAGACATAAGTGCGCTATGACATAATGAGATCTCTCAGGCCTCCGTGCCTTAGAATATGATATTTTGTGACACTTTTTGCTATTAAGAGATAGTCGGCTCCTAACACAACAATAATAAAACTTGTTACGTTCTAACTGAAGCGTCGATGTGTTATACAGACTCAGAATAAATCTTGAATTTGAAATCGAAAGATGCAGCAACAACAAATATGCCTTTCAACTGCTTCAGTCGGCTTAATTTTCTCCAGTTGCTCTGATACGCTGTCATCATCGGATTCGTCCTCTTGTTGATGATCGTCATCTGTATTGCCCTCCTCGATATCTTCGTTTCATTCATGAATGGCTGGTAACGTGAATTCAATCTGAAATTTTTAATAATTGAAAGTTTTTTCAATCACCCATATACATATCTTTGAGCATATCTGCGAGCACGAACGAACCTCAGGATTTAAACTACTAAGGAGATCGACGGTGTTGCTCATCAAGGTGCGAAGTTCAGCTTCCCATTTTCCTTTTAAAACCGCCAACGGAACATTATCTTTGGGATCATTATTGTTTACTGCAAAATTTAAAATACTGTTCCAGCATTTAGCTAATGTTGCTTCACCAACACGAAACCAAGCCGCATCCAAAAGATTTATAGTTGTTTTTAAGTTAATTTTTTTCAACGACTCGAGCAAATCAATCTTTGTCTCTGTTATTGAAGCTAGAAGCCTGTTTCTATAATGCATCTTAGTGATTTTTATTGCATTCTGATCCACCGGTTGAATGAGGGGAGTAACGTTTGGTGGCATAAACATTGCCGAAATTTGCCTATTCTCCGTTGTCAGTTCAGCTTCATTTGGGTGACTCATTAAACCATTGCTTGAAAATAGCCGACGTCATCCGGGCGGATTTCGAGCTCTTATAGTCGGTGGGACACTGAAAGTTTTTGAAGCAGCGTGGATTCTTCGCCTTTCCAATTATCAAAAGCTTAAGCTTGTGGGATCCAGTGACGTTTGAACAGCATAAAAATGTGATTCGCTGCTTCTCGGATTTCACCCCTGGGGCTCTCTTCTCCAAACTTGATGCGTACCTTTTCTCTGGGAAAAGTCTCCAGAATAACCCCGACTTATCAGCATTATATAACTGATCGTTGCACAACCCCAATTCGGCCATTTTAGCTTTAAGTTTTTCTTTAAACGGATCCACTAGCTGAGGTTGCGAAGACCGTTTTTCGCCTGATATTTTAAGAAGATAAATACCGTACCTCTTCTTGAATCTTTGGAGCAATCCATCACTAGTGAAGAAGTTTGCTTAATTTTCTTTAAATTTTGCATGCAGTGTTTTTGCCTTCTCTTTCAACATTAGAGCACTTACTGGCCAGTTTTTAACTCGTATTCGGATAAACCAACGATAAAGAGCTCGCTGCAATTTGGACAACTCTGAAGAATGAAGTGTTTTTCTATTTCCAGGTCCACAATACGTGTTGTTTACGCATTTTGAAATCACTTGCTTTTTCGCTTTAATGTTACAAATTGTTGATTTAGCAACATTATATTTCTTTGCTAAAATTGTCACAGATGAGCCTTTTTTTAAAAAGCCGCGAATTTTAGCCTTTTGTTTTAATGTCAAGCACACGGGTTTTTCAGAACTCATTTTCACCAGAAAACATAAGACGAAACACTCTTTGCAAAACCAAAACCGCGACTGAAATATTTTACTCCTTACATGCAATTACGAATAAAATGCCTATTTTATAATTAGGGGACTCCCCCATTTCAGAATTACTTGAGATTAATGTAAACTACATTTAAATAATTTAGAGCTTTTTGGGTTTGTTCTCGTTTTAGAGTAGTCAATGCAAAAAAATGTCTGTTCACGTTTTGGGGTGTTCACGCTTTGGAGCGTTCACGTTATCGAGCGTGCGCTGTATAAGTATAATAACAGTTAAAATTACAATAATAAGTACAATTCCAGTTATAACTCCAAATGGAATAAATGTACGATTTAATTTACATTAAAATACATTCTAATAATTATAGTTACGATTAAAATTAGAATTACAATTTTTATTAAAATTACTATTGCAATCACAATAAAGCTACAATTATAATTACAATTACAATTAATTGTACAATAAAATTAAACAACAATTAAAATTGCGATAACAATAACAGTTACTATTACAATTACAATAGCAAAGTAATCGACTATAATTTAATTATCATTTAAAAGTACAAAAATTTCCTTTACTAGAGTAGAGTTTCTGTGGTAAATTCTGTTGTAAATCATTTATAGTACTTCACCAGACGCCTTTCCGCAAAACTTCCACTCAATCAACATAAAATTTTCGGCTCACAGCTTGACAGTTTGCCCACTTGATTTAATTTGTCTTAAGCAAGTCTTGTCACAGCTGCTGCAACCCACTTATCCAAATAAGTATATATGCGTATAAAACATACATATACATAGACCCGCACAATCATTTTAATATCTTATAAACATACATACATACGTAGGCCTAATATACTGTACAAGCTTGACAATATTTAATAATATTTTAGAAAATCGTATTAGGCAGCCTGAAGGCCAACAAAATTTTCGCCTCTCATTTTGTTCATGTCTTCATATCTTCAGCCATTTTTGTGTTAACGCCTTTGCCTAAGCGCATATCCACTGATGTGACTTGCCTATTTAACTTAATACTTAACTTTAAGGTAACAACCACATGTTTACACTCGTGAACATTTCAAGCTATTTCTTACCTTTTGTGCCCTTTTAATGTGGCGCGTATAGTACTGGTATTTAGAAAGATCATAAAAAGCCAAACGCGCACAGTTCAACATTCCAAAATAAGTTTACCGATACTTCAAATTAATGCTTGATGATACTTGGGCATGAACGTAAAGCAATGACATTAAATGTATGTGAGGTGTATGTATAGGTGAAGGTGCAGTGCTGCTGTTTACCTATGTTTATTTTTTGGTGTAAGTGATGTTGCGTGTGGCAAGTAATTTGGGCCAGTACAAAACAATGAAATTGAATTTTAAGTATAGCTGTTATGAGGAAAATAATGCGATTGCTCCTGCAAATTATAGGGGCACATTGTGCAATGTGCCAAATTGTTCTTTGTTCGCAAGGCGTTTACTATGATTAAGAATTCTTATTATTTTACATGAATGGATTATTGAATTCAAATTTTCGAACCTAAACAGGGTTGGATGAGGATTTAAACCTGTTCGCCATGTTGCGAGGAGCCAATTATCGATGACAGTGTATAGGGATACGGAAAAATTTAATTCCATATCAATATCTATATTTCACAATCAGTTAAAAAAACAACCGATGTCGGCAGTGCGTGTGTATACTCATTATATTCTGAGCATTAATTCGCTTTGTTTGAACGATGAAATTACCATAGTCAGAATTACTTAACTTAAGTTAAATATACGTATTTTTATTTAATATCTTGTCATTTGCAAATTCTCAGAATTCTTTTCTACCATGGAAAACTTCCCATAAACAAACATCAGCCGTCCGAAAGCGGCATAGAAGGTAGTAAGCCCCTCCATTTGTGGCACAACATTAAGATGCCCAACTCAAATAGGAGTACGAGCGCTACCAAACACCCAACAATGGATGTACGCGTCAAATTTAAATAAAGTGGGAGAAATGGTTCAAAAATGATACAGAGAATGATCCTTATTGAACGAAACACGTTTCTGTAAAGCTTTAGAGAAAGGGCTGTTAATCCGCCGACTTTCAGGTATGCGCAATGATTTCAAAGGAGGACTGCCTCAAATTTTCATTTCCGTCTAGGCGTTCATTTGTAAAAACGTTAACCCGCATAGTAATTGCTATTGCACAAATGTGGTTCTCATTGCCACTCGTCCACATATGTGCAGTAGCAATTATTATGCGGGTTAACGTTTTTACAAATGAACGCCTAGAAACATGACCCTGGTATGTAGAGTTAGATTTAAACACTTTGTTGCTTGTGAATTTATTCTCTAATGATATTGCACAACACATGGGGCCACAAAACGATATGGTATAATGGGATGGCATAACAGTGCGCTTAAAGAGCGCAGAGAAGCTCGCATGTACGTATGTGTACTCTTATATATTTATTATTAAAAGCGTACGCTGATACCGATAGCCGTTAAGCGGCTAATGCGCTTAACGAAATTAATCTCGCACAAGGGAAACAAAAAACTTAATTAGCCAATTGAAATTAAGAAAAGCGACTACTTAAACTAACTTAATATTCCAGGTTATTTTCCACTTACAAGTATATACCGCTATTTTCTGCTATGAACGACACCTACAATAAGCTACAAAAACTAATTACCAGGTATCAACTAAGTACCAGGTTTGTCATTCTTCTGTTTTTTAGGTATTTTTGCGCTTCGCATACCAATGAAGCATTTTTCGAAACAAACCAATTTTGTGTGTAAACAAATCAGAAAGCTTTAAACCTCTTAGTCATAAATTCGGTGAAAAAAAGTATACGCTTAAATTACTCCACTTTTCATATAAGATTAGCGTATAAAAGCAATAAAAATACAGTGGCAAAGGAGAAGCGCGCGTGATGGAGTGGAATTAAATTGCAGATGTGGCAATAAGGAGTGCGAGCTGATGGAAGGCAACAATTTCAGTTAGCTACTGCTTGTTGCCTTCTAAGCAAGAATTTATGAATCCCAGTATGCTGGTTTGTGTGTGTTAGGAAATATGTGTATGTATCATACTTTAAAAATCAAAGCATGAAGAGGGTTTCCTTGTTGTTTCTGACTTACCTTTTTCTAATGTTATTGCTATTAATGTGGCAGTGTAACTACTTTAGTCTTACATACTCGTATGTTCTCGTACTCGTAAAACATGTTGAATACATTTTATGCCCCCAATAAAGCAGCAATGTAGGATATTACGACCTTTTACCTTACACAGGAGATTAGGTGGGGTAAGACCGTACGGAGAGTGCATGAAGTTATTATATTTGTGAAGGTATGTTACATTTCGCTGTTCTTAATTTTTGTTATCTCTCTTTGCAGGTATGAAGGTATTACAGTGTGCAAACTTCTTCCGTATATTTTTTAAAACTTGGCGATGTACCATATCTACCGCAGAAGGTTTTAAATCTACCGCTCTTAGGAGGTACAATTTTATTAAAAAAAGTTATAATGCTTTAAGTAGAGGGCATCAATCAAAAGGTACAAGTATATGGTACATACATTTTTTACATTCATTAATCACAATATATTTCCAAGGATTACTTAAACATTTTGTAGCTTTTGATTCCATTAGAAAAACGTTCACTTGCCACGTATATAGAGGGTGATTAATTTAGAGGTATCGGATTTTAAATTGAAATAAAACAACAAAAATTCGAAGTGATTGGGCATACTTTATCATTTTAGTGTAGAATCATTCATGAAAGTTTTTTTTAAAGATAGTCCCTTTCAAATATCTGTCGAAACTGCGTCGTAAGTCGGCCATCTGTAAACACCAATTTTGAATGACTTGCTGGAGGACTTCGGTCGGTATCTCGTGAACAACTTGAGTAAGCTGGTTCATCCACAAAGCATTTAGACTTTACATACCCCCACAAATAAAAGTCCAAAGGTGTGGTATCACCCGATCTTGGTGGCCAATCCATTGGTCCGAGACGAGAGATAAATTGGTCCCCGAAACAGAAGACACAGTGAATCCATTGTTTCATGGGCTGTATGGCAAGTAGCGGCGTATTGTTGGAACCAGTTTTATGGAGATCACGGGCTTAAATTTTCAGCAGCAAAAAGTCGTTTATTATGGCGCGATAGCATTAGTCTTTCACTGTAATATTGGCACCAGCCCATTGGCTGCGCCAACGTATTGTTTTCAAAGAAAGTAATGGCTATTCTTGAATGGCTTCGGGTTGCTCTACGCCAATTTTGCTTATTAACGCTATTGCTGAACACTACAAGTTGAGTTTCGAGTTTCTTTAAATTTTGTATTAAAGATGGATTTAATAGTGCGAAAACCTTTAAAATTTTGGGAAACTATTTCGGTAAGAAAATTCTGAAGAAAACAGTTCTTTACGAGTGGCATGAACGCTTCAGAAGAGATGGTGAGCCCATCGGGGATGACAAACATAGTGGCAGGCCGTCGATATCGAAAACTGATGAAAATATTAATAAAGTCAAAGAAAAGTAGATCAGTAACCGCATAGGCCTGGAGAGCAGCCAGAGGACTTGAACATTGCTTATGGATCCGTTAAGGACATTGTAGTTAATGATTTGGATTTGCACCGTGTAGCTCCCAAAGGACCTGAATTTCGTGCAAAAAGGACGGCGTTGATATTACCAAAGGTCAAAGGCATTATTACTGGGTCGAAACGTGAGTTTATTAGTACAACTCGCAATCCAGGCATCAAATGATGGGTTGAACAGCTCCGATTAAATCAAGACCAAAAAAACCAAGTCGTTTTCAGTCAAAAAAGAACCGATGCTCACAGTTTTTTATAGATTACAATGATATTGGACATCACATATTTCTATCAGAAGGTCAGGTCGGTTCATAAGGACTATTATGTTGGCGTTATAAGACGTTTTTGTGAAGCCAAAAAGGAAAGGATTTGTGGTAGGACAATTGAATTTTTCGCCATAGTAACTCACCCTCACCCAATGATATTATTATCCTTGAATTTTTTTACTAAGAACGAAACGAATATACGAAAAATCTGCGGTTTTATTCTGTTTAATCAAGTCAAAATATCACTTCAGCGCTGGCGTTTTAACAGCCGAAAGGAAGTAATGCAAAAATCAAAGACGAAGACGGCTCTGTTGCCTATACCGAAAATAAAGTTCCAGAAATGTTTCGAGACCTAGACGAAACACTGGCATACATAAGTGCGTTGCAGTTGATGGGGAGTACTTTGAAGACGATAACATAATTTTTGAGGAATAAACTTGTATTTTGAATTTTTTGATTCCCCCGTGATCAAGACGGTATACCTTATCTTTTACACAGAGCAAGAAGTCCAAAGATCTGGAATTGCAGGATTTGGTTTCGTAAAATAATGCATTCTGGAAACTGCGTTCAAAATAGGGCCACTGTTTCATGCGCTGTGTGACAAGTGGCACCACACTGTTAAAATCCAACATACCCCATGGCTATTCATTCCATAAAAAGTTTATTATCAGATCCCGATTACGTTCACCGCTTAACTTAACATTGCTACCGGCATCCGATGGCGCCGCCAGCCCAAAAACCAGATGCTTAGTTTGGATGCATATTTATGTCGACCGAAAAAAAAACACAATACGCGAAATGCATTTCTTGCAAAACTACCATTTCCATTAAATGGTCAGATCACTTTTTCGCATTGTTCAACTGAGTATCGCTTTATGACTAAATTTGCCAAAGTTTATAGTAGTCAAAGACCTGAATCACCCTTGAATGCCTTATACACAAGCAAATCATTAAATTCGCCGGTAAAAAATTACTCCTAACTGTAGAAATGAAGGTAGGAACGAAATATAAGCTGTTAAGGAGACTTGTTTTAAAAATGAGAATTCCGTAAACAGTGTTTAGATTGGTTTATGCAATTACGGGCCTATATTGAAACTCTTTAATATTCTTAATCTAGTCGAATGCATAATTAAGGATAATTATATTTCTTAGTGTCATCTGCTCTAACCAATATGGTTTTGTCACGGCACATTCTACAGTTTCGAACTTTGCAGTTTTTAGTGAATACTGTATCTTCGCCAAAGCTTTCGATAAAGTCTCTCATAAGATACTGATTCATAAACTAGCTTGCCTTTCACCTAATTTTTGCGCAATGGCCCAAGCCGTATTTAAGTAATAGGTGGTGTGTTGTCACTACTGACGGCGAGTCATCTATACCCTTCCGTACAATGCCAGATTTCCCTTAGGACAGTACTCTAGGGCTGCTCTTTTTTATATTATTTGTTAATGACTTTAGCCCTTGCTCTTCATATACTAAGCTTCTGCTGTACGCTGATGACTTGAAAATGTACTCGTTTGTGAGTTCTGCAGATGATATATTGAATCTTCAAAATAAGAGTGAAAATATTTATTGGTGGTGCGTTATATTTCATCTCTCTTTAAATATTTAAAATAATCTTTCAGGTAACCTTACTCAAACTCGCGTTTTATTTTTGAAAGTTTGTATAGTATTACTAGCTAAGTCCTGCAGACTGTTGATCAAATAAAAGACGGCGGGGCTATTTTTGATACGAAATCTATATTCATTAATCTTACTAAATTTATCATATTTAAATCTTATGTGATACTTGGTCTTATTCGACGAAATAGCTGGAAGTTCTCGAACCCATACACATTAAAATTGCCTTACACATTTTTTGTATAAGGGGTAAGGGGTAGTCAGAGCCCCGAAAAAATTATGATTTTCAATAATTTTGTTTGCTAGTCAGTTGTTTTATTTTACAAAAAACAAAAACATAGCATTAATACATCACTTTTCAACTTGACTTAAGCAAAATTTCAAAAAAAAAAATTTTTTTTTAAATCGCTGTTTGTTTGGAGCCCGTTTCTCCAGAAGTCCCTTGCGGTGATCAACACAAGTCCTTGGAGTTCATCTAAAATCAATCGGACAAGAAAAACTAGTTTTATTAGTAGATAATCTTGTGCCTGACTCAAGTTGGTAGTCTCAGGAAATATTTTTCAGATTTTCGAGAAAAAAACCGACAATTAATTATTAAAAACAAAAAAAACGAGTTTTTTGAAAAAAAAATCCTTTGATCAGGCACGAGTTTTTTATATTTTTCAAAAGCAGTATAAATTTTATTGAAATATACTAAATGGTTTTTAAGTTACAGTGATCCCCAGTTTCAAAAACATAGTTTTGAGCAAAACGCATTTAAGGTTTTGCTATCGGCTCCGGAGTGCCCGAGAGCTCTTTGTTATTTGTTGAATAGCTCGAAAAATATTTATTTTCACACAATATTTTTAAGATATTATGCTTTAAGAAAATGCAAAACAAAATCCAATTTTTTTTTAATTCTGACTACCTCTAACCCCATAATACTAGTTTAATTATTTTGAATCTTAAACTTCTAGAAAGGTCTTTTGTTGCCCTAACTTTTGTATATTATAAAAGAGATTTTAACTATGCTGTGCTAAATTTAATATTCCTAAAAGAAAACTGAGAAATTCCAATCCTTTTTATGGAAGTAATAACAAAATAAATTATTCCCGAACCGCGCTAATTGCTCGAGTTCTTAATAAGTTTAACCAGATCTCATTGGGCTGGACTAATGATGTTTTCATTAACCTTCTAAAATCTTGTATACAATCTTATTCAATTCATGTTAGTAGTCTGTACGAATTTTTTGTTCATGGACTTTAAAAAGAAATAAATATATAAATAAATAAATAAATATTTCATACTCAGAATATTTGAACACTGCATTACTGCTTAGTTTTATATTTACCTCCAACGTTATTTGATAAGGTATGAAATAAATATTTTCGCACTTTTATATGTGACCAAGAAATTAATGCTTTAAAGTATATTTAAAGTATAACGGCTCTTTTTAGTCTCAAACACTCTACCTTAATTTTTCTATATATTTGTGGAATTGGAATACGAAAATGCAAAAGCCATTTGCATTACAGCGTCAAACTTTTTTAATATGATTGATCATATTTTGTTTACACAATAATCCTTATGAGTAAAAAAAGAGAATATTTAAAGCAGGAAAGAAAAGCACCACCTTTCTCATTGCAAATGCTTTACTGTTTTTCAGGTCTTACTATTCACACTGTACAAAGGTTAGCAAAATAGTGTCTCAGTTATATTTAAATTCTTCCCCTACTGAAATTTCTTAATTTTCAGCTTTTCGTATTGCAAACACCTCTGCTTCTCATTACCTCCTCTTGCTGCGCTATTAATTTCCATACCTTAACTCTGCGATTTATTGTGGTCGGCGGAAATTTGCTGCCAAACCAATTTTGTTGCATACATAAAGGATGAAATGCGCTCCTAAAGACTAACAGCTACACAAAGTTGGACGTTAGACCAATAGATAGTAAAGTAATAAATTTTACAAAGACAAGGATATATAAGTTTATGTGTAAGTATATAGCAAAAGCCAGAAATGATGATAAATTTGCCATTGCATACATATTTATCTGCTCGTATGCATAGCAGTTGTTCCTCTGCAATTTTGAATGCCAACTTTCCATTCTGTTTATACACTGCATTGTTGGCTACGTATACTTCCGCAATAAAAAATACCCTGCAGTAAAATAAGTTAGCAAACCTTCTGGTTCATGAATTAGTATTTGGTAGAAGAAGAGTGACTAGTAGATCAAGATTGATTGGAATTGTACCAGTAACGAAACTACCAATTAAAGGTGTACGCACAACAAATACTTCTCTGTTACTTTAAATAAAAATGCTTTAAACAATAAGGATGCACGAAATATGACATAGGTATGTTAGACAAAGTGAAATGTTAATAAAGTCAATCATCAGATTTTCTTGTTCATTACGACTTAACTGATGCATGGAGCCTTTTAAGATGCTAATGCCCAGACCGAAGTTTGGTATTTCGTGGAATATCGCCGGAAGTTGCAGTTAACAACATTGAAAAATGAAGAGTAACTATGAAGTACTTCAACTGCAAAGAGAACTGGTAGTAAGGTAGTCTAGAACTAGTTCTTTTCAGTATAGGGCATATCACTTAAGATGGTTAAAAAAAACTTTTTTCTTAATGTGCCCTAAATTTATTCCACACTAAATTTGTTCCAAAAATATATATATTTTCATTTTATTTACTTAGTTTCATACCAAATTGAGCAAGAAAATAGAAATTTCCTAAGGTAAATGATAAATATAACAAAAAAGTTAAAAAAAAACGTGTTTTGGTTTGGTTTTCTGCCATAAAATAAATTTAGCGAGTAATATTAAGGAAACATTTTTTTAGACCATCTTAGTATCTATACGTACAAGCATAGAAAAAACACTACAGCCAACTCCAGTAATGCCAAACTGGTACAGTGTTGATGAATTTAGAACTATGACTCAGCTACTGCTGAAGCGCAAGCGTTTAAGTTTTAGTATTGAATCTTTTTCGATAGTTTGGAACTAGCAATAAATTCGTCAGATGTATTTTACTTTTGAAATCTGATGATTTGAATGTCAAAATTTCGTCGTAGGTAGATAAACAATGCAATAAAAATACGATCATTTTAACATTTAAATCAGCAAATCGCAAAGAAAAAAGCAAATCAATGGGGTAAAAAATTGGCGGCTCGTCATCCAAGAGCCCATTCGTTTGGCTACATTTACATTTTTTTATCCATAAAATGAGCATATTTTAATTTAAAAGTTGAGCAATTACCATTTTTTATCATAACTATATTATGCTTAAGATTTCGTCTGCATGTCTCGCATTATGAAATATGTTGCATTTACAGATTAAAGAGGAAAAAGCATCACAAAAACTTGAATGCAGAAAAGGGCACGTCGCTCAGCCAAATGTGATATGGACACATCTTTTTTTCTTGGAACTGTAAAGAGATAAAAAATATTTACTATATCTGTTACTATTTTACTACTATGAATATAGGTATATTAAATATTAACCAAATTGGGCCATAAATATGATTCCAGCCCCATCTAGTACATTAGCTTTTGACCTACAACCAGCGAAAAACGATAGCAAAATGTTTACCAGTTCTGACAATTCTGCTTATGTGGTTTTGAATGTTCATTATTTTTTTCATAAAAGCACGGCTCAATATTTAACAACAGCCATAAAACCATATAAATTCCATTTTTGAATAAAAAATAGAAAAAATTCCTTCAACTTTGCAACCCATTTCCACAGTTCTGAATTATAAGTTGTAGAAAATTCTTTCGCATATAGTTTTATAGCTTTTAAAATTTTAGTTTAATAAAATATAATATGAACTCGAAGTTGCTGAAATATCCCGTCGATTTTTTACATTTTTTTCCGCTGACGGTATTGCACATTTTTTCCACATAACGAATGCGCGGCAATTTCATCATAAAAGGAAACTACGTCACGAGGTCAGGGGATAGAAATATGGGAAATCAGCGAATGCTTTGAATTATGTGAAGTATGCAATTTGTTATAATAAAATTCCATAAGCTATAAAACTGCATAGCGATAATTTTTCTAGAAATTCTTATGAAAACCCATGGAATTGGAATGAATTGTTTATGGAATGTTTATATAAAATCTGAAAGGTATAGTTGTTGTTAGCCAATAAGTTAAAAAAAAATGAATAATCCAAAACTGAAAAAAAACGATAGTAAAAAATGATCTGCATTGATATATTGATATTGATTTGCCATCGTTTTTTCGGGTGGTGTATGCTTTCCGAGACCAGATATCTAGCAAAGGAACTAAATAAATATGTTTGCAATGCATTCAGTGCTTTTTCAGGCCTTTACTATCAACGAAAACTTTCATTTATATAGAGAGTGTGAATCAACAAATTACTTTATTGGAAGCTGGAGTTATCACAATAAGCGTCAGAGGTGGTGGCGTCAGCATTGGCAACACGTTTATTTTTCAATGCTGACACTCTCATACGCTGAATATACCATATATATAGTAAGTTGTTGTTGTTAATAATCCATCATTAGCTGCAAAATGGCCAGAAAGATATGAACTTGGTGCTGCTCTGAATCAGAATCATTTTTCAGTTCTTCCACTTTTCCCTGCCAGGAAGTCTGCACCATAGCGTCTGTAGCAGTGCGAGTGTGTGTGTAAACATCGGCGATGGCCAATTTAAGTGGCTTAATTGCGTTAAGCACTTCATAAATTTAATGCAAGTTTCTAAGTGAATTAAGTGTTTCAACGAACAAAATTAAATTAATGGCCAATGTGGTATTGATGAGTCAAATGGCAGATTCGTTGAGTAACTAGGTGAAAATGTAGGATTTAATGATAGATAAATGTGTATGTATGTAGTTGCTACTTGAAATTTTTACTTGGTAATGAAATTATATGTATTGACTTTTCGAGTCAAACGGCTTTAGTTGCTTCTTAAGTGATTTTGCTTTAATATGTATTATAAAACTAATTGGATTACTTGTAGAAAATGAATCTTTACAAAAGCAAGCCCAACTTCATACCTCTCTGTCGCTTCCACTGAATCTATATTTCCAATTAAGTTCCTAAAGGTTTCCTAAAATAACTATTCTATACCATAAAATCTAATATGTTAATACATGTATAAATATATATACTTTTGCGCCAGTTTGCATTTTGATTTTGAAAAATTTTGTTAGTAGAAAAATACATTTTTCCATCACCTCTAGTTGTAGTAAAATAGTAGTAAAATATACCACAGTACACAATACGACCAAATTTAAATATTTCTGCCACCCATGAGTAAATCGGTATTCGTTAGAGCTCAGGATTATTTTATAGGTTTGTAAAGTTTAAGTTAAGACTCAGAATACGACAATTTATTATAAATTTATATAGGTATATGTGACCGTATCGATTAAAAAGTTCGCCATACACGCCTGAGTCTGAAGTATTTTGGCAAGGTAATTTCGAAAACCAATTATTCTTTTGGCCGAACTTATCTTTTATGACATTTTGCATTATATGTACAACATTCGCAGTCAGCCGTCGTAGCCGAATGGGTTGGTCCGTGACCATTCGGAATTCAGAGAGAACGTAGGCCCGTTCGGAGTCGGCTTGCAATTGTAGGTCTCCCATTCGAGGGAAAACATCAAGACGCACACCACAAATAGGAGGAGCTCAGGCAAACACCCAAAAAGGGTGTACGCGCCCCTTATTTATATACACATATTCACAGTCAGATATGAAATATGATATTCCTCGTTTTTCTTTCAAGAAGCTAATTTTTATTGTGCCAAAAATCCCTGACCTCGAGTACCCCGTTTTAGTACTTACCCGCCAGATCTCTGTTTCTCCCACTCAAATGCATACCTTTAATGCCAGTAAACTAAAGCTCTTCAAAAATCAATAAACTTGTGCTAAGAAAGTTTTTCGATTCAAATGCAACTTAATATATTTTTGCCAAACGTAGAGGACACCTTTTTAAATTGTTTGTTACGTCTTGTCAGTTCAAGTACTTACCTTACGTGTTAGACAATAAATATAGTTATGTTTACTACAATCGGTAAGAAATAATTAAAGAGACAAAGGAAATTATTTCACTCTCAACTTTGGTTTAAATTTAAAATATATGTGAAAAATGCGGGCAAATATTTCTTTTGATTTTCTGTTTTTAATGCAATAAACCTGAGTAGCATTGTGGAATTTGCAAGCAAATATAACGAGCACCTCCAACCAAAGTAACCTAGCTTTACAACGGCCAATACAGAAATCTGCCAGTGTTCGGTTTGCTAAAACGAACAGATTTTGAAATTAATGACAAGTAGTACTTCCGAGCGAGTAAGTTTTTAAGTGAGAAACTTCCTTTCCTGAGTGTGCGAGTAGTAGCAAAACGTCGGTACAAGAGGACTGAATGTGATAAAATATGCCAGTTATAAAATTTTTGATGCTGAATAATGTACAAAAGGCATTTGCTTGGCGGTACAGCAAAGAATACCTGATTATTACCAGTAAAATATAAGTAACTTACGTTCATTTTGCTACTACCAGAGCAGGTTTTACTAACCGAGACGATAAGCTTTTGTTTACTTAAAGTCCCTTTTGCAAGACAAATTCATAGAACGTTACTTCGATGGAGCATCAGGGAGACTTACAGGTAGGACTGAGTTTGAGCTTCTAATTTGGTGGTTTGAATTTCGAAATTTCAGGGATAATGTAAAGAAATCTAAAAACAAAATAAAGTCAACTAATTAGTAGTAAGATATTTTGATATTCAAACTACTAAATCACAAGAAAGAAAACCAATTATCAACTGTACCGAAGCTCGTTTTTGTGGATTCACCTTGACCCTTTGACTATTTTCGTTGTTGTTACGAAAATTTGTTAATTACAAAACTACAGCAACGCGCAAGTAATTTATTTGAAAATTACAATTTGATCCTAGCCACAAATTTTTAATAGGAGTATCAATTGGTGTTTAATTATTGAGCCACGTGCCCGTATCCTATGAAACTATCATACTTAAAGTTCTATCATCCAATAATAGAACTGCGTAGCCGACTAAAGAGACCCCTGAAAACGTACGTGTCGTTACATTGGTCATCATTTTTTAATTAACATTAGTTGCCTGATTTATTTTATTAAGCCCTTTCACAAATAGAAATCAAAATCGAGTGCACGAGCCAAATTACATAATCAGAACGAGAAATAGTCCAAAAAACCGAGCCAAAACACGTGTTTACTGATGTTTTCCAAGAACACGGTGTAGCACATCTACCACGAGTTGCATAAGCAGACTAAAGAAAAGCAAAAATACGATCCTTTTTAGGAAGTGAGACAGGAGAAAAGTTCACCCAACTTTTTTTGTTTGATTTAAATTATGCCAGGTACTAAACAGTTAATGTTTGGAATCGATGTTACGTTATGTTGGAATACATGCCGAGTCTATTCAATTACATTCATCTTCAAATATTATACCTTTTTGGATCGCTAAAAAGATATACTTATATTTCAAAATAATTTGCACAAAACAATTTCCATACATTTTTTATTTATTTTAGTGATGAGAAGTAGGAAGGACTTGTTGGAAAATAGTAGAATCATAATTTTATTTTCAACTTTCAAGGTTTGACTCAAATTTTATTGATGATTTTTATTAAAAAATGGGCGTACAAGCAAAACTGAAAACAAAAAAAAAATATTTGTTAAATAATCTTTAAACCGAATATCTCGTTTCACCAGGACAAGTCTCCCAGTAACCCTGTATATGTATAATGTACTTATGTATAGGGTAATTCATTTAGCATTTGACATTTAATTGGGCTATAAATAAAAAAACGGGGAAGACTTTTCTTAGACGTGGAATAAAAATTCATTAAAATGATTTCCGCAGCTGACTTCAGAGTATCCACAGTATCTACCGTACTTTGAAATACATTTTCAGTTATTTCCGCACTTATTTCACCAAAAGCAACTTGCAACATCGATTTCAAATTCCAACTCTTAAATTGTATCTAGCTAACTGTTCGATTTGCGAAGATAGAGCGATTTAATATAAAGCCGAGTGTGTGGCATGTACTGTATCTTTGTAGATACTTGTGTAAAGGGATAGATTTTGCATAGAAAGATCGTTAACAGCACGCAAATATTAAGCAGTTCTTGGCCAATTATAAGCACTGCTTTAATTTCTAGATCGATTTCGAAAAATACAAAGCTATGCTGATTATGTAGTTTGATCCAATGAAGACTCCATGAATTACAAAAAAACTTCCTTAAATTACTTTGCCGTCAAAAGTATCAAATTTGTGCCAAAACACTGAAATTTACTTGGATTGATGTAATCTTATTATTGGCAGAAAATAATCGTTCAGCATGCTTTGATAAGATAAACCGCCCACAGAAACTGCTAGCCCTCGACGGTTTTCAAAAAAATATGGTCGAATTATTCCATTGCTTGACAATGCACACCAAAGCAACACTTGGGGACTGTGAAGTGGCCGTTGATGTTTTGATAGTGGTTCTATACTTCCGGTGACCAATAACGGTAATTCTGCTCATAATGTGCTTCATCACTCCAAAAGGTGTATTCGCCGTGTGGAATCGCTTCAAAATTGTCTCACAGAGATTTTCAACAAAAATTGTAAGCGCTTGCCCGATTTAACTTTTGAAGGGGTGAAGCCTAAAATGCTCCCTCAATATTTCATTTACAATAGATTTTAGAAGTTCCAGAACAGTCGGTCTTTTGAGCACGGACTGACGCGTATTGTGGTGCAAACTTGTAGGAACGAGCTCAATATTTTCATTAGTTCTCAATATCCACTGAACTTGTTGCCCTGCGCACTCATGAACGAATGAAATTTTCGCATGGGGCATTAGGTAATTGTCGAGTATTTGCATAAGAATCATTGGCCGCCTAGAAATATGCTTTGAATGTGAGCGCACGCCATTTCCCCATCTACTGCGACATCGTGACTAAATAACCCGCACGAATATCGATGTTAACGTGGTCCCTTCCCTGCTCGCACGCTCAGCGGCTAGAGAGAAACTTTAAAATTAAAAAAAAAAAAGTTCTGCCACCGGACACCTTGTGTTAAATAAATTTGAATAACTCTTTTTAAAAATGTAAAAATATAATTTTCTCGGAACTTTGACATACAAACATAAATTACAATAAACGTTTTACCATTCCTTCGTTTTGTACATGCGAACTTTGTGCCTCAAAAATCCAGCTGAAGCCAATTTTGGCGTGCTTGCAAATTTATTGAATTTACTTATCCGCGCATTTTTATATATTTTTTGTTTCAAATTATATTCCATCCTTACACAGCGTATTACAAAGCAATTCTACGTAGAGGGATTTCCAATTAGCGAATGGTACGATCGCCGGCTGAGTAAATACAAAAATTTCGAGGTAAAAGTAGCGATGCCAATTGTATGCATTCTTGGCCACTCTGTAATCGGTTAAAATCTTCAGCGGTGCGTAAAGCGGCAAACAATTTAATATCCACTCTGATGCGAATGGGGAGCGGCACGTGATGGTCACAGGTTGCCGCCAACGACTTTTCCTTCCACAAGGCGCTCCGCAACTATTTGAATGATATTATTATATTCATTATTTGTTTATGAGTGGATTTTTTTTCACTGTAGCATAAGCTAACTTTTTATGTTTAAGCATAAGCATCAGCATGGACAAAATTGCGCTGATTTTCAGAAAGTATTTTTTCCGGAATTCTGTTAAGTAATTAAACTAGAATTTTCCGAAAATAACAGTATTTTTTTGTGACTAGATAAATGTCTGGTTCAAGTAGCAGTTATTAATAATTTTTCTTTTATTGTCAATCATATTCGACACTCGTAAACTAGACTCCTGCAGTACACAAATAGGCAAACAAGTACGCGGGCGTTGTTCAAATAAAAATGTCCATCATTCAAAAATTATGTTTCTTTATTTAATCAAAAAGTTATTCAAAAGCAAAATCGTATGATTAATTTTGCGCCATCTTGTACAGCCAACTTGAAATGTTCTCATTTTAGCCAAAAATGCATTTTTACAAATTTTTTTTCGAAACACGTCAAAACGCAAGGTACAAATATAATATAATCTCATCTGCTATTCAAAAAAAACTTACGTTGTTTACATCATGGGTCGTGTTTGACGCATACGGCATATTTGAGTATTTTCATTACACTGAAAAGTGGAAAATGACGAAAAGTTTAACTATGTAGTAGAGGCGAGCAAAGCACTTATTTTATGTTGATCGCTTATGCAACAACTTTTCTATTGAAATGTTCTCTAGCAGACAGGCCTTTTCTTCAATACAGTTAAGCACATAGCATTTCTATTGAATCCATTATTGTACAAAAGGCACAAACACGTTAAGTGTTCATAATTTATTTAAGTTTGACATCGAAATGGATCTTTTCACAAAACACACGGACATCTTGCTATTCATTTCAAAGAAAAAGCTACATTTTTCATGTCCTGAAAAGTCGCATCGGTGGCTAAAGTTAAACCATCTCCAAAGTTAATCGATTGAGCTTAGAAATCTCACGCTACTATCGAGCTTTATTACGTCCATATGAGTCACTGTTTGGTGCGGTTTTAGTCTGGCGGCATTATCGGCCATTTTTCAAAATGACGAGGAGCCGCGGTTACAGTAATGGCGAGCGTTACCGTGACATGCTCAACGAGGTTTCAAAAATCTGTCATTTGTCAAAAGCTACACGGATCCGTGTAATGCATAGGAATGGTGATGCATAAGAAAAATAATAGAAATGAATCACTGATATCATTAACCGGAATTTTGTAAGTCGGGTAACACCAGGCGGGCAAACAATAATATTATGTTTGCCAAATCAGCAACCTTTCGACTGAAATGGTTCTGGCTGGCACACTAAATATATAACGGGCTGATACGTGTAAAGTCATCTGGTATAGTAGTAGTGCGGGTAATATTATTCCCATCATCAGAATCCTTATCATTCCAATATAAATCACCGGACTCTTCTGACACAACATTTCGTTTCTAATAGCAGAGAAGCTACAGGTATCTTCATCACTACTTTCATCAGATGAATGTTAGTTATTTTGCACAGAGTCATTTCGAAATTCGAGACCATTGAACTCTGGTTTAGTTTGGGGAAAAATAAATCCATTATATTCGCGACAAATTTTTCCGCAAATGGTTTACAACAGTTTTATGGGCGATGCTACGACTGCCAAAGACTGTGGTTTTATCAACGTTCTCTTTAATATCACAAATGTCTGAATGGAATCGACGAAACCAAAACTGCATTGCAAAATTAACTGTTATACTATCGGCACCATAAACGCTATTCACAATTTCAACGGTCTGACATACAGTTTCGGCTTTATCAAAGGAAAACTTTAAAACGTACCGAATTTTCTCCTTGTTGACTACCATGACCCTGTAATTGGCAACTGAATGGAATAAACAAAAAAACAGTAAAATAATGTTTTACGTGGGAAATGTCACGTTGCCAACGAGCATAAACTTTATACTGTTTTACTGGTTCTTAAGGGATAGATAACTGCAGCCATTTACCGAGAAATTAATGGATTTCTTTTTTCCCAAACGAATAAAATACAAATTTGAAATGGCTCAAAGAGTCTTCGGTATTTGTTTTTTTCGGAAAAAACATAGAACGCAGTAAGCAAAAACATTTTCAAAAATCACCACATTTTAGACCACTTTATATTTGCGTTTTAATGTTCCGAAATTCAATTCTTTATAACATTGCTTATACAAAGTTTTTCTAAAATTCTGAAAACAAGTTTGAAATTTTGATGAAAAAACTTGAATTTTTTGTATTTTTCCAAAATTTGAAAGATGGGCTTATATGGGTTTCGTAGCAAAATGAATATATTTTTATAAAATAAATTATTGCAATTAAATAAGAAATAAATAAATTGTTAAATCTTGTCAATAAGTGCTGCGCTATAGTTATGAAACACATTGTATTAGGGCCTTCTGGCCATTTCTCGCCAGATGTCTTTAGTGAGTCATATCTCACTCTATGTAATATATAAGACGTTTGCATGCGTCGAGGAATGTGGATAAAGTGGTAAGTTAACATAGCAGCTAGTATCCCATATGCTGCTACTCTTGAAATATACCTATGCTGGGTTAATTTACCTAACTAAAGCGCTAATGATCATTAAATGAAATGTTTTTGATAACAGAGTATCAAACCGGCTTAGCACTTTATTTTTGTTTACTTGTGCGGGCGGCTTAAAACAATGTGACTTTGCTAAGGAATGTGGAATTACGGTACAGCAATAGCATGATGTGTAATAAATAATAGGCTAGAGTTAGAAGCATTTAATTTTAAGTGATCAATTGTAAAGTTAGAGTTGAAGAAGCGAGTCATATCGCCGTGAACAAAATACCAATAACAACACAAAACCTAAATTGTATGTGCCGTTTATCAGCCTAATATGGTATTAAATGCAACTAAAAATCATTAGTTACAACGATTTTGTTCATATAAGGCCAATCGTCGAAAAGGTTGATAAATTCGTTAAAATCTTGAGTTGAATCTTCAAATGAAAAGTTATTTCATTACCCAGGAACCAAGAAATAGCTAGAAAGCAATTTGCTATCATTTTTAAAGGCTGGTCTAAAAGTACGACAATTTATGAACACCTCACAAATTTACGCAAAAGCACCTTTTGGACCAAATTGACGTCTGCAATTATTTGCTGAAACGTAAGAAAAGTAACCTACTTTTGAAGCGAATGACAACTGATGTTGAAAAATATGTCACATATAATGGGACCATCAAAAAATATTGTGGTGAAACCACAGTGAGCCGGTTTTGCTGCGTGTTTGGTGTTATTTAAAGATATTCAGACACTGTGGCCTGCTCCCATCAAATTAAACCGCTATTATCAAAAAAAAAAAAAAAAACTCACCAGATTGTAGCAGGAGAAGCACGAGAAGTGATCAGTATAAGCGAATAAAAAGTATGTTGTGTTCCTTAAAGATAGCATTAGGTTGCACACATCTTTAGCGGCATGCCAGCACCTTCAAGAGCTTTGATTGTCTGCTTAATATTTGCTACCAAATATTTTCAAATATTCTCAACAATAAGCTAAATGGATATGCTGAAGTGTCCTCGTGTGGTTCGAATCATTGCAGCTTTAAAAGCCGTTCGAGAAAAAAATTGCAAAAATCCCCTTAGAATGCCCAGAGAAATGAATATATCGTCCGGATCCATGTCAAGACTTATTAGAGATGATCTCCACACGAAAGCCTTTCGTTGGCCATGAAAATATTATTTTCACAGATTAGAAAATTTTCACTTTTGAAGAAGTTTTTAATAGCAAAACGACAAAATCTATGTTAAAACTTCTAGAAATGCAAAAAAGTTGTTCCAATGGTTCAGCCATCTAGGCTCTGTAATGGTTTGGTGGTAAGTGTCTTGCTTCCCTCCATAGGATGTCTTAGAGAGCATAATGAAGCAGTGGAGCCATACTCTCTTCAATAGAGGCAGCGGTTCTTCCAGCAAGATTCTGCTCCAGCCCATAAGGCAAAAAACATCCAGTAGTGGCTGAATAATAATATTCCTAGGTTCATTGCCCCAGTAGATTGGCCGTCTGGAAGTCCAGATCTGAATCCATTGTACTAACGATTGTGCTCAGAATTTGAGAACATGGCCTATCGAAGACTTTACTCATATGTGCAGAGTCTTAAGCAATCTTTGGTTCGACGAGCGACGACAAAATCAATGAAAGCCGTGCGTGCTGCAATAGCTGAATGGCCTAATCGTTTGAGGACTTGTTTAAAAGCAAATAGCAAATATCAAATGAAAATTTAAAAGTTTCCTTTTAATATTTGAGTGATAAAATAAAACTAACTTTATTAATTAAAACAAAGTGTTATAATTTCATATCTATAACAGACTTATCTTGTAACAGAACTTATGGCAGGATTAAGTACAATATTCAGAAAACACTGCAAGATTTGAAACAATGGATCTATGATATTTTTCATTAAACCCTGTTAGCTTTCGGCCCCTAATTATGTTAACCTTATCGTGGGAATAAAGTGAAGAAGTGGAAGGAGCTGTTTAATTATAAAATATTATGTGAATGAAGTCAAGTCATTTATTATGTAATGGTTGTCTCTAAACGGACATCAGTGACTGCATTGCTGACATTGTCACCGGCGAACTATTCAGCCTTGTACCTGCAATGGCTTTGTATTTATGTATGTATTACATAAGTAAAATTTGTATCATATGTGCTAGTTTGTATGCATACCAGTAATTACATTCAAAACATACGTCAGTCTAAAAACAAATATTGGTTAGTCTTGATGGGTGGCAATTGATGTTTGCAGATACATACGTATCCACTTATTGCCAATGTAGGCATATGTACTTATATGTGTGCAAGTTGAGCGGCCTTTTGTTATGTGCTGAGTTTTGATTTGGTATACAGCTTTTGACCCATAATTTCTGCTCCCAGCAATGGGCGTAGCACAATGCATATATTATAAACACGGTCACACATACACATCCACACACCCACACAAGTATGTATGCTAAATCGTTGCTATTCTGTGGTTTTTGTGGTAATTGTGGTATACAAAATGTATTTACTGCGAACGCGTTGTGCCACACTAGCACGCTTTCCGCGCAAGTGTCGGTGCAATTAGACTAAACAAATGTAAATTCAAATGTGCTTGCATGTTTAAACTGTCAGAAATGTTTAGTTGCCTTGGAGAGGCGAAATTGTAATGCAGCTATAGGTAGGTAAATTCCACGAATTTCACAAGCAAGCATTTAATTTATGAAATTATGAAATTGGTTTACATATTAAATTACTAGTTCTATTAACTTTTATGCTTCACATGCATGAACTCATTTAAACTTGCATTGTAGGTAATTACAAATAAATACACAGACATTTATTCACACATACATCAGTTTGTAGTATGCGTGAGTGATTACATGTTGTGGAGTAAAATGAAAGTAACTAAATTGTACATTTTTATCTTTTTAATCTAAATCAACTCTCTCAACTTATGGGCTCGCATTTTGTATGGTGATTGTCTGCGAAACTAATTATTGACAAAAATGATGTTAGTTCAAGGCTTGTAAATACACAGACATTTATTCACACATACATCAGTTTGTAGTATGCGTGAGTGATTACATGTTGTGGAGTAAAATGAAAGTAACTAAATTGTACATTTTTATCTTTTTAATCTAAATCAACTCTCTCAACTTATGGGCTCGCATTTTGTATGGTGATTGTCTGCGAAACTAATTATTGACAAAAATGATGTTAGTTCAAGGCTTGTAACTAGTTTCATATTTTCTATAGTTTACGAAATGGACAAAAGGTACTTAATTCTGGAAAAATATATTAAATGAATGATATGATTTCGCATTTGTTTTTTTTATGCAAAAAAAGTTTGTAAGAGGCTTCGAATTTCTCTTGCCAACAAGTGCTACTTCTGACCAAGTAGACAATTGAGTAGTAAAGTCCTTTCTCGACGAACAAAACTAACTCTCAACAAGGCTCTCATCATGCCCGTCCTAACGTATGGCGCAGAAGCGTGGACGATAACAACATCCGATGAAGTGACGCTTGGGGTGTTTGAGGGAAAGATTCCACGTGGTAGTACGCGAAATTCCGCCAAAATTGCTTAAGCAGTTATCGCGCCAATCAAGAAGAATTTAAGAGAGACATAGAATAGAGACATAGAGAATAAATATTTTAGCGGTCGGACATCTACAGCTGCGGAAAAAAAGTATTATATTTTCAGAATATTTTTCAATGAGATAATGAAATAAATCTAAATTCCTTCACAGTTAAAAGTTATTTTTGCGACAGTAAAGGTTACGCACAAATAATTCCATATTTGCATGGTACTATGGATTTAGAATAGGAATGTTGCACACTCCGTTTTTTTCTCCTAAATTTAGTTTTTTTTAGGACTTTGAAAATTCCAAAGGATTACATTTTCAATAAAGTTCACATCTCACCCTTGGATGTTCATATGCCATATTTATTTATTTCGTTGGTTGGAGTCTCGGTGAAACGCTAAAATGAAGAAAAAGTTTTTTCTAACAGCGGTCGCTGCTCGGCATACAATGGCAAACCATGGAGTGTATTTCTGTCATGAAAAAACTCCTCATAAAAAAAAAGAATATCTGCCATTCGGATTCACCTTAAAACTATAGGACCCTCCATTTGGGAAATAATAACATCAGAACGCACGCCGCTAATAGGAGGAGAAGTCCAAAACAGGGTGCACGCGCCAATTATATATTTTGATTTGATTTCAAAGCTGAAGAACGAAATCGTAAGCGTTATAAATGATATGTTCCTGTCGGTTCTTATGATAGTCGGATTGAAACGACGCTTATTTATATCCGGCCAAGGACTGTCCCTTCAGCACCATTCCCCGTAAATGTATAGGGAATGTTTATACTGCTACAACAACAAAATATATTCCGAAATTATGCTAAAAGGTTATGAGACAGTTTGATAAGCGCATTAGAGGTATGGGATTTCATACAAATGACATAAACTAAAAACAATGATGTGAAATTTTTTTTGTATTTTATATATAAAACAAAATCTGCAACTTTATTGAATCACCCTGTAGATTGTAATCTGTACCAGCAGCTAATTTTGATTAATTAAATTATCATCCTCCTCATTTGGCGGTACAGCTCTTTGTTCTACTGAACAAAATGTCTCCATTTGACCCGATCTTTGTTTGATTCCTTCCTGTTGTTAACTTTGAATTTCTTCCTGTCATCTTCCAGTTTGTCAATTCATCTTGAGCTTTGTCTCCCTTTTCCTTTCATCGTAAATGTTTAAGCGTCGATTATTTTACGTTGAGCAAGAAGCCATCTACTTCTTGGGGCTTTGACTAAGCGCACAACATTCTCTGCTTTTACTAGTTGCTCCAGTTCATTGTTTCATCTTATGTGTTATTCACCGTTGTTTTCTTTGGCCGCTCCGAATTTTTAAAGGTTTTTTTTTTCAAATATTTGGAGTTTGGCTTTGCACTTTTCACTTTCACTCATTGCTCAAACTAGTCGATCTACATATTTATACGTCCCATAAAGAGTTGAATTATTTAAATAATTGAAATAATACTCCCAAAAAAGGCAAAACTATACCCAAAGTGGAGCGGATTATTCACCAGCCACGGCTATAGTGGAAAAAGGTAAGGAAAACATAGAATGGAAAGTAAAAATGTAAGTTGTATGCAAAAGTATAGAAAAAAGTGCATTGCCCACCAGAAATTTAGAACATTTTTCTATTCAATTTAGCGGATCTACAAAAAAAAAAAAAAAAACGATGGTGCGTGTGAGTACAAACCATTCAAGACAACGCAAACGAAGCTTTTACCAAATTCCTAAATTGCTATGCTTCCCGAAAAAACAAAAGAAAAACACTCTGCATATATTCATATAACTTCCCATTTCCCCTAACTGCCACTTTATAATTAAACCACTGTTTACTTACAATTAAATGGAACGTTTCTAAAGATATTTATTGCCCCCTAATACTCGACCACTTTGTAGTTCGACCAATACAAAGACAATCCCTGCCGTGATTTGTGCGTTCGGCAGTAGCAGCTAAAATTCTACTCTAATAGCCCGAAGTGAATAACGTTGAAATTAGCGCTACCAAATTGATGCGCTTTCTGCCTCACAAACTTTCCTCATACCAAAGCTTCCATTCGTTCGGCAATTCCGACATCCTTGGCCAAATTTTGTTTTCCGCTTCAGGTTAACGTAAACACAACAATGACCAGAGCTATCAAATGCATAAATATTTTCCGTACACAGTTCTTTGTGTTTGTTCAATGTGGGGAGGTGAAAGAGAGTGAGGACTGTTACTCGCATAAAGCGAATTGAGTAGTAGAAGTACCAGGCGTATAAGTAACATTTGCAAACCTTTGAGAGAGCGATGTAGGTATTTGTTGTTCCTACATATAAACTTGTATGAAGGCGAAACCGGTTAGTGTGCCGTCAGCGCTGCGAGCAACTACTTTTAATTTTTCCACCAATACATGCACACTTGCATATACGATATTATTGAAGTTACAATGTTTAGAATTCAGCTTTTAAACTTTAAAGAAGGTAACGCCAGCAAAAATTATGGTATTTCAAAATTATTGGTTTTCGCCTAAAACCTTTTCTTATTAGTTGTTTTAATAACCATTTAAGTTACAACCGAAGTTTTGTCCATTGGTTTTTGAATCGTACAAAAATCCTCGTTAATTTTAAGTTTAAATTCAGTTAAACACGAGAAACACTAAATTATAGATAAGATGTAGTTGGGAAAAGCTATGGCAAAATTGTTGTGTAAAAAGTTTAATTTTTAAAGGTATATTTAAAATATTTAGGCATTTTGTCAATGTATGAATAATATTTAATACAAAATTATCTGGAGTATATTAATTATTCCTAACGTATGGCGCAGAAGCTTGGACGATGACAACATCCGATGAATCGACGCTTGGAGTGTTCGAGAGAAAGATTCTGCGTAAGATTTTTGGACCTTTGCACGTTGGCAACAGCGAATATCGCAGACGATGGAACGATGAGCTGTATGAGCTTTACAACGACATAGACATAGCGCAGCGAGTAAAGATTCAGCGGCTACGTTGGCTGGGTCATGTCGTCCGAATGGATACAAACGCTCCGGCTTTGAAAGTATTCGATGCGGTACCAGCTGGTGGTAGCAGAGGAAGAGGGCGGCCTCCTCTGCGTTGGAAAGATCAGGTGGAGAAGGACTTGGCTTCACTTGGTGTGTCCAACTGGCGCCGGTTAGCACGAGAAAGAAACGACTGGCGCGCTTTGTTAAACTTGGTCAAAATCGCGTAAGCGGTTATAGCGCCAATTAAGAAGAAGAAGATATTAATTATTGCTTATTACCAAAAAAACGTGAACTTTGATACGACAAAAGAGTGAGAGCCGAGTTTTTAGTGAGGAAGGGAAGTCTCAAGTTGAGATCTCTAATTTGGTGGGATACTTACGGTGCATAGTCCAATATGTTACCAAGCGATTTGCAGAGAAAAAAGCTCACCATAATATAAGAAAAAGTGGAAGGAAATGCCTCAGAAGTGAACTAGAAGACATAACACTTATACGGAGTCTCTCAATGGTCGTAAAAAATCCTCTTACGCCCTTGCAGCTGCCCTGTCGGAAGAAGGCATACAATTCTATGAAAGACCATGAGTGCGCCGAAATTAACCCGAAAAATTAGTGAGCAGCGTTTCTGTCTAACAACCCCGTAAGCAAATGCTGAGCATGAACACCATCTCAATCTGTGACTAATAGCCAGAGTCATGAGATCGGTTGACATCGCACATGTACTCGGTGGCGAACAACGGATACGCAGTGATGAGGATGGCCATAGAAAGCATCTGTTTTGTGCACAGCTCGTGAGTTTTTTTAGGATTTTTCTCGAAACTACATTTGAAAGCACCTAACAATGAGCTATACATCTCGAAATTTCCGCAATAAGTATACAAAAAGTCTGCATGAACACCTGCATCTCTTAAAAAAAAAAAATGATTGGTTCCTTGCATTTGACGCAAAACAAACAGTTCATAGTCTAGTCAAAAATTGTTCAAAAACATACCTAAAATACATTAAATTGTAGTCTTGATAAAAAACCTAACGAGAGTTCGAAAGCTTTTTTGCGCTGAAATACTCAACAAATTAAAAAACATCGGCAAAGAACAACGTGTTGTTGATCTTTTGGCCGAGCATTAAGACAGCATTTCATCCATTGTACTAACTCCGCCTTTAGTTTTATTGTAATATAGAATAATTTCATGCTTTTGTTTTTAATTGGAAACAAATGAGTCTCCATTAATGAAGGAAAGTGAAACTATAGCTTTTCCTTTTGTTGGGATATAGAATTCGTTGGAAAACTCTTCTCAACTTTTGTAGGCTTTGCACTCTTCAGACACATAGGGCTAATTCTTCTTCAACGTGCCGATAATGTTAATATTCCATTTTCCATGTTCTTCTTGCAAGGGCAGCGAAGTACAAAAAATTATCTACAGAAACGTTTCCACCATAACTTTTGTAAGAAGCAATAAGATCCTTCACAACATGTTTGCCTTTGTTTGGTTCACATCTATACAAGTACACTCTTTTCCGGTTTAAATTTTATCATCTAGGCCATAAGAACTTAGTGTGCCACAGGCTTACAAAATCTTTACATCATATTTTGCTGGTTTCAAAGGTGCTCGTCTACAGTAATTCACTCATAAAGCCTAAAAAGCGTTTTTTAGTTCGAGCTCATCATTTCAAATATATCTTTCATGGAAGCTGCTTTACCTTTAAATTCTCGATTAACCCTTTTAACAAAACGAATGGAACGTAAAAGTAGTTGGAAACGATTAATAGACATAACCGCTCGGTAAAGAGGTAAGGCATTTACTTGCGCTTGTGATGGCTTTTGGATGCCCATCGCAAACAAAATTCCTAAGAATACTGTGAACTTATTGTCCGTAATTGGAGTCCACGTTAAATTAATTTTTTGGCATTATTAGTGATCCATTTGTGGTGCAAAACTTCGGCGTTCCTGTTGGGAAATCTCCAAATTTGCATCTTTTATTGCATGTCAACTGGCGATGCATTTTTTAGTTGGGCAGATCAGTCACGAATGGCATTGTGGGCTCATTGACGAGCAAATGTATTAGTTTTCTTATTATGAAATATTATTTAGGAAATAGGTGTCATTCACGGTGGCAACTACTCCTTTATTATTGGTGTCGCTACTCTCCGACTCAGTTTCACTTTTGAGTTCTACAATATATTATTATTTTCCTTACTTTTTCAGCATCTGTATGCATATTAGAGTATTGTGGCAAATATACTTCATCGCTATGTTGTTTTTATGGGTCATAGTCAGATCAACTTTATTCGGCCTACAAGTTTCGGAAATAGTCATAAGACAATCTAACATATTTTAAAAGAGCACTCATGTGAAAATGTTTGCTACAGAAGTTGAGCTAAAACATCCCTGGAAACTGCTATTGCAGAAAGATATACAAAATGGTTTTGTCTATTCATTTGAAAGCTTTCTTAAGCAATACACGACACATTTATAATTAGAATAAACCACAGGTATTGCGCGATCCTATTATAAAATATTTAGCTGGGAAGTCTCACTTTCGCTTGCAGCTAAGCGCTTTAGTGTTAATAATCGTTCGATATCTCTGATTTTTTATACCGAAGAATTTTATATTTTTATTGGAGGATCAATAATTTTCAGCAAATTTTTATTCCTGTGCATAAATTCTTATATAAATTGGAAGTAAGCTCATGTTAATGTTGATTAAGTGATGGTTGCAGCATATTTTATAATTTATTGGCTTCAATTTTACGAGAAAGATTGAATAAATATTTCATTGTATGTAAATTATATGTATGCCGTATTTATATATTGTATTTATTCATTCTAACTTATTAACTTATTCTTTATGTATTGCCAGTATGTAAGTTGGACAATCAGCATCATACCTATGTCAATTTTATGTTTCTTTGGATAAGACAAATGTGTAAATCAAATATCATCAAAGCCAAATAATATTTAGTACTTTCCTCCACATGAGAGATAGGTAAGACAATATATGTATACAATATTTGCCACAGTTCTTCCCTTATAATAGAAAATAAACTAAATACAAAATTTCAACGAGATCTGAGCGCTCGTACTCATTTAAGTTACTACTTTTATGGGAAAGTTCCACTGTTCCCCGCTGTCTAATTACTCATATTGTGACGACCAAAAGCGACGATTATATATTACTATTGCTTATACTTATGTGTATAAATGTAGTTGAATGGTGAAACTTTAAGGTTCTACATAAAAATGTTAATTATGAGCTATCATTACCAGATAAGTGTAACAGAACATCTTTCACCACAATGTACGTGAAAAATATACAAAGCTGTTAACGGGACATGCTGAGCAACTTTAATTTTCCATTTCTCAAAAGATTTATTATATCACGAGATGTTTAGAGTGAAAGATGAATTAAGCGGGAATGCTTTTTGTAAAGGGGATGGATGGTTACTCTACTCACTGGAGCACAAATATGCTTGTATAGCATAGCTATGGCTTGAGCTAGGGTGACAGAACTACGTATGTACTTATATACACATAGACTTGTGCACAAGCAGAAGTTGAAATCAGAAAACGGTTTTAATAGGAATTATTGGGTTGCCAAAAATGTTGGGTTTAAACTAGAATATTTATTTTGATATGCATTGCTTCTGGTACCAGTTGATTTATATTTTATAGAGTGTTTATTTACTTGCTTAAAATTCTTGGCGCTTGAACAAGAGTGATAAGGATAAACTTCGACCTGATCTGCTAGTCGTAGAACAGTTCAATGAAATTATGAAAAAATCGAAGGAGGCCAACAGGCAGTCTTGTCATTGCCAGAAAATGAAAAATGCAACAAAAAAAGTTGTAAACTAATTAAAAATGCGCATTAAAAAAATGAAACTAAGAATCATCAAAACTAGCAAAGGAGTGGTTTAAAAATGAAAGGATGAGTATTTTGAAATGGCTGTCGCAGTCTCTTGACTTAGCCCCAATTGAGCATCTTTGTGCAGAACTGAAAAAGGTAATCGGGCTTTTCAAAGAAACAAATACGGAAGAAATGTGGAACCAAATTAAAAAGTGTTGGAGCTCAATTTTTTCGGATAAATGTGCAAATTTAGTAAATTCAATGCATCACAGATTTGAAGAAGTCATAAAACAGGGTATAAGTAATTTTTTTTTAAATATTGATTTCTTGTGGCAAAACTTTTTGTTTCTATTATTTTTCCCAGGTTAACGTTTCTTAAACTTGATAAAATTGTTGTATGTTGTAAAGTATTTGGAAAACATGAAAATGTCAAAAGTCATGAAAATATTTGTTTCTATTATATAGAGCGGCCGTGACTACCGTTCGGAATTCAGAGAGAACGTGGCTTCGAATCTCGAAGAAACAATTTTTTCTAATAGCGGTCAAACTCGGCCAAACACCCAAAAAGGGTGTACGCGCCAATTATATTTATATTATATTTTCCAAAGTGTTTATTTTTTATAAAAAATAAAACATAAATTATACAAATATTTTTAGTTATTACCAACATTTTAGACTACCCAGTATCGCGTGAAAGCATGCAAGATGCAGCGCATTCAACTGAAGATTTCAACAGTTCTTAATGATAAAAGGATACTTAGCTTTTGGTTGAGAATTTTGGCTAATTTTAACTTTTTCCTTTCATTTCCTTAACTCTTTCATTCGTGGTTGTTTTGTTCTTTATATGAGCAGAAGGCTACTCAAGTGCTCCTTTTGATATGATTTATATAATACTTTATTCAGCAAGAAAAGTTAGTATTAATATGTTTGTGTGCTAACGGGTGATTCTTTAGCTATTATCTTTTTAAACAGTTGGTTTAAACAGCTGAAGCATGTTTCGTGTTTTGTTTCACTGTCAAACATCTTCAGTTTGGTTTAACGCTTGCAAATCATTGAATTTTATTATAAAAATGCGTGTTCTGTTATGAAAGTTTATCGCGCGCTTCTTCCATTTTATGGTCAGTTTAATCGACCCACTGAAGGGGCTATTCGAGCTATTGTGACTAAATTTAGAACCAAATTCACATTATTGGACATCAAACCACCAATATGCTTACAGATACGTAGAGTGCGAACTAAAGAAAATATCGCAGCTGTATCGGCCAGTGTTAATGATGACCATCAATTATCGATTCGTCGCCGTTCGCAGCAATTGGGCCTCTGTTACTCAACATCGTGGAAAATTTTGGGAAAGGATTTAAGTGTGAAGCCTTTCGAAATACAGCTACCGCAACGCAGAATTTTTGGTGAATGGGCTCCTGGAAAGTTGGCCGAAAATCCACTTTTTATCGAAAAATTGTGTTCAGTGACGAAGCTCAATTTTGGATGAATGGGTACATAAATAAGCAGAATTGTCGATTTTGGAGTGAAGATCAGCCAGAAGAATTGCAAGAGCTACCAATGTATCCAGAAAAGGTCACAGTTTGGTGAGGTTTATGTGCTGGAGGCATCATTGGACCGTACTTCTTCAAAGATGCTGCGAATCGTAACATAACTGTGAATGGTGGGCGCTACCGTGAAATGATATTCATTTTTTTTTGGCAAAAATGTAAGAGCTTGACTTTCATGACATGTGGTTTCAGCAAGACGGTGCCACATGCCACACAGCACGCGTAACTATGGACTTGTTGAGAGGCGAGTTCGGTGAACATTTTATTTCACGTTCGGGACCTGTCAATTGGCCACCTAGATCGTGCGATATAACGCCTTTAGATTACTTTTTGTGGGGCTATGTTAAAGCTCATGTCTATTGAGACAAGCCTGCTTTAATTAACGCATCGGAAGACAACATTAATGGATTTATATGTGCGGTACCCGCCGAAACATTGAAAAGAGTATGCTAAAATTGGATGGACCATTTGAAGCGCAAACGCGGTCAACATTTGCATGAAATGATCTGCAAACATTAAATTATATGGACTGTACTATAGATTTAAATAAAAGTTTCATGCATTTTTTTAAATTTTACGTGTGTTTTTTTGAAAAACTTTCCTATAGCTCTTAAAAAATCACCCTTTATATACGAATACACACACATACATACTATAGTATTAGTAATTAGGTAATTTCAAGATTATTTTGTTACTGTATGTGCAATGTGGATACCCTGCAAGCAAATCCACTTATGTCGAACTGCTTTGTGTTATTTCTTCTTCCATATTTCGATGGTTTCGAACTAGTATTAAATCAAAGAGATACGTTTTGGTATGCTGTTTATTTCTTTTCGATAGTTCAGAACAACGATTTCTATCTATGAGATGGAGAACTGCACTCACGGCACCCATAGAATAGGACAGTGAATCATTTTTAAAGAGGACTTAGTCCGATTCTTGGCAGAGACAAAGAATTTTATTTTATTATTGTTGTACTTTACTTTTCGGGAAAAAATTAAAAAACAGTGATAAATCTTTTCGCCTTAACAGCATGCATTATATTTTTTTCTCGTGAATTACATAGATCTTAAAAATTCACTTTGTTGGTTTTTCTATGATTTGAGAAATTTGGGTGTAAAACCCCTATAACGGGCTTACTGGTTTTGAGACCACAATTTATATTTAAATTAATGCTTTTATCATAAACACATAATAAACCAAAAAAAAAAACAGCTTTGATTGTTTAAGGTGCAATAATTAATCATGAAATCGATTTTTTGGGCCTTTTGGGGTTGATGCCAATTTTTCAATGCAAAATCGAAAGTTAAGCCGAGGTCATCAAACTGAATACCGTGAGATTTTTATTATTTTTAATTAAATACAAAGCCACAACATTCGAGTCTTGCCACAAGCTTGACTATTTATTTATTCATTTATCAATTTTAATTATTTTTGTATAAAAACAATTTTTTTCCTTGTTCACTCCTCTCGGGAGCATAGGGCCTCGACAGGACTTAGTCTTGCGTTGGTTTCGTTAATCTATTTGATTTCTGACAGGTTAGGTGACTAGCCTGCCGCTATCAGTCCTAAGTAGTGGGAATGCGCACCTGTTGCTGCTTAGGAACAACGCTTTCTTACTGCTTGGAGCGCCATCTGTGTGTCAAATTTTTGTGGCAGAAGGGTCGCAAAGATGGTTGAGGATTTCGCTGCAATGCAAATAATGCGCTGACCATTGTGCGGGAGTAAGGATGGGACGGATAAATTTTTGGGGTTGAGGAATAAGATTTTTGTTTGTTTGTTGTTTTTTTTAGAAAGAGGGAAAGTAGGTAAATTTGGAAAAGTGCGAGGACCGTGTTTTACGTGCGGTTCGAACCCACAACCTCTGGGATGGCAGGCTAGTGAAATTACCCTAGACTACCCACGCACTTACGCTAGACTACCGTATAAAAACATAGTTCATTCTAAAAGAAGAAATCATAGCAAACCAACCTTCGCACTTTGTTTGTTTGAATTTTCTCTCGAGCAATCGGTATTTGAAGAAAATCCAACTTTTTATACACTTTCTACAAAGCTTAAAACTTGACCTTTGTTATAGAATAAACTATACTTTCATAAAAAAATTGATGGAAATTAAAAAATAAATGAGTAAATAGTCAAAACAAGTCAAGATGCCGTTCTTTTATAATAATTTCGGGGGTTGCATAAAAAACTAATTTTAAAATTATTACTCTACTTAAAAAGCCAAAACTTTCAGCTGTGGAAGAATTTCATTTTTATACTCAATATATTATTCGGACTTATATGTACATGTGTACCTAATTTTTAATCTTTTTATTCATTTATTTGCATAAGAACTAATTATGAATAATTAATCCAATAAAGATAAGCACTGGCTACTACAACAACATAAGTAACGAGTTACTACAAACTATTTATATATTTAGTTTGTCCACTCTTTAGCAATCGACGAGTTAAAAAATGTTTTCACTAAGTTGCATATGTAATTTTCAGTGAAGTGAGGATATGGTTTCATTCATGGCAGATCCCCTTCGGGCCAGTTCATCTGCTTTTTCGTTACCTTCAATATTCCGATGTCCCGGCACCCAGATTAAGGTAACTTTATGGTTTACACTCAAGGTGGTGAGGCTATTCCTACTTGGTTCCACCACCATAAAGTTTGTAGTAGCTGAATCCAGTGCCTGAATGGCAGCTTGGCTATCCGAAAGAATAGCGATATTGCCCTTAAAAAAGAAATCTGCGAGCCATCTGTATAGACTGGTTTAGTGAGAATCCCTTATTCCATTCCTCCTTAGATGGAAAAGGAGTGGCAAAATTGCTATTGAATGTTACCGTCGGGACGATGTAGTCAGTCCTCACCAGGATTAACTGAGTTTGTCGCAATAATAGACTGGCATGACCATAAGTTTTTTCTTTCCAGCGACCCGCTTCGTTTAACCTAAATGCACTCATGGTTGTCAGTGTGTCAGTGTGTCAGTGCATTGAGAGCCTCTCTAGGACATGATATGATTGCACCGACCGTTATTGCACAGGCTGATCTTTGTATTCTGCTGAGTAATTTGGTATTGTACTCTCTCCCTAGAGCTTTCCACCAAACTACCGAACCATACGATAAAATGGGTCGTATAACCGCCTTATACAGCCATAATGTATGCTTAGGTTGAATACCCCATCTTCTTCCAAGCATACGTTTACAGGCATATACAGCAATTTCAGCTTTCCTTACCCGTTCTTCGACGTTTAATTTCCAGCTAAGTTTGGAGTCCAAAATTACCCCTAAGTACTTTGCACTGGGTGAAAGTGATAGGGTTTGTTCTTTAATATCTGGTAGTGCAAAGATTGGTACCTTATATCTGGTGGTAAAGAGCATGAGTTCTGTTTTACGCGGGCTTAAACTAAGGCCACAGCCTGTTGCCCAAGAATTGAGCTCGCCTAATGCCCTTTAAATGATCCCACTGATCGTATTGGGACACAGTCCTGACGCCATTCTAGCATAGAGATGATCCAATTGCTGATACAATTTTCCACTCCTAAGTCAATTAACGCCCTTTGGATAGCATCAGTGCTAGCGTTATTTAATGCGGCTTCTATGTCTAGAAAAGCTGCCATGGTTTGTTTACTAGAGACCCCTCTATTGTTCGGGTTACCTCGTGAAGCGCCGTCTCCGTCGATTTGCCTTTAAGGCGAGCATGTTGTGCAGTTGATATACTAGAACTCTCCAGCGAACTTGTAATGTGCATATCTAAAAGCTGTTGAAAAGTTTTTACAGGGAACTGATTGGTCTAAAGTCCTTCGCTGATTCATGGCCTCTTCTACCTGTCTTTGGTATGAAGACGACTCTAAAAAGTTTTCAGCTATTTGAAATATAACCTAGGTTTAGACACGCTTTGAAAATTTCGATTAGTCATAGTAGAATACTATCAAGAGTTTCCTGTAACATCTTAGGAAAGATTCCATCAGGGCCTGGAGATTTGAAAGTTGAGAATGATTTGATTGCCCATGCAACCATCTCTTTCGTAACTATTACATCGACAAGATGCTGTGGGTCATATCGGCTCCGCTGGATTCTCCCAGCATCACTATCATGGGCGCTACATCCCGGAAAATGAGTATTTAAGTATATTCAACTTTATCACCACATTTAACGGACAACAATTTGTTAACTATCTAGTTATATGGTATAATCCAAAATGTTTTATGTTACAATTATTTGATGAACCTAAATTGTTTTGATTTACTGTGTAATATTGTCCTTTATGTGTTTGGTTGCCAGTATACATATTTGAATAATTGTGTAAATGCTTTGGAAATAAATATTAACAAACGAACGGTAAAGTAATTGCAATAATCGATTTCGATTTCACGCACTTGTGGTAGTGTGAGTAGGTCACAAAGCTATCTGTGTTCTTAAATGCGCATGTATTTGATTTAGCATTTAATTTACAATTCGAAAATGCTAAAATCATCTGAATTGCAAATAAAATATACAAAGAAGATGTAAAGTAGCATACATTTTGTGTGCTATAGATAAATACAGTGGTGGGCATGAAAATGTTAATATCTGAGTAAGAATACATTTTCTGATAATATTACATTTTGTTGTTACAAACGAAATCAATTTCATATAGATATCAGTGATGAAGACAATCAAATCGTTCTTACTAAAACCGATGTTTCTGAGTGGTATCAATTTTGGAAGAAATGGGGTTACTGCACTTTTACTTGCCCTTACCACCAATAATTCGCACCCATACGATTTTTTCTCATATTCGTTATAAATACACCACTAGTTTTTTATAAAAATCTAACTCTTATTACAGTGAAAACCGTATAACACACGGTTTCAAGTTTTGTACAACTTTTTTTTTTTATTTCAATAAAATTTACAATTTTTCCACCAGAACTTCTAGAATTACCTTCTTTTAATCTATGCAACTTGGATTTGTATGGGGATGAAAAAACCTAGCAATGTCAGCAAAAAAAAAAAAATTCCAAAAATCACGAATTTTTTAGTTTGTGAAAACTTGCACTTTCCTTTTTATTAACCAGCAAATACTTCAGATAAATCTAAAGGGTCTTGTAAATCTTCTTCCTTGTCTACCAGATACTAGGAATGACCGCGTTGTGGGGAGTAATGAAAGAGCACTCATTTATATTTGTCACCCATTAACTTTGAATAAATCTACTCAAGCCATAGATAATATCGCTAAGGGAAGACGAGTCGTTGTTCCTTCCCATACACCACAACTACGGCAGGAGGTAAAAGAGAAAATGTTCGCTCTGGTCGTTTGTATTTTATTACAACATTTGAAACTTTGCGTCGTATGGTATTTGCTGTAGTATTTATATTTATGTTATATTTAAATTATGACGGTGTGTTTGTAATTTTGCACTGGAGTGTATATGGGAAGAAATTATAGGTGTACGAATTAAAAGTGGTTAGGGTATTGCGTAGTCACTATTTATTTGATTAATATTTAAATATAGATATCCTTATAACAGCAGTATTTTTTACTAAACGCTTTCTTATTATATTGCAAACGATGATTACTAACCAAGCATTCCAATAAACTGCGAAACCTCCTTATTTTTTAAGCCTGCTTCAACTTTGTCAGGAACCGGTGTCACCAAATTAGAAGCCTGCAGCACTTATCTTCGATCACTTTGCCCAACTCAAAAAATTTTGCTTAGTATATCTGCTGAACGAGGGTAAGGTTCATATAATTAGAAGCTATAGAAACGTTGACTGCTAAATAATTATTTCTCTGCAAAAGGCTTCATAAATATAAGAATATTCAAACATAGAATATTAGATTCACGAGAAACAATTAGAGGTACTTAACAATTTGCAGTGATAACCTGTCGCAGATTCATCTAGAAAAATCAGGCCGTCTGAGAGAATGTAACGTTTCTGTCGTGAAATCAGGTAGTTCTCCAAAATGTTCTTGTTAGCACTTTTACTTACCTATTCGTCTATCAGTCCCAATTGTCCAACACCAAATCGGGAAGCTGTCCCCTCGTTTAACTGTTCTTCTGATGCAATTCTCAGAAGAGTGTTCGTCCGATCTGTAACTCACGCACGTCATTACCTTAAATTCAAACAAGTTGAGACATAAGCTGTGGTTGCTAGTACTATGGTGCTTGTTTGTATGTGGAAAAAAAACTATTTTCCTGAAGCCGTGTACCGTCCAATTTATATACTTTTTTAGTTAGTTTTTGTAGTTCTTTGAGCCAATAATCGCCTCTTATAATTTGTGTCGAACCGTTCAGGTGTTTTTTATTACATTACTTCTTCTTTCATAAACACTCTTCTAATATCCGCTGTAGTTTGAACTGATTATTTTTTAGTATTTCACGAACGCTACTCTTCCTATCACCTTTTTGTATGTTAAATATTCAATGTCATAATAAGCATCAAAAAGTAGTTATACTAAATCCAAGTTAGCGGCTGATATTTCTCAAACTATTCTTAGGTAAATGGCCGCCGCAGTCGAATGGGAAGGTGCGTGACAACCATTCGGAAGCGCTCAGTGGGAAACTCCGGGCATGAAACATTAATAGAAGAAGATTTTTCTAATAGCGGTCGCTTTCTTAGAATAGAAAACCCCCGAGGCTATTTTTCCCCTGAAAAAGCTCCTCACATAAAACCATCTGCCGGTCGAAAGTCGGCATAAAAGTGTAGTGTAGTGGGAAAACATCAAGGCACACCACAAATAGGAGGAGGCCAAATACCCAAAAATGGTTTAAGTGCCAATTCTACATATTCTTCGCTCGTAGTGTATGATTTTTCATTCTATCATTTTCGGTATTTTTTTTTTTTAATTAGCAATTTTATCACTTAACACAACAGTACCGTTAATATTGTTTCGCAGCATAAGATTAATTGATTTAATTCCAAATATAGGACTCGTATTCAGAAAAAGTTTTAGCATATAAAAGTCAACATAATATTTGTTCGTCGTAGTTCGACTGCTTCTCGACATTTTAATCCCCACCACTGTACCTAAATACATGCCCCTACAAATTCGTATGTACAAATATCAATAGAATGTAAGAAAGAGCAAATATTGGCAAATTCTAATTTGCATTTGATATTGTAAATCACCCAAAATAATTTTGTAGTAGGTAGCAACAGTCAAATACATTTACATAAATACCATTTATATGTACCTATGTGTGTGCTTTATAAATATTTCGTTTGCATCTTACCAGCAAGGATGAACGGGTATGAAGTAAGACCAGACCGAAATTCATAATTACTTTATATAAAATAAAACTGATATTTGTCTCTCAGTGGGCTTTTGGCAATAACTTGTAAATGTATTTATTTTGTTCCATCTTAAATACCTTGTAAATTTTTAATATTAAATATTTTTTGTATTTTCGTATTGGTACACTAATTCCCTGCAAGAAAATGTGTTAATAATGTAGCAGTTATGTATATAGAAACGTTCAAGTTCAGATACTGGTAGTTAAAGAAGAAATTATACCAGTTCGCCATAGATTGGAATAATATCAGTAAAATTTATCAATTTGTGTGCCAATTAGTTAATTTTATCTTAAGACTAGTTTAACAGTCGTACAAGTGGATCGCTATAATTAGAGGATTATGTAAAGGGTGATTTTTTAAGAGCTTTATGAAAGGTTTTCTAAAAAAAACACGTAAAATTCAGAAAAATGCATGAAACTTTTATTTAAAACGACAGTCCATATAATATAATGTTTGAAGATTATTTCATGCAAATGTTGACCGCGTCTGCACTTCAAATGGTCCATCCGCTTAGTCCAATTTTGGCATACTCTTTCCAATGTTTCGGCCGGTATCTCACATATAAATGATTTAATGTTGCCTTCCAATGCGTTAATTTAAGCTGGCTTGTCTGAATCGACATGAGCTTTAACATAGCCCCTCAAAATATAATCTAAAGACGTTATATTGCACGATCTGGGTGGCCAATTGACAGGTCTCGAACGTAAAATAAAATGTTCACCGAACTCGCCTCTCAACAAGTCCATTGTCACGCGTGCTGTGCGGCATGTGGCACCGTCTTGCTGAAACCACATGTCATGCAAGTCAAGCTCTTGCATTTTGGGCAAAAAAAAATGGATATCATTTCACAGTAGCGCTCACCATTCACAGTTACGTTACGATTCGCAGCATCTTTGAAGAAGTTAGGTCCAATGATACCTCCAGCCCCTAAACCGCACCAAACTGTGACGTTTTCTGGATACATTGGTAGCTCTTGCAATTCTTCTGGCTGATCTTCACTCCAAAATCGACAATTCTGCTTATTTACGTACCCATTGATCCAAAAATGAGCTTCGTCGCTGAACACAATTTTTCGACTTTAAACTTTCTTAACAGAACACGCGTTTTTATAATAGAATTCAATGATTTGCAAGCGTTGTTCGTTTGTAATACGATTCATGGTTAAATAGACCAAACTGAAGATGTTTGACAGTGAAACAAAACACGAAACGCGCGTCAGCTGTTTAAACCAACTGCTTAAAAAGATAATAGCTAAAAAATCTCCCTTTATATAAAGCTACTGATGATTATATTTATTTGAAAAATACTATATCCAAGTCTATCCAATAACGGTAAAACTTCATTAATAGTTGCATGAAATTTATTCAGTTTAGAAAATTGCCTTAATATGAGGTGTGGTGGGAGCAGTTGAACCTACTTACAATTAGAAGAAGATTATCAGCAAAAAATGAAAGCCTAAAAACAAAGCTTGTTCAATGGATACAGCCATACAACGTTAGAACATTTCTAATAAATAGCGCGTTAAGTTAGTGAACGGCAATGGGCTATCAAAATTACGACAGGAAGTTCAGCAATATACAATGAGTATTGGTGCTGGAGTCCAAGGTGGAATTTTCTCTGGAAAAATAATGAAATTGCATTCTCCCTACAGAGAGTTTTAGAAAAACTACTTGATGAAGCAAGAGAGAGGCAGAGTAAGTCAAAAGGATGACATTGCGGAAGTATTAGAGGTTAAGAACAATTGCAGAGGGGTATAGCGCTGTGCCCACTTCGAGTAAATAGGGGTGAACTACACCCGCAATTCACAACCCGAATATAATTAATCATTCAATCTTGATTTTGAATAACTTGTTTTAAATATACGAACAAAAAAATTATTTTGAGTGATAGAAATCTTAATTTTGACCCCCCTCGCTCCATTGCTTCTATGATTGCCTAGTTCAAAAGTGTAAAGTATCGTTGACGTACGACACCATTTCCAAAAACCATAAATCTTCCGATACGGTGACTAATTTTACGCCATCTTGCATAACATCATACGATGGTTTACAAGACATATCCTCAATAACCCTTTTTTGAGTGGATGGTTAAAAGAGTGCCAAAGTTAATCTCAAGGACAGTAAGAGTACTGCTCCTCATTATCTGTGCGAGTGCCCAGACTTGGTGATCAATGGAAACTGGAAATTGGGCAGCTTCCTAGGCAAAATCTATGGGAGATCTTTAGGTGCTTTTTAGCTGTAACTAACTTCAGTAGGTTCATTAACAGGTCCAAGTTATTTGATGATAGCTCTGAATCGTGCATGAAGACAGAAATCAGAGGTTCCTGAGAAAATCGTATCAAAATGGTGCATCATAATGTAATTGAATCCTGGCGTAAGTTACTCAGGCGATGCTATTAAAAACCAACCATTTATCCTATTTGAGCACGGCGTCCGTAGTTACATGCACACGTGAAATAAATCAAAAAAAATTTTAAGCAAAGTTCTCAAAATCCCTATGTATATCTTTTACGTTTAGTTTCTGCTATTATTTATAGCTTCCTAACCTAATTTACTTCACAGCTTGAAAGATTTGCATTCAAAGAAAAAAAATAAGGCGACTTTTCTTTTCAACAGTCAACAAAAGTAATGCCGTCAAGTGCTACTTTCTCAATTCTTAGACTGTATGGCACCTCACTACCATCTAAGCAACAAAAAATTTACCGACTTTTGGACTTATAAAATGTGAAAATTTTAAACTCATTTGCAAACTTTGGCAACAAAATTCATGCAATTGTCAAGCACTTCATAAAAAAAAAAAAACAGAAAAAGTAAAACACCAATTTTTCCTTGTATTCGAACATTATTCATGTTGACAGATGAGTCTACAAATTTGAAAATAATTTTGCTTACATAATATTTTTTGTGCATAATTCGAACACGCGTGTTGGTGGGCATGAAATGAAAAATGAAACAAACATATTTACTGCTGTAGCGTAGTTATTATTTGTGGCTTAGCGTATTGAATTTGTAATGAGCTCTGGGAATATTTGCACTGCAAAATAAATAAAAAAAATTTAATGCCACACTGAAGGAGGAGATGCTGTAACTAGGTAACTGAAAAAGTTTGTATGTGAGTGTGGAAAGTTTAATTTAAAAAACTTGTAAGAAAAAGCTGAATAAGAAAATATATTCCCACGCCAAATGCCTTTTAATCTATAAGGTATTTTGCTTTAACAACCCTCTGAACATGGCAAGAGGGATTAAATATTTTATTAGCCGTAACTAATATTTATGCTGATTATATACCAATGGGTGTGTGTGTGAGGTATTAGTGATTTTTGGCAACTATGATACCAGGTGGCGCAAAATCATATTCTAAAATAAATAAAACACAAATTATGGTCTAAAATAAAAAAGTTCTAAATAAAAAATGTTTTTGAGGGATGAAAATCTTTATTTTGATCATAGATGGGCACACTCCATTAAATATTTATTGCATTATAAATGACAGTAATCAGTAAATTTTTGATGAAAATGAAATTCAATTTGCATAAACAGTAAAATTTTACTGATTACTGGAAAAATTGCACTAAAAATATTTTTTTATTGATTACTGAAAGAAATTGCATGAAAATAATAATGATATAATTTATTACTGGCTTCGGTATTCTGGCGTAAGTGCTCTAGCCTGCCATCCCAGAGGTTGTGGGTTCGAATCCCACGTAAAGCACGATCCTCGCGCTTTTCCAAACTTTGCCAAATTTATCTACTTTCCCTGTTTCTAAAAAAAAAGTACATTAATTCCATTCCTAAACCCCAAAAACTTATCCTTTCCATCCTTATTCCCGCACAATAGTCTGCGCATTATATGCATTGTGGCTGCTAAAATAAGCAAAAAAACACATTGCGTCAGTGGCGCCAACAAGAGAAAAGCGGGCGACGGCGGTAATAGCATAGACACACGAAATTTAGCGAAGTCCTCAACCATCTGAGCAATCCTTCTGCCACAAAAATGTGAAACACTGATGGCGCTCGAAGCAGTAAGAAGACGTTGTTCCTGAAAAACGACAGGTGGGCACGCCCATTACTTAGGACTGGTAGCTTCAGGCTAATCACCTACCCTGTCAGAAATCAAAAACAGATTAACGAAACCAACGCAATACTGAGTCTTGTCGAGGCCCTATGCTCCCGAAAGGAGTGAACAAGGGAAAAAATTTGTTACATTATCAGTAAAATATTTACTAAAGGGTTTTTCAATAAGGGCGAGTAGATGTTGAAATGGAATAAAATGGCGATTGCTGTGTGGCACGTAGCGCCGTCCTGCTGGAACCACATGTCGTCTAGGTCCATATGTTTCAATATGGGCCATAAGAAATTGGAAGGGCCACCACGTCTTCCGAAAAATGGGCGCAATGCGCGCAACGTTTGCGTTAATGAACACTCATTTTGATAATAAAGTTTTATCATTTGAACGTGCTGTTCAATCGTGTAACTTGCCATGACGATTTGGCATAAACAACTGAATAATAAACAAAAGATTTGACAGATGTCACCAAAACCAAAAATGGCTGCCACAGGGCGCCAAAATCAACCCGCGCCAATTGAAAAGCCTTTATTTCCTGATAATTACAAATTAATACCCAACCACTAGATTCGATGAATTAGATAAAAAATGCGAAATGCCTTCTGAACTGTTTTACAATCTCAGCGAATGAAAATAACTGTTTTACAGTGCAGACGGTATTACCCGATATTTGAAAAAAAAAAAAAAAACGTTTATAATAGCCTGATGTTTATTTAGACAACTTCTTGTTTCATCTCGTTCGGCCAGGTATAAAAGTGTTTCCTGAAGATAATTTCCCAGGCAAGTGAAACCATTCTGTATGTTATTTAGATATAAGATAACTATTAAAGTAAATATATGCATTAAAAAACATTTAATTGAAAATCAGCTGTAAAAAATGTACCTACCATTACTTTCGTCCCCGAATTCAAGAATATTTGTGATGTGTTGTCAAGGTTACGTGTTTTAGCATTTTTTTCTTCATCTTCTATTTGCAATTTTGCTGTTTCTGAAATCGCAATTTAATGTCAGGGACAGAAATAGCGGCAACTCAAGCGACAGGCTGAATCAGGAAGTGCTTCTCAAATCTCTTTGCTTCTTCATGCAATGCTTTTGTTTGGATTATATGACAAATACAGTAGTAAAGTGATGATTTTGCTATATCGTACACGGAATGCAAAGAGTCACAATTCAAAAGTTTTAATCGCGGTTTTCTGTGTATTAGTTCACAGTTTATTTATAATATTTCTTAGTCATAATAAAAACTTGTATTGAGATTATATTTCACTCAAGGTCGACTTCCTTTATTGATGATCTCAATCCGTTTATAATACTAAACATATTTTCACATCATTCAACATATGTTATTTCTGAAGAAAAGATGATGAATCAAGACTAAAAATATTTATTGAGAACATAAATGATTTAATTTTGACTAACATAAAAAAATAAATATTTTACTGATAATGCATATCAAATTATATTATCAATATTTTTAAAGCAATTTCTCTCAGTTATCAGTAAAATTATATATTTTTAGTGGAATTTTTTTTCGGTAGTCCGTAAAAGTTTTTTTAGTAATATAAACTAAATTGCAGTATCATTAAAAAATTATATTATATTGACTACATTTCTACTGCTACAGCAAAGTGCCCATCTATGATTTTTGACCTGATTCACGTACTACGCCATTTGCAAAAATTATAATACCTTCCAAGAGGGTGATTCATTTTGCAGCTCCCTCCATTTGTGAAAAAACATCAAGACGCACGCCACAAATAGGAGGAGGAGCTCGGCCAAATATCCCGGAAGGGTGTACGCGCCAATTATGCATATGTATATGTATATGTTATCGGTTTGTTTGTGTATGTTCGCTGTATGGAAAGGATGAACCAAATTTTACGACACTTTGAATGGTGTGTAGTTGTTATTGGTTTTCCAACAGTATAAACATTCCCCATACGTGTACTGCTGCTGCTTGGCCGGATATAGATCCTGGTCGTTCTGGTAACACTCATTACAGTGGATACATTTTCTGAACCCGAGCTACTTTTTTTCTTGAAAATATTTCTCTCCGTTTGAAATTAGCTTTGAAATATTTGAAAAAATTCTATTCAGGTACCGATTTATCATACATTTAAAACATATTTATATTAAATCAAAACAAAAGGTTTTTTAAAAAAATTAGCTTTATATTTATAAAAGTCGTATTTCTGGTCCAATTCAGTTTTCGGGATAAAGAGGATTTTGTGCATCGATTCATCACTATAAATGAGAATTGGGTCTATCACCATGGTCCTAAATCAAAGCAAGAAGATAAAGAGTGATGTCGACTTGGATTTTCGGCTCCGAAACGAGTACGTGTCCAGAAATTGGTCAAGAAGGTATTAGTATTAGTTTTTTGGGATGCGAAAGGAATTTTGTTTGCGGATTACTTGCAAACTTTTTGTAAAAGAAAAAAGTTCTCTTTCATTAGGACAATGCACAGTCTCAGAATAGCATTTTGACAAAGGCTAAACTCCGCTAAATAAAGCTCAAATTGCTGGAGCATCCACCGTATTCACCAGATTTGGGCCCTAGCAGCTTCCATCTGATTCCAGATCTAGAAAAAATTCATAACTGGAAAACGTTTTTCATCAAATGATGAGGTCATAAAAGTTGTGGAAGCATATTTTGCAGCTCATCCAGTTTGCAACTTCAGGAATGGAGTTCATAATCAATCTTATTGGATTTTAGTAATGAAGTTCAGGGAGACTATACTATACTAAAGTGTATTTCAAACCATAAAATTGCGTTGTTCTTATCGAACCGCAAAACTTATTGAACAGCTTAGTATATTGGTGAATATTTATTATTTGTGCGATGAAGAATATGCACCCTTTGCATCACTACTTATACTTTCAATTACATACATATGAAAGCCTTTCAGTGGAATCTTAAATACCATTTCGGCCCCCAACTGTCAAAAGGTGGCCCATTCAATTTTATTCCATTTTTGGGTTATTCTTGTAGAAATTTTCACTGAGTTGCTGTAGCTATTGAACCAACGCTTTCTACAAAGTCCATCAAGCTTCACTCGTTATGCATCAATGCTGACTTTGAAATCACGTAAATTAAATTTGCTATTTTTAGCACAAAAGCAGAGCTGAAAATTGTCGTGAAATTTACTGTAAAGTAACGTAAGTATATCTTTTATATTTACTAATGCATTGAAGGGTTTATTATTTCCAGCGTGATTGACATTACTCAAAGGATTTTCCGCTGGTTTATTTATTGTAATTTTCATGTAAAAGTCAAATGGAACCTTTAGTGTAGCAATTTGTGGTATTCAAATAAGGTTTGTGCATGATTTGTGATTTATATTAGAAAATTCTTGGAAACCACTGCTTTGTTGGAAATCTCAAAGGGGGGAAACGAGAGCACATACGGTTATGAGTATAATTAAAGGAAATAATGTACGCATGCATACATTCGATGTGGTAATCGCACCTAAAGTTCGTGACACAGGAAGCGAAAGGGCTGCTGCGGTTGCACTGTGGTTGTGATCCTGTGTTTGCTGTCATGAAGTTAAATAACAAATTTTCACAAAAACAAAAAGTTTAATGTCATTTAACAGAAATTTCCTAAGGAACACGATTTATATTATTCCTGATAAAAAAATATATATGTATTGGACATTTTTGCAGATATAAATATTTTGCATAGTGCGTCCATCGATGAAAAAAATAGTTCTGTAATTTGAGTAAAATGTGCCAATACACGAAAGCTGTTTGAACGTTTTATTTCAAATATTTTTTAAAATTGGAGTCTCCAAGACTTTTTGAGATATAGGGAGAAATATGGTTTCGTAGGACGTAAAAGGTAAACTTCCCTACAAGAATGAAAAAAGGTATTCAAATATTGATAGCAAATGAATAGAAATATTTTTGAATAGGGTTCCCATGACTGACTATATACACTAGATGCCATAATTCTGCGGACTCCTTATTTTTAATACAATGCAATTCTAGCGGTAAGCTCATTACAAATTTAAATCCATCATTCCTGTTGTTTGCTATGGTACGAGTAGTAGTCATGTTGGCGATAAAAAATTATCACCGCCATGCATCGCCATCGATTCTAACAGTACTTGCTTTCGGTAAAACGTAGCAAGACGAGTGTCAAAAGTGTATTCTGTTCATTTGTGGACTCGCTTTTTGTATTTATAGGAGTATTTTCGGGAAATATAAGGAAAATCACTATTTTTATTTATTAAGCTTTTAGATTATCGGCTGTCAAAAGAATTTAGTATAGGATGCTTTCCATTTCAATTCAACCGGGCCATTCGGGACATGTTCTTCGATTTCGATGTAACTCAAATATGTTGCTCTCTGGTCAAAATATTGCGACACGTTTTTTTTTTGTTCGCCCGAAAAATATTTTTTTCAAGGCTTATCGGCAATTTTATTTTTCGCCTCAAAATAAGAAATTTTTTTTTAATGATTCTTGGTTCAAAATAATCATAAAAACTTGTACGAGCGACTTCATGTACAAACGATTGCAAAAAAGTAGTTGAAAATTTTTTATTTTGCAAAAAAAAAATTCGAAATTCAATATTTTAAAAAGTGTATTTTTTGTTTTTTTTTTAACTTTTTCCAAATCAAGAGGGCACCTCAAACTTCAATTGAGCTGAATGCCCAGTAGTTAAAATGAGTTGTTTTTGAGCAATGAATTTTTGAGTAAAACACCTGTTTCGCACTTTTTGTTTTTTGAAAAATAAAAAATTTTCAACTACTTTTTTTCAATTGTTTCTACATTAAGTCGCTCGTGTAAGTAATTACGATCGTTTTGAACTCAGAATCATTAAAATCGGTTCATTTTTGACTAAGTTATGAGCATTTAAAAAGAAAAATTGTCTTATATAATTAAAAAAATCGATTTTGAGCCGAAAAACAAAATTGCCGATAAGTCGTGAAAAAATTTTTTTTCGGGCGAACAAAAAAATACGTGTCTCATTATTTTTACCAGAGAGGAACATAGAATAGCCGGGTTGAATTGAAATGGAAAGCATCATAGAGCTTTGTAATGGAAAAATATATGTAAGAAGAAATTGACATTGGCGAGAGAAAATCATAATATAATTGGGGAAAGAAGTTCAAAACTATCGACAAATGGGAAGAACAACGGGCAGGGCATAGACATCAATGAGCACAGTAATTAAAAGCTACGAAAATACCGGAATTATATCTACAATGCCCCGAGCATGGCGTCCTTGTGAACTAACAGAAAGGGGAAAAATATGTTAGTGTTTACCTTGCCAAAAATGCTTTAAGAAAAGTTGGCTATCATGGAAGAGTTGCTAGGAAGAATCCATTTATTTCGCTAATAAATAGGTAAGAACGCATTGCTTTCGCAATAGAGCATACACACAAGCCTCAAGAATTTTATAAAAGGGCTATTTTTTTGGATGGAAGCAAGTCTTGCATTTTCACTATCAAAAGGAGAAAAATTGTGAGGAGGAAATTTAGTATGGCGCCGACACTGAAACATGGTGGTGGTGGGGTGATGATGTGGGGGTATATGGCAGTGTGCGTGGCGTGGGTATGGACAAATTTGATTATTTGAATATTTTAAAACTGAATTAAAAGCAAGATGTTGAGATACTGAGGTTATCGAATTGCTTTCAACAAGACAACGGCTATGGCTCATAGAGTAAAGTTATGGCTTTGCAATAGTATCCCCAAACTAACTAACACCTCCACAGTCGCCAGATTTAACCTTTATTGAACACTCAAGAGCGCTTCTGGAAAGAAATATAAATAAATACTAGTTTTTCAAAGATTCTATGCGGGAGTAGTAAGAGAAGATTACACTATCGATGCGATGAAAATAAAAATGTATAAAATTAAATTAAGATTTGAAAATTATAAAAAAGAACGAAATAACTTATTTCGTACCTCAAGTGAGTTCTTTATCTTTACCTGGCTTCCAGTGAAAGCTTGGTGACATTCGGTTCAGTGGAAGCGAAGTTATTGCGTCTAAAGTGTCAGTATGTTTGTGTCATCGGCACAAAAATGAGTTTCGGTCAAAGAGTTAATATCAAATTTTGTTATAAATCGGTAAAACGTTCACCGAAACATTGTAATTGATGAAAAAAGTGAAGAAGGAAGCTGGTGCTTACTGCATGATACTGCACCATCTCATCGATCCACTCTTGAGACTGATTTTTTGACTAGACATCACATTTTAACCATCAATACTCACCGTATTCGCCTGATATGGCTCTCTGTTACTTCTGCCTATTCGGGAAATTGCATTTGGTCATGAAAGGAAAACGTTTTGCGTTCGTAGAAGCCATCCAAAGGACCGACATTCTGAAGGACATTCCGGTCAATGATCTGAAACACTCTTTCAAAAAGCTTTTAGATCGCGCAAAACAGTGTATTGAGGCTGAAAGGGGACTATTTTGATTAAATGAGCTCGAAGTTATCAGAGCAAAACTCCCCTTTATCTCAGTCGTGGTATTTTGGACATCACCTTGTATATATATATAATTGGCGCTTACACTCTTTTTTGAAGAAATAGGGTTCACTAAAAAGCAATAGTAAGATTTCAGTGCCGCAAAATATGTTAATATACTCACTGTAAAGCATGAAATATTTACATATCTACATCACTTTAAATACCCTTTAAGATATGGATATGTTACCATTCATACACAGGCACACGCATGTATATATCATATATATTTGTGTTGCTGTGTAAATGCAAAGAACACGTGTTGTGAATTGTTTAACATGAAAGTTCCTAATAGCAGGTAATGCAAAAATTTGCTGCGTAATTCTTCAAGCTGCCACTTAAGGGCATAAAAATTGTGTGGGTCTATGCTGAGATGTTGCGTGCTGAATTTAGTCTACTATTTCAATATGTAGGTACACACATGCATGTATATATGCATGCATTTGCCAACATCTGTGCGTGCATGAACTTTCTGTTTTCCCCTTCCTACGCGTATATATGGCCTGGGCTTGGTTGAATTTGCATGTCGCACTTTTATGTCGATAATGTTGAAAATGTTAAGTCAGTCTGTTTGACACGTCACACGATGCCGTACTTATAACTTTGACAAATACTTTTAGTTTATCGCAGCGAAGGTGTTGCTCTTGACAAACAAGACAAGCTGCATACGCTTTCGCATTTATTTGCTTAGTTAAGTGAAGGAACGTATGTGTGCATGTGTGTGTACGTACACACATACATATAAATATAAAAGGTATATGGAGTGTATAAAGGTTGTACATGACTATTTTCTAATTTTATTTAAAATGTTTTTTATTACTTTCTTACAAAGTTCGTCGAATAAACAAAACAAAAAAACATTTTATTGTTAAAGATGAGGACACAAGGAAAATTGCCTTTGTTGTAGAATAGAAAAAGTGGATCTTAAATTTTTAAACTTCGCTCGTTTACATATCTGCGCTGTATTAAAGTTTTAAGGCTCACAGAAATATTAATTTTCTGAACCAATCATTTTTTTCACAACTACTGCAGAATACTGTGAAATATTAAATAATTTTTATATAAGTTTATAAATATAAGTGGTTAAAGAGTAAATAAACAGTACGTTTAAGTATAACTATAGCGCAAGGTGGCGCAAAATTAATCATTGTTATTTGTTTGTATTGATGAAAAAGAATAAGAAGGTGTAGCCAACAACCGACCCTTAAACGGCTTTAAGCGATTTTGAAGTAATTACCTGATTTGCAGATGTAACCGCGTTCAATACAGTGATTTGTTTACGACAAAAATGTGAAGACAAAAAATCAATGCAGGCAACATTCTTCTTACTTCATTGTCGTCTAAACAACGACTTATTGAATGGGCGTAAGAATATATGTGAAATAAGCTAGCTGATTTTTATTGCCGAGTCCCCGATGGCGTGGCAGCCGAAGTTAATCTCACCATTTTGTTCGAAGGGCCAAACCTAGAAATCTATCATCCTTATGATTGATTAGGTTTGGCCAATAACTATGGAGAAAAAAAATATTAATGGAGCTTCGGCTGCCATGTAACGGGGGTGATTCACCAGCCGAATTCTGCACCATCATTTCACATTTCACACTCGCCATTGTGTTCATTTTTGTGTATATCACTAACACATTCTAAGTTTTTCGTAAACACACCGATTCGTAACTCCTGCTACGTTAGCCCATCCGCTGACTCCATCAAATTCGCTGAGCCGGTTAACGGTCTCATGTTGGCCATAATACTAAACATCTTTTCACCTTGAATCTATCGGCCTGGCATTGTTTTACTTTTGAAATCGAGTCGATATGCAGAAAAGGTTTGAAAGAAGCGGCTAGTAGAGAATCCAACACAGGCGCAAAACTAGTAAGGAAAACTAAAAGCTAATACCAGAATATATTTCTAAAATTACAAGTAGTGGTGCCATATCCGTAACCATAGAAATTAGCTAATCTGATCAAACATATCGTCCTAAAGGATTATAGGTGCCGAACCTTAGTCGCATAGCCATAACCGTTGCCGAATGTATCTATTGAATTTTGTTTTTTCTCCGTAACCATAAGCAGGTGTGAAATACTGGAGATTTGTTTTGAAATTTGCAATAAAAATTTGAGTATTAGAAATTAACGTCGAAAAATTAATTTTTCTTAGTGGATAAATATTCCGACCCAGATCGAGCCATGCTTAAATTCGTTGAACCATTATCTAACTGTAGACATAGATGGTAAACCTGTCTATGGGGACAGCATCCAACTTTGCTTTTATCACCTCGAATTTTTCCCATCCAAAAACAAAAAGCGAATTACCGAACGATACAGCTCTTTTTCCATCTTAGCGAAAATCACGCAACACGTTTCACGAATAGCTGCCAAAGCCAAATTAACCTACCAATCAGTCTGAAATTTGCTTTGCCGTCGTTCGATAGATGGCAGCACACGATGCTAGTACCAACTTCTCTCAGGAACGCCCTCTGTCATCAAACACGAGTACTTATTGAACCGCCCTAGTACGCTTTTTCTGCACAATTGCAAAAAATAATACTTTACTTCTAGCTTTGTTTAATTTTTCATATATCACACATTTTTTTTCTAAGTGGTTACTTTTTCATTTTTCAAGTTAATCTCTGGCTTGATTACTATGAATAAATCTATGGTACAACTCTGTTTTAGTGGCGAAGAATAATTTGTGAGCTTGTCAAGGATTTAAATAAATAAATCCCTGATGTGAAGCGCCTGTAAGCCTTGCTTGCTTGTTTTTGTACACATCGTATGTTCGCTTATTGATACCAATCTAATGCTTTATAAAAAACCATACAAAAGTTGGCGGATTTAGAGTATGGATTTTAGTATTTAGAAAATCGAAATAGTGGTAAAACTTTAGTCAAAGAAGGCTGCAGTGTAAAAGACTGTTACTATTTTGAAGGTCAGAACCAGAGCCTTAAACCCTAAACTCCTAAACATTTGAAAATTTTAAAAGCATAAAGCAAACTGCCCTTGCAAAATTTACTAGTAGCAGGAAAAGTCTTTGTTTTTCCGGCAACACTGACTTTTCAGTATTTTATAAATGTGCCTAAAATCCGAATATTTCATGCACCTGGGCTATGTATTAAACGCATTCTTGTTGAAAACTTTGACAGTAGCTAAACGGATGGATTAGTGAGTTCTCCTTTTCTGAAACTTATAAACCTGTGCAATTTATTACACGAACAGCTTATTTGGCAAACCAACAACGATCAAACTGCATGAGCGCCATAACAGGAATTCGTTTGTAGTAGAGTCACCACATATTTTGAATATTCATGAGCCCAAGAAATTAAGTTCCAAAGCTAGCTGGCATACAAACAAAAGATGATGCCACAATGCGGCTACGTGCTGCTAATTCGTTGTGCGTTGCTAAATTTGGCTCTGTGGATAGGAAAGTGTTCTCATATTAAAGTCACGAAATATGGTAGAGAAAGCGCAAAAACAAAAGCAAACCGAGTCTTGATTGTAAAGTGATGCATTTTCAATTTAAGTACATTGTTGGAAAAAAAGTTGAAACAAAAATTTGATTTTTAAAACGTTGCAGGGAATCGGTTAGCGAGATTTCGCTTTTAAAAAGTTTACTTGGTTCTCACAGAGGCCCTTGGTAATACCCAGTAGAGATTCCTTCAATTCTATCTCATCACGCACATCCCGCAAATTTGCCATCGACGATTTTTTTGAAGAATTGAAGGTCCCTTGAAAGAATAAGAAGGAACTCAACGGAAGATTGGCCCACAGAGCAGTTCGTTCAAAACTACTGAGGAAATTTAATGGTTGACTCACTCTAGAAGCGAGAAGAATTACCTCATTTCTGAAATTGGTTTAAAGCGTTTAAAACAATTAATATAAATATAACTTTAAAGTACAAAAAGCATTTTTTATTGTATAAAAACAAAAAATGTTTCCCTCAATAAGGAATGTAAAATCCTGGCATCCAAAAAATTTGATGAACTAAACGTCGATCACAATGAGATACGGGTTAGAGCATAACCGAAAAAGCTACTTTTGGCTCAAAAAACGTGTTGTGAACGACTGTGGAGGACAAAAAATGCAAACACTGAATTTAACTGATTTAACACTTCTCGGACGATTCAAAATGTAACATTTTAAGGCGAAAAATCTGACAGTGCTTTAGTAAAATCTATTTGAATAATGGCTAAACAGGGAGTTGGAGCAGAATTTTTTGAGAAAATTTCTAGCCATGACTTTAGAAATCTCGCTTGAATAGATGGAACTTTTCGCAAGTAGAAGAACTCATTTTTTAGGACTATTCTACTGACTTCAAATTATTTGAGAGGGAATAGACTCTCAAAAAGACTAGCATAATGAAATCGCAGCAGAAATACGACACCATTTGGCTTGAGATCCGTTATCAGTTATGTAGAAGATTTTCCAAAAGGACCTTTGCATTATTGCTAATGCGCGAATGCGTTAACTTTTTGCGTGTTGATAGGAGGTACCTCATTTTGCCCTCTTTTACCTCTAGATCTACTCGCCTCGTTTCTCTACTCAGATTGGAAAAGCAGACTAACAGCGTTGTTGTTAAGGTCTTGTAGCAGAAGGTCGGTTCAGTTCTGAAGCTGGTATTATCTTCTCTAGAATCAGGTTAAAGAATCGCTGCTATTGACGGGGAAGAGGTGGTGCATGCCGATCCTTTTCGTGGCGTACTGTGAAAATTTGGTCATAAACCATTGGCTCAAAATCTAAAGTTAGCTGAGCAAAGGAACCGACAAAAACCAATATATCGTTGATTTAAAAGTGACCATTCAAAATTCTAATCCGAAACAATTATTTCCTCTGAATCCGTTGACTCAGCTATAACCAGGAAGAAGTAGTTAACTATTCCACAAGATTCTTGAGCTCACTGGAAATGTCCAAATTAACATCTCTCCTCTTGCAATTGAAAGTGAGCTGTCTCGAGCAATCTCGACTGTGTGGAGACTTATGAAGAAACTTATGAACACTCACATATCACAAAGGTAATCATTGGAAGTTTGCGGAATGAACTTTGAGTTTCCCGGTTTTCACTCATGGAAAATTGTACGTCGCAGTTTTCGCCAGTCGGTAAGCAATCATCTTTATTTGTTTACTCGTTAAAAAGCAAAAGGAAAACCTTTATTTACCATTACCTTTGAAATGAATGCACATCTCTTCTCGCCTTCTTGTTAATAAAAGACATTGAATTCACTTGAATTAGGAATGATTTTTAGTAAATATCATCAAACGAAATTCAAATGCCCAAAATAGCTAATAGTTCAATAAATTGGAGTACGAAGGCTGCTTGCGAGTCATGATTGCTTATAAATAAATTTTATGTGGTTCCGAATTCACTGGCTACTAATGGGTTGTAAATAAAA
>JAYXIM010007120.1:0-88573 GCA_037575425.1 Anastrepha fraterculus | reverse complement strand
TTTTGATTCTTATTCAATATTGAATTCTTTAGAGCAAAACATCTCTGGTATCTTTTAATATATAAACAATTTTTAAATATTTTTTGTTTTTATTTTTATACTTATAAAAACATTTTTTTTTTAGAAGAAATATAATTTTTTAGTTCCAAACTTGTAGGGATTTTGTTTTTAATACTTTAAAGCAAAATATCTTTGGTTCCTTTCAACATTTTAAAGTTTATTTAGGATTGCTTTTGTAAAATATACTCTTAACAAATATTTGTAGAAAAAAAGTCTTATTTTTTTATTACAAATTTGTAGAAAACTTTTTTTTTTAATTTTTTAAAGTAAAATATCTTTGGGTTTTTATAACACTTATATATTTTTTAACATGTTTTTTTATAAAATGTACTTTTTAGGCAATTGCTTTACAAGAAAATGTTATTTGGTTTTTCGAAATTTGAGAGACGTTTTAAGTAAAATATTTTTTTTTTTCAAATTAAAAAAAAATCCTTACATTTCAAAACGAACTAAAGGTATTTTACCCTAAAACGCTGTACCAAAATTTTGAACCTTAATATTATCATTTTGCATAATTATTATACTCAAGCCTACAAATAACCTAACTTTCAGAAAAGTTGCCGATAATGTCCATAATACTTGGACCATTTGACAAGAAACCGCTTATCTCAAAAACATTACAATAGTATGAATATGTGTAGAATTGCTTGGAAAATATAATAGACACCGCTCTAGTTTCCACATTTAAAACGCCATCGATGTTTTGAGTCTCGCTATCGCTTCGAAATTAACAGATTCTCAGTAATTTCTGAAGCCTGAACACCAGAAATACATTTTTTTATAACGATCACTCTTTGGCAAACAATGGCAAACGTCCGCGTATGTTTCTGTCAAATATGGGTTTCCTTGCAAATTGATCTTCTCTTATGCTCAGAGTGCTATGTGTATACAATGCATCTAAACCAAATAGGTAGACATTAGTTTAGATAAAGTTCTCTTACACACTCGCCTTCACCCGTCTGAATTTTTCGTCTTCCGTGATAATATCTGCTTCCAGTATAAATATCTGCTTAAAATTTCTCTGGATTTCTTTGATCTTCCAACAGTCCTTTAAAATTACTTGTTTTTGAATTTCTTCCATTCATTCTAAGCCACAAATAATGTTTTGCATCGTTCGATATCGGTCGCAGTGGGAGCAGCTGCTATGGAACTTCGAAGAAGTAAAAGTTACTGATACCACGGAACCAAAGTTTATACCGATCAGTGACCTTTTCGGGGTGGATGTGCAATTGATGAATCTTTCCTGGATTTTTGCTGCTTCAAATACAGTAATTTTGATTGTTTGCGAAGCCACAAATCCAGAAATGAGCCTCATTACTGAAAATGATTTATCTCCTGAATTCAAGTAAGCCGCCACTTGCGCTAAACTGGGCAGGGCACAGATTTTGTAGCGTCTTTTAAAAATTTCAACGCGTGTGGAAATCCTGTAGTATTCTACATATTGTTATATTTAAAATAAGTAAATAATCCCTTTAGCTCAACTAAATTGACTGCTCCTATTGAGAAACCCTTTACAATTGTAAATACATAGTGGAGCACATAGAAGAACATAAAAGTTGAAACTAGAATGATATTTAGATACAAGCATTTGTTTCAGCAAAATTTATTTAAAAATATGTATCATTGCTTATTGAATTTTCGGTCTTTCGTTGTGGGTACGAACTTTTTATGCACCATACGTATTTGTATTTTTTTAGTTGCATGTGTGTAATTTTTTTGCTTGTTTAAAATTGGCAATGAAAATTTGGGTCATCTGCTTTATTCCCAAATCCCCAAAGTAAATAAATATTTTGCATTTTAGATTTATTTGTTTGCCTAAAAAATACATGGAATGCACTACTACATCTACATACGCCAGTACGAACAGTACCAACCAAAGTGTGTGTATTAAATATATATTCCTCTGCGTTGAAAATCCTTCTATCTGTTTTGTTTGCCTTCAGGCTGAAATGCTGGCATAAAAGAGCATCTGCCTCGACGCTATGCGGATATTGCCTAATAAAAGTTTAGTAGTTTGGAAAAGCACAATGTAGGTCGCACGCAAACACCCCCCACATCGGAAGTATGAACACGCTACTATGTGTAAATATATTTGCAAGGCACTGACCATCCACGGTCTAGGTACCGATATTTATGATCCTCCCATTGCATGTTCGTATGTACCTATGCTATGTTGTGTTTATGCTTGTGTGCTATGTTTGCTTACTGTGGTTGTTCAATTTTAAATCAAATCACCAAACTTTGCCACAATTTATTTACTTAAGCGCTTAACGCAATTTAACCACTGATATTGCTTTCAAAAATTTTAAAATTTATCGTTTGTTTATTAGATATGATAACATTGGTTTTTACTGTTTTCATTATTAGCTTTTTATTATATTTTGATTAATTTGGCAAAATAAGCAGTTGTTTTAATATGCTTTTGTACTAAATTAGTTTTCAAACTGTTAAGACTACTAGAGTTGAAGTGCTGTCACTCGGTTTATAGTGTCTGAGTGAGTGGCAGTATTAGTTACAGGAGCTTGTAAAATATAAAGGATTACAGAAGAGTTTAGGTGAAGTAAAATATACATATATCTATATAGTCTAACTCCAAGCTGGAGCATATGGCAAACAACGCCTCTTCGACATCGAGCACGCTTTGTATAAGGGCTCTCAGTTCGTTTCAGCCCTTATTTACGGACCTCATGTCCGCCTCCGTTGAGCGGCGCCAGGGGGCTCGTGGTCTGCTTGCACTTCGTCCTGTCTGTTGGAAGGGGTTCCATTGCAGCGCCTGTTTGGCGAGGTTTGCGTCAATCTTCTTCAGGGCATGGCTGATTCATTGCAATTAGCTTCTGCGGATTTCAGCTGTCACATCAGGCTAATCAAAGCGTTCTTCCGTAAATCGGTGATGGATATAGTTTGAGGCCAGAAAATTCGTATTATGTGGCGCAAGCAGCGGTTGATGAACATTTGAAGAGGTCTCGTGGTTGTTGCAGTGACCTTCCACGTTGGACGGACTTGACGCATGCGTTGAAAATTCGTTGTTTAGTGTGCGCAGTTATGTTACTATTTTGTCAGAGTGGTGCAAGAGTGCCAACACCGCTTTGGCTTTGGTAATTCTGCCTTCAACGTCAGACTCAATTCTTCCATCCGCGGCGATTATACATCCCAAGTAACAGAAATTATTCACGCTTTCAAAGACCTGCGCACCCACCTGGGGGCAATTCAGGTTAAATGCTTGTGCCTTTCGTATGTTGATTTTAAGTCCCATTGTTTTTAACTGTTCCTGCATTGACTGTGCCATCAGTTTTAGATCGCACATCATATACGACAATAGGCAAATGTCATCGGCAAATGCTAAATAGTTTAATTATGTGTTGTTGATCTGCCACTGAATACCTTTTTGATGATTTTTGTTAGCAAAAGAAGCGTTAAGAACGTCTTCATGATTAAAAGTAGTGAAATTAGCTAATAGATTCAGAGTATTTGTTTCGATTTATTTAGGCTATTAAATAATCATAATTAGGGCTATTCGATTTATTTAATTTTTGTAAATGAATTTAAAAAATCAATTTTATCTCAGTTTTTGTGAAATGGAATAAGTACTCAGAAGCATGACAAAGACAAAATTGTCAAATGACTTTTCTTGTAGCGTAATGCCACTTTTAAATCGCCATATATGCAGAAGGCAATGCATACGTCGCACAGTGGCGCGTTAGCGGGTAAACATCGAAAAATTCATTATCTGCAATGTGAATGTTTTTGGTATTTTTCTTAAAGTAATTTATTAACTAAAAATAAATTAACCTAAATTTACTTATGAAATAAGTTATATGCCACCAGGAAGCCACTACAGTTAATAAACTTAATATTAAGAATAGTAATCAAAGCATTGCTATAGCTCTTCACGGAAGAAATTTTGAAAAATACATTTCCTTTACGTTCCTTTTATTTCCATATAAGCATAAGCTAACATTATATGCGTTGGAATTGGCTTAGCTTTCCCATAAAAGAGCTAGAGCTAAAATACTTACGCAATTAGATAAAAGCCAGTATCCAATATCCATATACCAAGTGATTTCTAAGGTTGAATTACCCTGAGAAGATTTTTTCTTTCAGGCATTCGAAAATCCTCCGAACTCTTCCTGAAACACAATACATAGGAAACTGGGAAACTGATGCTGCACCACAATTCTGTTTTCAAATTTCAAATTTTTCCACGTGAATCACGAAAAGGTGTGAATGGGACCATGAAAGCTAAGGAACTTGATGCAAAGTCAGCAGCTATCTTAAATGACTGGGCTACGGCTACTTGACTACTGCAGCGTGTTTTAAGCTGAGTTAGCTGCTGTAAAGGAGGTTGCGGTCTGGGCCACGAATTCGCTTGTTGCAGCGCAACCCATCCCTATCTCGAATACTCGAACTGCCATAAAATTGCTACAGTGCAGTATAACTTATTCTATAGTATAGGTAATCGAAATGAGCTGTCTAAGTAGTATACCACGATCGTTGTCCGGATCACTGCACACAGAGACATTATCGGAAGTTCCAGTGCGAATGAACTGGCTAAATCAGTAAACTCTGACTAGCGTGTAGACATCTCTTTATCTCTAAACAGCAAGAACAACAAAATTGAAAAGTGCAAAACAGGCAATGCCTACATCCAAAGGAATTTGGGTTTTTTGTGCATTTACATAAGTGAGGTGGAGTTATTGTACTACATTCTCTATTCAAAACACCATAACTTTTTTGTGTGAAATTAGTTTTTATTGACTTCAAAGACAAAATTGTTCAAAAATGATTACAATTTTAACATATGTATATTCACTTTAGCTCGATATGACCACCTTTTGCCTTGACTATAGCCTTCAAATGGTCAAAAAATGAGTTTAATGCTGCACGAATGTGATCTTGAGGTATTTTGGCCCATTCTCGTATAATCGTTTTTTTTTTAACGCATCCATACTGGCATATTTTTTAGTCCTCACCTTGCTTCCAAAATGGACCAGATGGAATAGTCCATCGGATTTGCGTCTGGTGAATTTGAGAGGTATTGTGTGGACGAAATGAAGTGTGGAACATTCCTTTTTTAACCATTCTTGGTTCACACGAGCTTTATGAGACGGTGCCAAGACCTGTTGAAACTTCCATGGCCTACGACCGAAATGTTTGCGTGTCCAAAAACGATTGGAGAGCGTCCATCACCGGTCACTGCGACCCAAACCATTACTTGCGATGGGAAATTGCTTCGAGTAGCCATACGTAGGCTCAAATTCTCGTATGAGCGTTCGGTCAAGTAAATTCGATCGTTTTGAGTGTTTATGAACTGCTCAATTGGGAAATTTTTTTTCATCAGAAAACACAATGTTAGGAAATTCGCCTCCTTCGTGCAAGCGCAACAACTCCTTTGCTCTTTCGCACCGAACTTTTTTTTTGCTGGGGTGAAAGTTCGTGTGCTTTTTGAAACTTGTAAGCCTTGACCTTGAGTTCATTTTTCAATATGCGTCGAATGCTGTCTTGCTATATTTTCAGGTTTTTGGCCATTTTCCTTCCACTTCGATGTGGATTTCGTTCAAGTCGAGCCTTCACTTTCCGAACCATTTCTGGCGTTGTTGCGGTTTTTTTTTTGGTTCACCTCCATAGTGTTTTGCAATGGTACCAGTATCATTGTAACGTTTTATAGTGAGATACACAAACATTTTATTCACTTTGAGGTGACTGAGCTCACGAACAATGGTTGGTTGTGATTTTCCAGCCAAATATAACGAAATCCCACTATTACGTTTGCATTCAATCACAGAAAGAAAAAATTTAACAAAACTGAGACACAAAGGCTTTTGATGGCTTGTAAACAATATATTGAACTGTCATTACAACAATTTTGACGTTGAGCTGTTTTACAGATAAAAGCAATGTGAAGTTGGTAATACTTCATATCGTTCACCTGGTATATTGACCTATAGTTCTATAGAAATGAAGCTAGCTTTATCATGACCGCCTACCGCAAAATGTCGCCATCGATTTAAACTACCTCTTGAATGCTTCAAAAACATCTTTGGTGGTTAATCTTTTAATAGCACAGAACAATAGATGCAAAATTGTGCAAGAATAGATTTCCTTCATAGCTAATTGGCCATTACGAAAGCATCAGCTTCCTACCTAAGTCTTATACCGGACTGCAGTGCATCAATTGCCACGAGGATAAAAACTTTGTGTGGGCAAAAGTGTGCTTTATGAGAGCTAAAATCGACCATAGTTTTAATGCAGCAATCGACTGAATTTACAGATTCATATTTGCCTGCACAAAATTTCTTTTGAAAAAGTTGAACACAAACTTTCTAAGATTACTGACGTCCTACTTAGGGAGCACCAGCGATGAATTTGCAATATTTGTATTCATATATGTATGTACGCTTGTGTAAATAGCACTGTGGGCATGTACTACACATACATAGATAATATGAGCAAATACCACACTTGACAAACTATTCCAGCCAACTATGTTTTGTTAACTTTGACTTGTAAATGTATTAGTCAAGCAGAGTAAATTGTACTACGGGGAGTTATGTGTTAACATATTCTCGTACAACATAGTCACATGCATACATAGACTTGTGCATGCGTGAATTATGTATAGGTCTGAGGTTAGTGCAAGGGTCTATAAGAACATTTTTTTCCAGCATATGTACTAGTGTAGATGCATATGCGTTTTTTATTTGTGATTCAATCTCTCTAATTCCGTTTTTTCTTTGCTGACTTTGCGGCAGACATTCATCCATCACCTGAATATGAAATTAATGAGCGAAGAGAAAGCGAAAATTGTTGAAAGTAAGCGGCGCGTCTATGAATTCACATGCACAAATACATACAGACGCATGGATATATGCCAGTTGACTTATTGCAGTTAACAAGTAAACTTTGAGTTTGTCGATGTGTGTTGAATCATATTTCATATGCCTTTAGCATTAAGTTAGTTAACGGTATGTAAGCAACTGAAATCATCGAAGTAATGGGTAAAAAGAAGACCTCGCCGATAGTTTATTTCCATGCTTGCTTGTAGAATAAGTTTTAGTAACCATAGCTTCTGCAACATTTGGCTGTTGTATAAATATAAGTATACATATCAATGTATGTACTTTTATATGCATGCTCTACTTTTAACGAATTCCCTACTGGTAGTAATTAAAAAAACTTTTAGGGTTATCTTTCTATTTCTTTCTGAGCGTGCTAAGCTGGGAAATCCTCTTATTAACTTGCTGAAAATTGCAAAAGCTGTAGATGCTGTATTTGAGTATACTTCTATGTAGTAGTGCATATTTGCAGTAATAGTAGAACATTTTGGTATTTTCAGAGCTATAAATAGAAAATTATGTAACCAGTGTAAACATCGCAGTGCCAGTGCAACAACTGCAAACACTTTATGTTTACAAATTCTATAGCTTCTAAATCCCATTTAATATCATTGCTTCATACAGAAATATGCAAATCATACGCACCCACACGCCCTCTAGCAAAGCACTGAAAGAGTTTAGTTTTAGAATGCTACTTTTAGAATATCAAATAGATAAAGAGCAAAAAGTTCAAGTTAAATTATGTTAATCCAAAATTCGAATATGCTATCTAGTACACCCCTGACTAGGACCTCAAAAAAAAAAAAAAAACGCAAATTTGTTAATGCATAGTAGTTCTTGCTTTCTGGTTCCAGTTATAGTTGGGTGCGACCGTAAATATTAATAACTTCAGTTTTCTATATAGACAATTAGTTAATCGTTGTCTGCAGCATTGCTCGTTGACAGTTTCGTATTATTTTAGCAACTCATAATACAAGATTTCTTGATGGTACCACCAAACACATAATATTGTCTTTGGAAGCGCCAGGCAAAATTCATGATTGCTGTTGCTCATACCCGGTGACGCTTCGATTTAAAAAGTTTTCTTTCATACCGCGCAAGAAGAATTTGGACAGTCTGCCTCAGGTTTTTCATCTGTCGCTCAGTTAACTCATAACTGATCCACTATCCTTATTTTTGAAACTCATCCTTTATTGCAAATGCTAAAATACATGTTGATGAGTTACTATTTTGCTGTCGGGCTTATAAGCTTAAATATATTATTTTCATGATAACTGGTGATTTTCTAAGGGTATGACCTATACATCGCCATTTTCTGTGTTTAATTTACTATAGGATGGGCTCCTCAATTGTTAATCTCCGCAGCATGTTGTAGGTCGATGGTGTTTGGCCAGAATATTCTACAAATGTTGCAGAGGCATTTGTTGACGAAAAATTATAGCCTCTGTGTGATGGTGTTAGATACCAACCATGTTTCACTTCCGTACAACAATACTGACTTCTCACATGAGCTAGTGTTTACTGTTTAGAGCGCCTGGAGATTTGTGAACTCGCCCATGCTGTATGAATTCGTTCTAACGCCGTCCTTGCTTTGTTTTGTCTGCAGTTGACATCTTCATCTGCTCCGTCGTCTGCCGTGATATTGCAACCGAGTTAGCATAAGCTTGCGACAAATTCCGCTGAGTAATCATCAAACAAAATAATGCAAGCTGTATATACAGAGGTTGTTTTGTTACCAACTACAAAGGCTTTAAAGTTATATTCTGTAGTTAATTTCACAGCGAAAGAGGCTTCTAACTCATACACTTTAGGAATGAAGGAAATTTTTATTTTCATCCTGTCTAACTGCTACGGTTTGTCTCTGAATATAAAAGGATATAATCTTCTTCGATGACGAAATAAGTGTACCGTGGAGAAAAAGGTTCGTAAGCGGATGGCAAACCGACTGTACGCAGTATATCTTCTTCTTAATTGGCGCTATAACCGCTTACGCGATTTTGGCCGAGTTTAACAAAGCGCGCCAGTCGTTTCTTTCTCGTGCTAACCGGCGCCAGTTGGACACACCAAGTGAAGCCAAGTCCTTCTCCACCTGATCTTTCCAACGCAGAGGAGGCCGCCCTCTTCCTCTACTACCACCAGCTGGTACCGCATCGAATACTTTCAAAGCCGGAGCGTTTGTATCCATTCGGACGACATGACCCAGCCAACGAAGCCGCTGGATCTTTATTCGCTACGCTATGTCTATGTCGTCGTAAAGCTCATACAGCTCATCGTTCCATCGTATGCGATATTCGCCGTTGCCAACGTGCAATGGTCCAAAAATTTTACGCAGAATCTTTCTCTCGAACACTCCAAGCGTCGCTTCATCGGATGTTGTCATCGTCCAAGCTTCTGCGCCATACGTTAGGACGGGCATGATGAGAGTCTTGTAGAGTGTTAGTTTTGTTCGTCGAGAGAGGACTTTACTGCTCAATTGCCTACTTAGTCCAAAGTAGCACTTGTTGGCAAGAGAGATTCTACGTTGTATTTCAAGGCTGACATTGTTATCGGTGTTAATGCTGGTTCCTAAATAAACGAAGTCTTTTACAACCTCGAAATTATAACCGTCTACAGTGACGTGGGTGCCGATACGCGAGTGCGCCGACTGTTTGTTTGAAGAGCGGAGGTACTTCGTTTTGTCCTCGTTCACCACCAGACCCATTCGCTTTGCCTCTTTATCCAGTTTGGAGAAGGCAGAACTAACAGCGCGGTTGTTACGGCCGATGATGTCAATATCATCGGCATACGCCAGCAATTGTACGCTCTTATAAAAAATTGTGCCTGAGCGATTAAGTTCTGCGGCTCGTACGATGCTCTCCAACATCAGGTTAAAGAAGTCACACGACAGTGAGTCACCCTGTCTGAAACCTCGTTTGGTATCAAACGGCTCGGAGAGGTCCTTCCCAATTCTGACGGCGCTGCTGGTGTTGAGCAACGTCATCTTACATAGCCGTATTAGTTTTGCGGGGATACCAAATTCAGACATAGCGGCATACAGGTAACTCCTTTCCGTACTGTCGAATGCAGCTTTGAAGTCGACGAAAAGATGGTGTGTGTCGATTCTCCTTTCATGGGTCTTTTCCAAGATTTGGCGTATTGTGAATATTTGGTCGATGGTAGACTTTCCAGGTCTGAAGCCACACTGATAAGGTCCAATCAGTTGGTTGACGGTGGGCTTCAGCCTTTCACACAATACGCTCGCTAGAACCTTATAGGCGATATTTAGAAGACTAATCCCGCGGTAATTGGCTCAAATTGCAGGATCGTCCTTCTTATGGATTGGACAGAGCACACTTAAATTCCAATCGGCAGGCATGCTTTCATCCGACCATATTTTGCATAGGAGCTGATGCATGCACCTTACCAGCTCCTCGCCGCCATGTTTGAATAGCTCAGCCGGCAGTCCGTCGGCGCCCGCGGCTTTGTTGTTCCTTAGCCGCGTTATCGCTATTCTCACCTCGTCATGATCGGGTAGCGGAACGACAATTCCGTCGTCAACGATTGAGGTATCGGGATCTTCACTTTCTCAGTGACATGCGCAGCTGTCACTGTTTAATAGGTTCGAGAAGTGTTCCCTCCATAATTTAAGATTGCTCTGTACGTCAGTCACCAGATCGCCGTCTTTGTTCTTACAGGAAAACGCCCCGGTCTTAAAACCTTCTGTAAGCCGCCGAACTTTCTGGTAGAATTTTCGGGCGTTGTTCCTGATGACCAGCATCTCAAGCTCTTCGCACTCATGTATTTCGGCCTCTCGTTTCTTCTGTCGGATAATACGTCTCTCTTCCTTTTTCAGCTCTCTGTAGCGATCCCACATGGCTCGCGTTGCGCCCGATCGCAGCGTGGCTCTATAGGCGGCATCTTTTCTTTCGGCGGCAGCATGACATTCCTCGTCGTACCAATTGTTTTTTCGGGCTCGCCGGAATCCGATTTCTTCTTCGGCGGCGGTACGTAGAGAACGAGAAATGTTGCTCCATTGCTTGTGCATGCCGGTTTGTTGAGCGGTACTCTCTGAGAGCAGGAGTGAGAGTGGAGTGGCGAATCTTCTGGCTGTCTGTTGTGATTGCAGCTTTTCGATGTCGAACATTCTTTGCGTAGGTAGATGTACGTTTTTTGCTGCACAGGGGCGTGTGCGGAGTTTGGCTGCAACAAGGTAGTGATCCGAGTCGATGTTGGGTCCTTGGATCGTACGTACATCTAATACACTAGAAGCGTGTCTTCCATCTATCACAACATGATAGATCTGGTTTCGTGGTTTGATCAGGAGACAGCCAGGTGGCTTGGTGAATCTTCTGTTTTCTGTTTTTTGGTTTCTTTTTGCATTGTGTGGCTTTGCATTTTCTCATCTTAAGGGACTATGCGATAATGTGGTTTATTTTCGGGAAAAATATAACCATTACTAAATTTTTGATACCGTTTCTTTACTTTCTATTTGCTATGACTTTTATCTGCTTTTTCTAAGTGGTGGCACAGAAATATCCAGATTCCGTTTTTTTCCATCTTTGTCTTATAAAAAAAATTAATAAATAATTCAATTCACAAAATAGGATAAGAAAGAGCACACCAAAAGCTATAACATAAAATTTTTACAAAGTGTTCAGCTATAAATAAAGAAAAAGAAAACTCACTCAGAGATGTATGGTAAGTATGCTATAAATGTTACTTATACGCCGTGGTGATAATATATTGATACATATTAAAAGAAGTATTTTTAGTCGGGCCATGAAACACCAAACATGAAAATTTTGCATTCCTGTACCGTTGAGAGTTTATGAATAGAAGTACACTTCATACTAATTAAATTTTTAAAATTACATAACAATTTTTCGATTGATAAACCAAATTTATATTGGTGATTGTTTTATCCCAGCAGAGTGAAACGCATGAATGAAATTTCAGGGAGATGTTTTATGGTATGTTTTAATTAAGAAACATCTGGCAGATGAGCTTCGAATTTATTAACCAATATTTAGCTACATTATAGGACCGAAAGCTATATACGTTTAGAATCGTGGAACTTTTTACTTTTTAGAATGGAATGGGGAATAGGTTCATAGCGTTTTTATATTTTCTTTCATTTTATAACGATTTGTTCACTGTTTTGCAAAAGAGTAAGTATTTATTCGATAGAACTCTTTCTGCTCTACAAAACTATGGTAATGGTATTTTTGAGTTATTTAATTTTTTATTAGCTTTGAGGCTTAGAAATGCCATACCCAGGAGGCAAATATCAACATTTTCGACACCTGCTCTTCTTTGCTTTTCATCGAGGTCAAAAAGCTGCAGAAGCAGCCCGGGATATTTTGGACGTGTATGGAGAAGGTCCGAAATGGTTTGCCAAGATAAAAAACGGCTACTTGGACGTCAGAGAAAGGCCTTTTGAATTCGATGAAGAATGTCTCAAATCACTTTTGAAGGAGAATGGTCGCCAAAGCAGTTATGAATTGGCGGGAAAAATGATCTGCGATCGTAAAGTTATTCGCATTCACCTTCATTTAATGGGACTTACCAAAAAGTTGGGTGCCTAGGTGCCTCACGAACTCAACGGAAAAAAAAACAAAGATAGTCGTCTTCAAATTGCTACTTCGGTAAAAACGTTACGAACTTATTCTCCAATCTAATCCTGAACGATTTAAGTTCATTATTTTAGAGCTTATAAATTACTCTCAATACAGTAAGTGTACTTATTTAAACTACTGAATTTTACTTTTGTAAAACACGCACGCCATATTTAGTACTGCCCTTTGGACTGTCTACTTCTACAAAAATTTCAATCACTACTGCTGTAGGTATAAATTATCTAATAAAGTACTTGAGGGAAAGGTAGCAAGATGCCACCCCCTTTCCGTTTTTACAAGTTTAGCATATTATTTTGCTGCAGCTGTACAGCTTTTCCCATTCCTTACTGTTGAAAGCGTGAACTGTCCAATATGGTAGTTTGTACCATTTCTTTTGCCACAGCTGCGTTTTGCATACTGCATGCCATCAACTCATATTAGGTTGTTTTTCTGTCAGTCTCGATGCTGACAAATCATATGTTTTTTACTTCTTTCGCTTTATTCACTTTGTGTTTTTGTTTTTGCTATAGACTGTGACAACTCTAGTAGCGAATAATGTTTACTGCCTTTTGGCCAAAAACTTAAAAGCGACCAATACGCACTTTTGTAGCAAAACAAATAAAAACAAGGACATCGCATTAGGAATCTCATTTATAGTGCGTTTGTAGGCCAGCAGTGCTAATATTAGCGCTGATTGCAGACTCTGCCATTTTAGGATATTTCTATTGTAATTTTGGGATTCTTAGACTCTTAGTGAGAAATAAATTTCTTAAATTCACAACCTTTCGTTCAAAGCAGCATTTTTCAAATAAAAGTGGTATTTGTTTTCGAATTTCCGATGTCGTATATTCGTTAGACTAACCCAGGAATATAAGAAAAAAATGTGTGCAAAATTGTATAGGTCTTCTATATTTGTGCTTCCTAGATTAAATAATATATACAAGTATATGGCGTTTTATTGCCGCAGGACAACAATAACCTACCTAATAATTTGTATTAAGCCTACCAAATCCAAATACCAAATATTAGTGGAAAAAGCACAGTTTCTCTGGAAGAGTATGTCACAAAACTACGAATGATATGTTTTCTAGTAGAATAATCAATGTATGCCCGGGAAATTTGCAATTGCAGAACAAAGTAAAAATAGGTCTGACAGGGCGTATGACGAATATTCAATTATTAAGGGAAGTTCTCTTACTATTGAACGATTTGGAGTTTATCAGTAGGCATCTAGAACTGTAGGATCGAATTGGATCCGCAAAACTAAAAAAATTGAAGGGAAATCATACTCAAATTATTTTGAATTTTCTAAAGTATTTTGATATTTTGATATGACAAGCATAGTAGTGTCTTCAGATAAAAACATATCCTCGTTTTCATGTTCCAAGAGCAATATAAAGTTATTGGAAGGCATACAGATCAGTGAAATTTGAGTCAAAATGGTGAATAAAAGCAATCATGGTATACGATTTAGCTATAAGCTAGCTTATGTGGCTTTGAAATAGAAGTTTTGAATGAGAAACCACGCCCATTTCAGATATTTCCTCTAGGTTATATATAATAGAGTGTTAATATTATAATATGAGGCTTAAGTTAAGATGGGTTTTAGTGAAAATAGCTTCCATTATCACTACACGCGTTTTGTTGTAGTAAAATAAAAATTAAGCCCTAATGCCCTTTAGTGGAATTAGATATATAGAGACCTCTCTATTTTCTACATTGGTGGTACTTGAAATTTAATGCACTGCGCCGACATATGAAGCATGCAAAAATTATTTTAAAGTCGAGTAGATCTGGAGCAACGGACACTCGAATACTTAGAATTTCATTAAGTTTGCCTAATTGACTTGAAGGTTTGAGCCATCATTCTTGTGATACTATGAACTCAATTAAAAAAATACAAAAGTAAAATTTGAACACCTCACCCTGAAAGTAATTTAAACAAATTTCGACTCTTCTATAATGAAGCTGCAGTTTTTAGCCAGAAAACACTGAATTTTGAATTTAACAAAAGATATGTAGACTAGTCTTTTAGCCTAGCCGCAGCCAATAGTGCCCTTACTTCTTTACTGTTTGTTACGTTTTTTAAGATTGATTGCCATTCTAAGTATTCATTTATTTTATCTAACTTTGAACAAAACCATTTACTGTTTGGCTGCAATTCATTATGGCTTTCAAAAGTATTTTCACGGTTCAGTCACACTTTTAACTGTGACACATACATACATACATGCGCATAGATATAGGTGGGCTTGATTATGGATATGTGTCTAAATTTACGTCAACTCCTTTCAAGAAGAAATCTTATTAAATATAAGCCCAACAACAACATTGTTTCAACAATAATCTTATCTTGTGAGGTAATGTGTTGAAAGTTGCCAAGGTATGACTGACAGCTAGAACACTCCTACACACTGCAGTGACATACTTATATATTTCCAATTATGCTATGCCTTGGAAAAAATTAAATTCAGTGGCTGTGGCATATTTTATGTATGCATGCATAAGTATGGGTAAGTATATAAATGTATGTGGTGTTTCTTGTTGATGTGGAAATGTGATAAACATACTAACGGTGGTACTACTGCTGAGTTGACATGTTCATAAAACGAGAGCCAAGTTCAATGAAATGAAAGCACGAAAATTTTAAGATTAAGAGAGGTTAGATTTTATTTTGCTGATATTGGAAGTATATATATGTGTTCGTGTTTGAAAGGAGGTGAGATGTTATTTTAAGTATTTTAGTCAGTGTGAAGTAATGTTTTCAAGGCAGAAGAAGACATAAATAACTTTTAATTCTCTTGAACCGGAAAGCAACCGGCGGAAATATTTCGGTTACTGAAATATTAGTATTAATTTAGGAAAAAAGAAATTTCATATTCTTTGGCTTTTGAGCGATGCTACAACTGCTAACATATTGGCCAACTTCGTAATTTTTCCGGCATTTTCGATGACGAGTCTGCTTGTGCGAGGTGCATCTTTAAAATCAAATACATTTTTAGCTTTGGAATATATGATGTAACCGAAAATTAACAAAATAAGATTCTCGCTCTCGAAGAGTACCTAGGGAGGCTGGAAAGTGTGTTCGATTCTGTAATTTGGACGAGACGTATGAGTCTGCCGCACCTGAAGGGATCAATGCGGGACTACCACTCGATAGTGCTTAGCTGCGTACTCTCCAGTGGGCACGAAACACCAAATGATAGCAAAAGCTGGTTTCTAAAATTAGTCACCCCTTGGCAGCCGAAATCTCCGAATGTATTTCCGCCACGAAAAAGGCTCCTCATAAAAAAGCTTTCTGCCGTTAGGAGGCGATACAATTCCTCGCTCTAGGCCCCTGTGGAACAACTTCAAGACGCACACCAAAAATTGGTGGAGAAACTCGGCTTTATCCCACAAAAGATATAGGAACAAATTAGGTATATAAGCAAGTCTTACGTAATCTATTATGACATTTTTCAAACATTATTTTAAGGCGTGTTTCAACTTTATTGAGGCGGCATTAAGCACATCGTCATCTGCCTCTGAAAAACATATACCAAAAAACGCACAAGACCTTTATTTACGGCAAATAACAAATACTGCAATCTCTCATGTTTATTACTGCTGACGATATGTCTCAGCATACGCATATCATATCGCATCTTGTGTTTGGGCAGCTGGTTTTGTAAACAACAGCCACTGCACGAGGTGTCGAGTAAGGCGATGTGTCGCGTAAGCAGAATTTTCGAAGCACTGACACCGAAGCAACGTAAGCAGCATTGGGTGCGCGGTAAGTTAGGGTTGATCCCCTCTAGGTTGTAAGAATCAGTTTATGAAAACTCACCCGAAGCGACAGACATAACGTAGCAGCGATATTAAAAAGTATAAATTGAATTAAAATAGAGTCGATTTACTTATAAATATTGTAATTGATGCTTACATCCTTTGACTAATCTTCGTATCAGTCTATTAATTTTATTAATATAATCTCATCTTTTCATTTTCTCGACATAGAATAAAATGCGTATCAGAAAATACGTTTTTGATTAATTCAGTTGTAAATGAAAATCTGTGAGAAAATGCTGACAAACACTAAATGGAGACCATTCATACCATAAACCTACCAAGTCACATATATATATTAATAATTGGCGCGCACACCCTTTTCGGGTATTTAGCCGAGCTCCTCCTCCTATTTGTGTGTGCGTCTTGATTTTGTTCCACAAATGGAGGGACCTACAGTTTCAAGCCGACTCCGAACGACAGATATTTTTATGAGGAGCTTTTTCATTGCCATTACCTGCCGAGGGGCGACCGCTATTAGAAACATGTTTTTATTAATTTTGCTTTCACCGAGATTCGAACCAACGTTCTCTCTGTGAATTCCGAATGGTAATAACGCACTAATCCATTCGGCTACGGCGTCCACCAAGTCACATAGGTCCCATAAATAAAATGAGGCAAGTTTTAAGTGGCTCAAAAATGGAAGAAAACGCACAGAACCTACAAAAAAAAAGGTCAAAAATCAACATTCTTTTTTAAACTCTTCAAACTTGTTTTTTATTGCATTAAAATTTAGTAGATTAAAAACTACATTCCATAATTTTTCTAAAGGCTCTTATTAAAGTACGAAATTTTAATGCCAAATTGTAGAATTTTTCAGTAAATTTGTATTTTGCATTTATAAGGTTTCCGTAAGAGATAATATTTGCATAAAAAGATTATAAAAATTAAATCAGACTCAAATAAATGATTGAAATACATAAATAAGTCCCTGTGCTGTAGACATTTAACGCAGCGTATATTAACTGAATAATAAATAATTTGCTGAAGAAGTGAGGATGGCCACATCTAGGAGAGAACTGAGTAGCCTAAACGTAGTTTTACTACACAAAAATAGCTCCTAGCTTTTATATTAACCTCAAAATACCACATAGCTATGCGAACATTTTGTAAATGAAGCACGTGGATCGATTTCCAACGAATAACTAAAAAATTTTATTTCCAGATTTGACAAGTACATCAATGGTTGTAAGATTTGATAAATACATTTGTACAAGTACATTCTAGAATTTACATTTTGATATACGTTTTCAACAGAAAAAAATTCCAATAAGGAAATATTGCCGGGTCATCTGCGTCCCAATGCAAACAAAGGGGTTAAATCTCTGGTTTTCATTGCTGCAGGCTTTCCAATTAATTTAAGCCAATTTTAATTCTAAAAATATACCTGGAAAACTTATCATGCATGCATTGCATGAAAATAAACTTAAAAGCTAATAAATTTCGGAAAGAAAATATGTGCGTACTTTACCTCATGCAGTTATTCCGGAAAATGTTTTTACAAGGTAATAATAAATTCCTGATTTATTTAAATTAAAATTTCTTATCTTTATTAAATGAACTCGTATACTTAGGTGTTTACATCCTTTGTTAGTTGTTCGGCCGAGCTGCTCCTCCAATTTGCAGTGTGCGTCTTGATGTTTTTGCAAAAGTGGAAGGACCTAGAGTTTAATACTGGATAGACTTTTTTTAATAACTATTTAGTATACAATTTGGCTAATAAAAATAAATGCATATTCTCTTACTGACTATAAATATTGCCTAGCGCAAAATACTACGATTTCAATGTGGTTCACATATAATTTACGAATTGTTTTTTTTTTATTACTAACAAAAGAAAATATTTAAAAACCTTTCTGGGAAATGTACTTTGGGTTTCGTGATACAAATACCCTTTAGGAAATTTTTCATAGAGTGAATAAAAATAATCGTATGTGTCCAGGTGTTTTATAACTTTTTGAATATTGCAGTTTTTAACTGTGATATTAATTTTGTGACTCCTTTTGAGACCTTTTTTAAATAGTTCCCTATGTCGCGCCTAATTTTTACCCCACAACTCTGATAGCAATATCATCTATACGACTATCTTACTGACGCTTAGAAAAAAATAACAGTTGTTTGTTGTAGGACGGAGTAGAGGTACGAGATGCGGCACGAAACGCGGCATATACACGCGACGTCTTCAGCATTGCATTACCATCAAAAAGCGCCGGCGATGGAGCAACTATAAAGTTATTATTTTAGCTTTAACAACATTTTTCGCTCCTATATTCCACTTCGCATTCAAAGAAACTACGCTCTCACAAAATTTATTTCTGTAGCTTTTCAACTGATTTAATTGCCAATTGAGATTAAATAGAAGCTAAGTTCTGTGGAATTTTTTGGTTTCTCCTTAAAAGAGTAAATTGCTGCATATTAGATTCTTAAACCCAAGTATTTTAGTGAATTTCCTTCAACACACTTATTTCCTACTTCAACGCGACTTCTCAAATACTTCAATTTGGCACATCTTTCCCCGAAATACTAATTGTCTTATTTTTGTTCAACTCTGCATGTAATTTTTTAACAATAAAACTTTATTTATTTATTTTAAAATTAAATCTTTTATTGTAAATTATTATATAGGAACAGGAAGGCAGTAGGCGGTAATAACTTCTTTGCCTTATTAAATTTCTACATAAATATTTTCTCGCCGTAAAGCTTTGTCCACTCATCCGAAATGGTGGCCATCTCAAAAACCATATAAATCGCCTAAGGCAGTATTGAAAAATTCACAGTATGCAGTGACTGGTTTCTTCAATAATTTGCAATAACTAAACCTAACAATTGCAGCTACCCGTCACCTACGTGAAATATGCTTACGGGTAACCGGTTATGAAAAATAGGCGGAAATGAGCTCGTAGAGGAGGCAGCTAAATTTGCTTCTAATTAATTAGTAGTTTAAGCACAAAACTAGAACAATAATGAAATAGAGCTTTTCCACAAAATAATTATTTGAAGCAAAAAGCAAACCAAATTCAACCAACATCTTCTTGGCACCGAAATACCACCTTGATGAAGAAGTTCCCGGAAGAACCGCTAGGTGACGCTCAAGTAAACTTATTTGAGTTCTGTTTTTTGTTTTGTTATATAATATATTTAGGTTGCTACGTCCGTGATTAACATTCCTACCAAACTTTTATAGCCTTTGCTTAACATTTATAAAAGTTACGCCGTTTTGAGTAAATCTACCTCTACATGAATTTTCAAATTTTTCAGTTTTAAAAATGCATTTGAATTTGCAATAATGGGTTTGTATTAAATTTTGGAAAATGGATTTCATATAGCGAAAACCGTAGAAAAGTTGGGAAACTATGAGTAATAATGATACTCTGAAGAAAACCACCATTTACGAGAGGCATGAAGGTTTCAGAACAAATCGTGTTTCCACGCAGGATGAATCAAACAAACCAAAAACATAATTTTCAGGACTGAAACCGACCTAACATTCATCAAATGCATCACTATAGGAAAGGAGGCACTGATTTATCAGTACGAAAGAGAATCTAGACATCAGACCAGTGAGAGGAGAGCTCAGAATGGATCAAGACCAAAAAAATATGTAATTTTCAATCAAAAGAGAAAGCAATGTTCACGGTTTTTATAGATTACAAGGGAATAATACACCACCAGATGTTAGACAGTTAAAAAGGACTATTATTTGGGCGTTGTGAGACGTTGACGTGAAGCAATTTCCAAAAAAAGAAAGGATATGTGGCAAAACCACTCATGGATTTTGCACCATGATAACGCCCCTTTGCACAGTGCCATCATTATCCATGAATTTTTCACCAAGAACGAAACGAATACCACCCAAAAGCCATCGAACTCACCTGATATGACCCCCTTTAATCAAGTCAAAAACCACTACGGGGACTGCGTTTTAATAGCCAAAAGGAAGTAATGGAAAAATCGATGCTGAAGAAGACACTGATGGATATACCTACTGAAATTTTAGTTGCGGAAATGTTTCGAGTCCTGGATCAAACGCTGGTATAAGTATGTTGCAGTTGATGGGAAATACTTTGAAGGTGACAATATCACTTTTGAGGAATAAACTTAGTTTTTTAATTTTCTGCATATATTCCGGCAGCTTTTTGATCAAGGTTCATTGTATTGATTGAATCCAACAACTGATTTAACTGAAGGCGATTGCTGTAACTTAGTTCTACAAGATATATCTTATAATTAAGAATTTTAAGCCAATGTATGCCATAAAAAATAGTCCAAAAATAACAATTCACATAACGCTCCGATTTGCTTTGGGGTTTTTGTACTTCGCGGCAAATCTTGCTTAGTAGGCGTTTTTTGAAATTAATTAAAAGAGACGTGTGTATAAGCAAAAACGTGTCAAATGTATTAAATAAAATTATTAAATATGTTTTATTACTATTAAAATTTAGTAGACAAAAATTTATTTCAAAAAATTGCTATATGTTTTTATATTTGCTGTATCTCAAACTCTACTTATGCTGGTCACAAACAAGCTACAGATCTCAATAATCGGTCGAAATTTAAACTAATTGAAGTGCGATTTACAACAGATTGAAAGTTAAAAAACGTTTTTGCTTTCCTTGCCATCAGTTGTGTGGCTAAGTTCACTATTTTTGTCATTTCTTTTCAGGAGCGGAAAAATAGAAAAATAACAAAATAATATATTTCACCATACTTGGCCATTATTTTCTTTCGACGTTTCATGTTTACTTAGCGGTAAACAACGTGAATTAAAAATTGTCACTCGTGCGTGGCGAAAGGAGTTTCAACCGATTCTTATGATATGTGACCTCGATTTGGTAAGCATAAACGAGAATTAGCCAGCAAATAAAATTGAAAAATCTATGTTCTTTGAAGTACAATAAATCAAAAAAATTAACAAAAACAAAAAAAAAAAAAAAAAAAAAAAAAACACCAAAAAATAATATATATAATATGTAGAAAATAAAAATTTTTATTTTGAGATGTATTCAATTATGAACATTTTGGTATACTCTTCTAAATTAACTATTCTTAAATTTTTTCTGCAGTGTTTTCTATACCTACAATATTTTGTTTTTTTCTGTATCTGAGTTTCAATATGTACCTTTTAAATCTTCTTGAACTGAATAACTGAAAAGTAACCTATAAAAACCGAAAATTAGTTTGTTACAATATAAAAATCTTGACAATTTTTTTCTTTGTTCAATAATGCAATACAATAAACTCTAACTTTTTCTGAGCACCTATATGAAATAATCGCTTGGCTCACTTCGGTGTTCGCCTTAGCTCATCCTTCAATTAATGGTAATGGAAAGCACAACGTTATGATGATATTTTTCCCCAACAAAATGTACAAAGCGGAATTTCAGTTTGTTTTTTACTTAATATTTATTCTACACAGTAACCATCAAACCCGGTACCCACCGTAAGTTGGCCGCGCAACTATTGCTTATTAAGTAGATTTTGCTTCGTATTCTACATATTAATTGAATATTAAATCACCTCAGCTCATAATGATATAATCAGGGCGGAATACATACTCGAACACTTATGAACGTACCTATGTAGACATGCATAATATTACAAAAATACAACGAGTGTTAGTGTATGCCGCTCACACCTCTAACCCCAGGGGAACATTTCATCAGAAGATATTTTAATTACTACGTCGATGAGAAGCTGTTGCAAATTAAGTAGCGTAGCTGTGAAAGTACGAGTATATATCAATTAGTTCAACTAATAGTAAGGTAAATGTGTAATTTATTAGCATTCACGACGGTCACTGGGTGGATTAAACACCTACATTAATTGTGCACGAGCTAATGTGGGTCAACTTTTACTAAGAGTGCATATGAGCTGCTGGATTGCCATTGGGATATGAAAATATAATGGGCAGATGAGGGGAAAATGCAGCTTAAGTATGAATATGAGGTAAAGCTTTTAAGAGGAGGAATAATTAGAGGAATAATTAGTATGCTGTAAAAAATCGAAAATCTAGCTAACCTCACTTGGGAAAAACTAAATTTGTTCGCGAAGTTCATAGAGCACTAGCGGCTTCGACGGTCCTTATTTCTTTCAAGATGTAAAATGGTCTGCCGTTACAGTGAATGGGGACCCTATCAGCTTTGCTGATTGAATTTTTGATTCTCAAAAATTAATCAGCTAAACATCGAGGACAACAACCAACAAAACGTAGCAACTTGCCATGCAGCACGCTTAACAATTGGCTTATAGCAAAATTAAAGAAAGTTTTGCTTTCCCATACCTTACTGTTTTAGGTCCCTACAGTTGTGTTCGACAGCAAAAATGGCCATCAATCCAAGTCAACAGCATAACTGAAAACTCTCTCCCAAAGAGAAAAATCAAAAAAATAGCAAAAGAAAAAAAAAAGAAAATTTTAATTAAATTTTTCAGAGCGAAAATGTAAAAAATATGAGATCCTACAAAAAATAAATTTGTTTGTTTATAAAAAGCTCAATCACATTGTTTTATTATGTTTCTGTTATTGATAATTTTTCGTGGATAATATTTCTCTAGCACAAAATAAACGGGTCTCTTTCATCGAGCTCTCTCAATTTTGGAGTGATAGATAATTTGAAGGCGTTAATGAACGCCTTCTTGAAAAAATTAGGAACAATTAAAATTTCGTGTACGCAAATATACAGACCCTGAAGCGGGTACTTTGGAATTGAAATTGTGAAAAACACTTTACCCTCTTGATTCTTTATATATTTAACTTTTGTACCCATAAAGAATAAACGGAAGCTCTTACTTATTTTGTTATTGAATGGAAATGTGGGAATTAAAATAATAATAGCGTAAAACCAAATTACCTGTAAGTAATTATTTACTGGCATAAGTCGAAAGAGAAAAATTAAACAATTATTCTTCAATAAACTGAAACCCAATCACGAGCATCTGTCGGTTTACCGAAGAAATAGTTATTCTATTTCGAAAGTTACAGCAAAAAGTTAAAAATAAAAATAAAATTATCGGGTAACCACCTCCAGTATAAGCGCACTCTTCATTAACACAAACGAAAGCTAATGAAAAGCAGAAGATACCGATAATCGAAGCATGGTCACACAATCAACTACTACATATACTCATATTTCTAAATAAAGCAACAAGCCAAAACGATGAGAAAACAAGAAAATAAGAAATTAAAGCTAAATCCAAATCAGTACCTTGGTTACAATTTCTCGTTAGAGAAATCATTTGCATAATAAGAGCTTTGCCAGAGTCTGGTCAAAATGAACAAATTCGTTTTTCCCCACAATTTCTACCAGTTACTTGTAAATTAAATAAGTATGCGTAGTCATCTTTGAAAATATAATTACAAAAATAGCTGCAAGTGCAATTGATTATAAAACAAAAATGCACAAAGTATAAATTAGCACACATACACACATAATACATGATTTATTGAACATACAAAGGGATGTTAGTGTCTGTTGCGTAAAAATTGAGAATAATTTCAAAGTAAACAGTGCCCAAGTTAAGCAGTTATACCACTGTATCAGTGGAAAAAATTAGCATATTTTGGCAATATTTTTTAGGGGGTCGGTGAAATAATTAAAACTCTGAAAAGCTGTATACTTCGTTTCGTTGTGTTTTTTTCCTTCATATGTGGTGAACACCGTCGTCGAATGGCTTGGTGCGTGACCATTCAAAAGTGGCTGTGTTCGAGTCTCCGGACATGAAATATCAAATACTAAAACGTGTTTATTATAGCGGCACCTGTCGGCAGCCAATGGCTAACCTCTGAATGTATTTCTGTCATAAAAAAGCTGCTCATAAAAAACTATCTGCAGTTCAGAGTCGGCCTAAAGCTGTAGGTCACTCCATTTGTTAAACAACGTCAAGACATACGCCACAAATTGGAAGAGGAGCTCGGCTAAAGGCTCAATAAAGGATGCAATAAAGGTGCCAATTATATAAATAAAAGTGTAGAAAAGTATTTTATTTGTATCGAAGAAACCTTTATTGAAGGGCACGCGGTCAGACCAACAGCACCTACAATTCTACAAAAATTTTACTTCATCATTTACAATTACCAAAAATCTGCTTTTCGATTATAAATGCTATGCATTATATTGTATAATACTGTAAATACGTAGATTTTTTTGATACACCGCTTAATTCATCCTGTGATAACCTAAAATGCACAAACTAACGTGTAATAAAAAGGTCCGGTTGAAGCGGTTGACCTGTGGGACACACTTAGGTTCATAACCCATTGTGATATGTGTAACAAAAATGAATTATTGTTTAGTTCAGAAGTATACTATACGGCTTAATAACTTGTTGACATCTATTTCGTTTTCAGTCTATATCATGGAATATTTTAGAGACTACTTAAAACTAATGTATACGAGAGTATCGAGGCGGCCACCGTAGCCGAATGGGTTGGTGCGTGACTACCATTCGGAATTCACAGAGAGAACGTAGGTTCGAATCTCGGTGAAACACCAAAATCCAACAAACAAATTTTTAAACAATATCAGCTGATACATCTTCTTCAACCGGTTTTTGGTTCTGTTTTCCTTGTCGAAATGGAGCGGCAAATATCACCCGACAGCAGTGCTCCGCTTAACAAAATTCGTTTATCGATTTAATTCTATTTATTCTATAACTCGGCATCTGCATGGTGAAAAGATGTTTAGATGTGTGCTCTTTAATAGACCGTTATTTGCCTCTGAGCAAGTGTTTACAAAAAACTGAGATTGTGTCGCTGATATACGAAAAAACCATTTCGTTGCCGTCTGAACACTGACTGATTGGACTAGTGTGTGAATACGTGTGAAATAAGCGTGCAGAATTCGGCTGCCGAATCTCTCAAATGATGTGATAGCCGAAGTTTCCCTTATAATTTTATTTTTCATCATAGTTAAAGAGCAAACTTTGTAAATATACCAACTTTGCAACATTTGAGTAACAGAGCTTGTAAACAAAGAGCGAGAGCGCATCTTTGAATAAATTCTGCTGTTTATGGCATTTTCTCGTATTTTAACCGATACCTCGCTCTGTAATCGAAAGGCAATGAAATAAATTGTAAGTTTAGCGGTTCATGCTTTAAAATCATGAATTTTATTGCCTCTCAGCTCTTTCTAACATTTTTGTCGAGTCAATATTGATCGAATGCCAAACCGAATCAAAGCTAACAGCAGTAATCGCACTGAATCACACTATGTGCAAAGAATTGAGATTGTACAGTAATTAAATATTGTAGCTAGCTCGGAGAACAATGGATTTCTAAAATGAAAACCTCTGCTGGGTATATTAAAACTGGTCAGTTCGTGAAATGCAGAAGAGTCAATGGAACCACTAATTATGGTTAAAGCAAGCATGAGAGGCTAGATTATACTTTTACTTTCCAGTATTTTTTAAATTTATAAATATACAGCACGCCTAAAATGAAGGTAGCGGCTCTTAAAATTTAATCGATTGACGTGCAAAGCGAATGAACTTACGAACGAATGAAAGACATTTTATAAGTATTCATCTGGAGAAAATACGCAATACTGTTATGTAAAAAAAGAAAAAAGTTATTGAAAATTCAATACGCTTCAAACTTGCACTTTATTATACTCAAATTGAATAGGCTCTAAAACGACATACCCATTTTTTTCAAATACCGATGAAAATGAATGCAAATTTAATGGAAATTGGCTAAGTTCTTGCAAATTTTGTTAATTTTTTTATTTAAATGATAAAATCGGTCGTTCCTACGCGGCAAATGGCAAATAGCCGAGCACATTTGTGTCAATTAGAACAGAATTTGTGTAAAAATAATAAGCTACCACCACAAATAGGAGGATGAGCTTGATAAAACACCCAGCAAAAGGTGTAAGCTCCAATTATTATTCTTATTATTATTGTAGAATGATCCATGTTTTTATAAAGAATTAAAATATGAAAATTAAAAAAAAAATAAAGAACAGTAATCAAAACTAGTCAAAATGTAGTTTTTTCTGAGCGTAAAATTATTATAGAACACAACTCCAAGACGAAAAAATCTTTTACTGAAATTGCAGTTGCTGATTAAACGATTGCCGCAATTCATTGATTTAGGCGTAGACATATGAAAATATTCGTTTGTGTTCAAGGTTTTATTCCAATCAACAAGATTATTAGGGACCCTTGTTAGAGATGAGTATTGTTCGGCCTGGTAATATTACGAATAAACTTCAAATCATCTGCTTGAAATAGAAAATTCGAATTCTCAAAATGTTATTAATGAAAGAATAAATGCAATTTTTTAAGACAGTTCCATTATTCTTTTCTGACGAAATCCCTAGTACCTATTGGTAAACCAATTAAAAAATCGATTTCCACATTTTTCTTTAGCGGCGAACTTTTCAAGCAAAATCCATCGCCAACGACAGCAAAACGTAGTAATCACTTGGTGCCCGGTCCGATAAGATAGATATATAAGAGCTTCTCAAAGAAATTCTGGGCGAGTCACTATCGTTGTATGTGACTTGCGTGTACTTCTAGGTGATTAATTTCTGGAATTGGTGACTTTACATATCCGTACTAACCCTAATCCCATGTCATTCCATTTGGCACCTTAGTCCCGACCGATGAGTCGGCACTTATTTCTACTATGTAACGCCAACAGAAAATCAATAAAACAATGCATAAAGTATCTTCTTAGCTTTAACTAAATATATCCGAAGAAACTTTTTCAAACGTTTTTATTTTAATAATATTTTATCATAAAAAAAGATATGAAACATGCACCGTGCAGCAGTTTAAAAAACAAAAAAAAAAAAAAACAGGCCGGATATGAACGACCATCGACATGGGATTAATGTTAAAATTTGGATCATAAGGGAGTGCCTTGTAGATGCTTCCCTGCCAATTCTATCAAGCACATACCAGATCGGTCCTAGATAATATTTACGGATTTAGATATTATTAAATAATTGCTTTCGGCTGCAACTTTATTATGAAGACCACGCTCGTACCATGGAATTCTTTTGCTTTTTTGCGTTAGTGTGGGATAGTGTTCACCTATGTGATTTACAGTTTTACTCTCTACTCTACACAATCTGCAGATTTCAGAAAAATAAATGATTAGCTCGGTCAAGTAGGTAGTTCAGTCTATAATATTCTGTCAGAAGTCACGTAACAATTCTTAGGTTATTTTAAGATAATCCCATGCTAATTTGTCTAATTTTCTATGAGCTTTTTCTTCACCCTCTTTTGATAGGGAGTGGAGTGCTCAATCGCCTACCCTGCATTTCTCAGTAGCAGCCTAACTTCGATTCACGTAAAAATACACTCTTGAATACCACCCACAATATGATTTTACTGCCTCCAGGGTGCATGCTTGGAGTGAGAACTTTTTCGAATAGTGGGTTTTAAATATATACATTTGTATAATTTTTAAATTTGACTAAATTGTATAAAAATTTAGTTATTTAAGAGCTGTGTTTATTTTCTCACTTGGCAACATTTAAGCAAATATTTTCCTAATTTGCTTGAATAAACAAAGCTCATAAAATAAATACATGAATTTCACTAACATACAAAAGTAATCAACTGGTACACAAAAAATTAAAAACACAGGTACTATTACATCAATTCAGTATAGCAAAGGGTGGTAAAAAATAGTGTTTTTTATGGCCTCTATTGGTAGTTAGTAAATAGTTAAGCAATTAAGTATTCCAAGCAAAAACAAAATGGAACAAAGATCAAACGAAGTACTAAAATAAAATCAAATTATGCTCGCCAGCCATATTTTATTCAGAACAAATAAAACATTTAAGTTACTTGTAGGTTGTGTGCGCTTATAATACAAATACTTTATGTATTTATGCTTGCTTAAATGGGTGCATGCCACAAAAACGGCTACTAAATGTGAATTATAAAACAAAGCAAAGTATTCAGTACATATTTTAAAAGCGAATGCAAAATTTAATTGAAATTTATATACAAATTTTCAGCCTATTGCTTTGTGTGTATTAGGGTGTCCCTTATATGGCTACTTTTAGAAAATTTCATCAAATCAAATACTTCCGAATCGGATTTAAATTTTTGTAAATATTCATTTGTAAATTCTCAGTTTATTGTATTATGAATATCAAGAATAATGAATATTATGCTTTAGGAATAATTTGAAATAGTTTCCTTTTTAGAAATGTATTTCTAAATCCTTTTTATATAAATAAGGGTATCCCTTATATGACCAATTTACAAATTTTTTATCGAATACTTTTGGTTAATTAGAAATAGTTTCCTTTGCTAAATGATTATTTATACATCCTTAATTTACTACTTTATTAACGTTGATTGACTAATTTTGGAAAATTTTGTCAACTTTGCATATAGGAATGTGAAATTTATGTATAACCCTCCAGTATATTACTTTATGTTATTATTAGGGCATCCCTTACATGACAAATTAAAAAAAAATGTATTAAAAAATTTCAAAAATGGGCTTATTTATAAACTCTCAGTTGAATGGCTTCTCTGCATTAGTGGATCCCTAGCATGAATAATTTAAAAAAAAATTTGAGTGCTTCCAAAATAAATTTAAATTGTTTAGTTTTGTAAATATTTATTTATAAGCTCCGGATTATTTCCCTATGTACATTATTTGGTTCCTTTATAATTTGGGAATGGTTCGATGTTGTTACCATAATCAAGATTTATTTGTAACTCCTCAGTGTATTTCTTTATGCACATTAGGGTATTCCTTATATTACCACGCTTAAAAATATTTATTAAGTACGTTGAGAATGTTTCAATTATTTTCTTTGGTAAATATTTGGTTGTGCATTCTCAGTTTTGTGCTTTATTAACATAAGGGTGCTCTTTACTTCAATAATTTTGGAAAACTTTGTCCGCTGTGCACACCCGAATGTGAAACTTAGTTTAAATTTATTTACACATTTTCAGTCTATTGCTTTATGTACCTTTGGGTGTCCCTCAAATGACTACTTTTAGAACATTTTGTCAAATGATTTCAGAATAGTTTAAAATTGAATCCTCTATCAAGATTTATTTATTGTATAAATTCTTAGTTGACTTGATTAACATGATTCATTTTTTAAAATTATATCAAATATTTTCGGAATGGATTATATTTATTTCCTTTTTCAAAGATTTATTTATAAACTCTCAGTTAATTCCTTTGAATACATTAGGGTGAACCTTAGGCCAGGTCGATTTGTAGGTAGGCAAAAAAATCGCCCATTTCTCTGTGAAAATCATATTCTAGGGATGAAAGTAAGAAACTTGCCGAAGGAACCATACCTCTAAAATGAATTCTGATGTCCCCCAATTTGGGTCGAACTTTTTAGTTTCTTTTCTCATGTAAAGGCTAAAAATGGTGATATTTTGAAATGATTGCATGGGGAACCCCCAGGGAAGTTCCAGGGGGTGTGCCACTGGCATGGGTTGATTGGCCGTTCAAAGTTAGTGGGGGTCGGTCATACATTTGGACTCGATTGGAGCACTCTAAATGGGTCAAAGTGGGATTTTTGTTCGACCCAAATTGGGGGACATCAGAATTCATTTTAGAGGTATGGTTCCTTCGGCAAAGTTTCTTATTTTGATCCCTAGAATACGATTTTCACAGAGCAATGAGCAATTTTTAAATCGACCCGCCCTAGTGAACCTTATATGACTTATTTAAAAAAACTGTATCATAGATTTCCAGAATGGATTTTAGTTGTATCCTTTCATAAAGAAGAAGATTAATAGAAGTTATAGAATTATTCATATATTTTAACTCGTTAATCCTAAGCATGAACTTTATTTAAATTGTTTCGACGGTAAAGCCAACAATCTGTAACAAGAAGGCAAAGAAAAATAAATCATAATAAAAATATAGCAAAAGAAGGTTCATATAATTATTTTATTCGAAAAATATTTTACAATACAAATAATTCAAGTCTTAAATGAGTCTTAACTGCAAAAAGCTCAGTAAAAAGTTTTTTCATCGAGTTAAAAATTTATCTCCTCATTAAAGGGCCTCAAGTGACCGGATAACATTTTGACTGCCACTTTTGTTAAACTCTTCATATAGCGCTATTTTTCGCAAAAAAAGGTAATTTAAGTAGAATTCAGAGTATAACTTGCAATAAATTAGTACTTAACGTATAGCACACACAAAATGATTTCGAGCACACTAAGTGAGTTTAAACCGCTCTTCTTTAATTTTGTCTGATTTGGAAGCATTATCGGTTTCAGAGATGAATTGCCCGTGTTATTAATCGTTTTGGAAGTTATCTTTATTCAGTTTAGGTAAATTAGTATAGACTCATCCTTCAGTCCATACTCTGTGTATAGGCATTGCTGTGTGATAGGTATTGTGGGTAGGCGAGTGTTGCTAAAACTGTTCATGGAATGCATACTCCTTTTAGGAGGACATTAGCACAGATCTAATGCATATACTTCTTCTTTAAACTTGATGTTTCTTACTCTAAGTATTCTTGTAAGAATATACTCTTTGTTTGTATATATCAATCTTATAGTCTGTAGGCATAATGTCTGTTGATTAATAAATAATTAAATAAATAAATAAATAAAAATGCCCTTATGTCCTGTCTAGTAACAATCGAAATGCAAGTCATGAACTAAAAATCTTAGAAATTGCAAATTTGAAGGAAGTCATGTTTCACTGGCTCTTTAACTAAACTTGCACTCCATAACCCTATAAATCTTTAACTCTATAACTTTATGACCTCATAACCCTACAACCTGAACTACTGAGCGATACTCATTCTCTAGCGGATTTCACAACTAGTGGATTGTGGATGTACTATTACCAAATCCTTTTTTGTGTTTGAAAGCCCCAAAAAAATAAATACAATTCCATATTTGCTCTCAATTGCCGTATATCAAAGCCACATTCTCATTTTATTACAAAATTTTCAAACTTCAAGGCTTTGCTTCATATCTGAAATTTCAAATATAGGTAGACAATTTTGCAAATGTAATTAATAAGAAAAATTAAACAAAATGAAAGCCAATTTGCAGAAAATTTAACAACACTAATTTTTACGGAATACCCTAATGTAAGTAGATTTGATTTGCTGTAAAATTCAGTATTATAGTAATCGCAAAATACAAAATTAATTGCCTGAAATTGTGGCAGTTTCCTATTAATAGCTGGTCAAAATGTGGTTAGACTGAATCAAGCTGGCTTACCAATCACACACATATACTCGTATTTAGTACGAAATAAAATTGATATATTTTAGCGCACTATACATGGCGTGTGAGCAATTCATTATTGCATTGAAAGTGTTTTTAATTGATTTGGCCACTTTTATTTTTTAGTGTTATGTTGTCGCGAAAAGTCAAGCTACTATTGTGTATATGATGATTAAAAGAGTAAATAATAAATAAAGTACGATGTGCAATCAAATTTTAAATCATTAAAGCTTTCATTCCAATTAGTCATTGTTATCTATTAATTTATACAAATTAAAGGGGTTTTATGTCAATACTTTTTTTGGTAATTTAAATCCACTTAAAATATGCAATTTAACACATGGGCTGAAAAGTATCAGACTTAACACATAGATGTCACAAGTTTTATTCATCCTCTTTCTATTATATTCCTTAGTTCGAGAGTTATAGTGCTAAGAATGATGCTCCTTTTGTTATTTTGCAAACAAAGAGTTAAAAATAATTTCGTGTTTTAATTTTAAACTGTTTCTTGTTGGGAAAAAATACCATTCAGGCAAAGCACTGTCTTGAAAAGTGTTATGGACACAGCGCTCCATCAGAAACAACAAAAAACGATGGTTTGCTAACTTCAAACATGGTCGTAGAGACACAGATAATGACACAGTGGACGTACAAATGAGGTGGTAACACCAGGAAACATCAAAAAGTCCACGAAATCGTGGTTTGTCATTGCCTGCCGAGGGGCGACCGCTATTAAAAAAAAAGTTTCTTTATTTTGATCTTTCACCGAGATTCGAACCTACGTTCTTTCTGCATTCCAAGTGGTTGTCACTCAACCCATTCGGCTACGGCGGTCACCGCAAAAAAATGCGCTCGGATGAGGAGGTTATTCCTGAAACTGAGGCCTACTTTGAGGCAAAAGATAAATCGATCTACAAAAGTGTTATTGAAATGTTAGAACGGCGCTGGAATGATTGCGTTGTTCTTAGTAGAAAATACGTTGCTGAGTAAAGCTCATTTTGAACAAAAAAACATACACATCTTCAGAATCGGCCTATAATTGTGGTCGACTCTTATTGCTCAAATGAATAAAATCCCAGCTGAGCCAAAATAAGCCCAGTCTAAGCAAACTAATTTCTCTAATAAGTGGGGCACTGTTTAATAAGAAGATAAGCCTAGAGGCTAGTATGCAGTCACATTACTTTTGAAGAAGCTATAAAGATGAAGAAGGGGAGAGAAGATGTTGCAACCTGCTTGTTTTAGAGGTAAGGAAGCTATTCTAGGTAGGCAATTCTTCAATGAGTTTGAAGACCTAAACACTGTGAATAGCAGGGATCTTTAAAAGTTTTTGGTCACTTCATTTGATTTTTGGTCCACATTGATTTAAGAGTAAATGCAATATTTTTGAATTCAGTATAGTATACTACTCCAAAACGATCATAACGTGAAGTAGTTATGTCATTTCATTTTAAATTATTTTAGCGGGGTCAACAAAAATGCCTCTGAGAACTGCAAATATAAAAAAGTTATAAAAAGGAGATTTCCAAAACTTAATTAATATATGGTAGCATGTGTTTGTTCAATGCCCATTGGTTTGAATTAGTTCAATTCGCAGAAAATTTATCTGAAAGTCAAATTTGGCAGTGCTCGGATATAAAAAATAAACATATAGAAACAGTGATTTTCATTAAAAAAATATAGTTAATTCCATTGTACAGAGCTAAAAAAAATACCGGTGAGTTGGAAATTTAGTAAATTAAGTGTATTAAAATCTCTTCGAAACTGGCTAAAGATGGTGCTGGGCATTGCGCTCAAAATTTGTGGTCGTTGTGTAGTTTTAAGTTTTCGTGTTTTCTTTTTGCATTTTGTTGTTTTTCATAGTAACTTCGCATTGAGAAATTAGCAATCTACCTGAAGGAGAGATTTTGGGGATGGCGAGCGAAATTTCAACCGATGACGAAAATACAGCAAGTGGAAAATAGTGATGATGACTCGAAAGATGCATTAATTAATGAGTATACCAGTGGGTGATGACTGGCCAACCCAATTGACTTACTTAAATCCGCAAATTGAAACAAGAAGTTAGATTGAAAAACAAATCTTTATTTCATAAAACGTAAATTATTTAGATCCGAAGCAAAAAAAAGGGGGCGATGAAGTAATTTACGATTAATTGATTAGTTCCCGATACCGGGGGAGCTGTGATGGAAACCGAAAACGAAACTGTATCAAAAGTGCTTAGGCTGGTCCTTTTATAATGATTTTCAGCACCGCAATCCCTTTATTGATGCTAGGTGGAGGGCAAATCACGCGAAGAGGATGCGACGGGAGCTTTATGTATTTTTGTTATACATATGTATCGATGTGCGTATGATGTTGTTGGCAATGCAGATGCACTAAATTCTGCGCATATAAATGACGATGAGTAAATGATAACAACAAAAGTGTAAAAGAGCAAAGAGCGAAATAAACGATGAGAAGAAATTTGTGCGATGAAGATGATAGCGAAGTGAAAGGAATAGGGTGAGAACCCAAATTGTGGGTGATGCGAAAATAAGCTTAAAACCTTAACAACCAGAGTATACCAAATTGGAGTACACCGAATGATTTCGAAACACAAACAACTTCAACTGAAACTCTTTCATCAGAGGAAAAAACTGCTGCCGGTTCCAATCCACTCGGTCCAACTTCATCTGATGCTTCTGTTGCTTTTTGGTCCTGATCAAGCAAACGCCGATTTGCGGATTTGAGGATGGTGTTTTTGTTGGTACTTCAAATGAATTAATAAATAATTCAAAAACTCTCAAATCAATTACTTGTAAGAAGAAGCATTTGCGTCTACTTGCGAACGAGATTGTGTTCAAAGGCCACAAGGAAATCGCTCACTTGCTTCAAAACATAATATGCGTTCTTCGTGTTTAGTCCTTGGCCGAGCAATTGCATTTATATGCTCGTCAAAAAATTGTCGAAACGTGGATCGTAACTGAATGAGCTTCAAAAATTTATTGGCATCATATTCTTCATGTCAGTCTATCGATATCCAAATATCCGTTCGTAATGGGGCAAGGTTGTGTATTATCTCCACTCTTGTTCAACCTAGTCCTCGATCTAGCAATGCAACAATCGTGTGCGGTCAGCAGTGGCATTTCCTGGGGCTTATGCGGCCGGCTTAAAGACATCGACTTTGCGACGACATTTGTTTACCATCGCAGAAATACTCAGATGCATCAGCTAAACGACAAGCGGTATGCCATGCAATAGCACACACAGGTCTAAGAGTTAGCATAGCAAATACTAAAGGATTAACACCGAAACATCGAAACTCAAGCCCTTCTAATTGCCGACACGTCACTTGAAGATGTAGATGAATTTTGCTTCCTTGGGAGCATAATTTCAAAAAACGCCGGTTCAACAACTGACATACGCAACCGAATATCTAAGGGACGCGTTGCATTTGGCTTGCTAGACAATGCTAAGCAAGGTATGGAGATCAACCCACATCTCCAGGCACACAAAACTGAAAATATTTGATGCCAACGTGAAGTCGGTAGATCTGTATGGATGTGAAACGTGGAACTTAACAACAACCCTTCGCTCGGCTTGGTTGTCTACCTTCGGGACCGCGGTATTTACAGTTTGGAGATTGTGCGAGTTAATCGGGGTTGTCTGCTGATGCAGCACTTGCTACAAAAAATGCTTTGCGTGGCTATTCCGCAGAGTTTGTAGGAAAAGCTTTCGGCGTTGATATTTCTAATGTTCTATGGCGCGCCACAAAAATAGTCCTGCGTTGGCATTTAAAAATTCTTGACTCGAAATACGGATACTCAATTCCAAAAAGTAACTCGATGGGAGCGAAAAAATAAAGAAAATATCAAGATAGATTGCGCAAATATTATAAAAAAATATAATAGGGAAATCCCGTCTTTTATCATATCTCGGATATGACATTGACAAATGCGTATATTTTATTATCACCGATTACATGAAAGAGACGCAAGGAGACTTTCTTAGTGAAGTCGATGAGCCAATGTGTTTGTTTGGCTCTCTCTGGTCCTTGGTTGTTGTCGTACATTCGGCATCTCCTGAATAACAGTGATCGGTGTCGAAGAAAATTTATTTTTCAACAAACGATTTTCGTTACGACCAGCTTGTATATTGATTTAAAATTTTAGATCGATCAGGCAAAAAAAAAAAAACTGCAAAATGAGTTGAAAATCAGTATGAAAAGTGGTTTTTTGAGTACCACAACCAAAAATAAAGAATAAAAAATAAAATATCCAATATAAAAAAAATATTCATTTAAAGAATTTAAACATAAACGTTTTTTTTAATTTTTAGTTTTATTTCTTTTATCATTAAATAAGTGTGTAATTTAAACATGTCCTTTGGTAGTAGAATTTATGGAGGATTTATCTTGCGCCATCGAAATGTACAGAACTACAACTTACAGCACAAATAACGGTTAGCGCAGCCGAAGAAGTTTGAAGATGAAAAGTGGTGGATTTTACTCGATGAAGATCTATTTTAAACTGTCATAGACTAGCTGTAATCGATTTTCGATGATATTTTCACGTTGTTTGCTTTCCTACTATAAAGTAAACTGAAAAAATAATTTCTAAGATTTTTTTCTTACATTTTTCATTAATAGCTGAGAATAATTTCAGTAATGTCTGAAAGTTTCATTGCTCGATTCCTATAACTTTTCTAGTTACATTCAAATACTTACAGAGAGTTAGTGGCAAATTATTCTAAAATACTGCCCTAGCGAAGCCCTTTTGCAAATCTTTCAAAGCTTCACTACGTACATTAGTATATTATTTTTCCCACAGTGCATATTTGTGTATAAACTGAAAAGTTATGGCAGACTGGCGATAAAATATTTCAGGCTTTACTGAGAGCTGTCTCAGCTATTAATGAAACAGATAAGAAGAAAATCTCGTTGGGTGTTACTCCAAAAGTTTTAACAAAAAACCAAAAATTTAATTAAATAAATCAAATTTAAATAAATAAATAAAAATAAAATATTAAAAAAACCCAGGAGATTTCATTTTAAAAAACTCTATACTAAAATTTTCAATTTGAAAATAAATTTCTAAATTTTTAGTATTTTCGAAATTTTTTTCAGTTCACTTCTTTTTATACTCAATCATACAAATAAGGCAATAGAAAAACGAAAGGCAGAGAAAAATAATTGAGATAGAGGCATTTATATGAAGGGATGGGATAAGGAAATTTCACGGACTACGGGCTAATTTAAGTAAGAGCTGGGAAAATTATGATGAAGCTCCAAATAAATGCAGCAAATTTATGCTGTGGTCGAACGAAATTTAAACTTTAATAAAAAAATTCCCACCTAACATATCATTTCTTTGACTTCTTTGCTCGAAAAATTTATTCCTTCGTTTTAACTGAGCCTCGCAAGAGTAGCAAATTTCAAAGTTTTGGAATAAAAAAACTGAAAGGATTACGGCTATTTGTCGCAAGAACTTTTTCGTTGCACAAGCTCAATGTCGACAAATAAAAACAAAATCTCGTAGCTCATTAGCAAAACTCAACACAAGTAATTTTAAAGAGACTGTTTTAGAAATAAAGTTTGGTAGAGCGTGAAAATGAAAACAAATAAAGTATAAACGAAGTACATGAGCGGAACTCAAAGCAAAACGGTATAATAACATACAAAGCAAAAACAAAAAAAAAAAACACAAACACACGCATGAAAATGGCTGGTTTTAAGCAATTGAAAATAGCAATGAAATTTGTGCAACAAATGCGTGAGAAGTGGGACGAGTTTGCATAGAAAAATGAAATAATGTACCTCAGCTAGAAAAGAGAAACAAATCCAAAAAGAGTAACAAAAAGAGCAAGCAACAGCCAAAGAAAAAATGGCTAAAAACGAGAAAGGTGGTAATGGCATAGCAGACGGCGCGACGAAACATCAGTTATCAGATGCCAAGGACAAAAGAGCCAAAGGCGTTGAATTGTGTGCCGTGTACGAGTATGTGCTATAGCTAATGTGAGTGTGGCTATAGGGCTGCGTGTGTAAAGAGGAAAACTTTATGCTGTTGTGTGACAAAAAAAGAAAAAAAAATTACACGAAAGGGTTTAAGTTTTCGTTATATGAGCAGAAAGATAAAGTAAAGTAAGTATAAAAGTAATTCTCTGAGGGATTGTGGTTTGAGGTTATGTATGTGACAAGACAATATATGTAATCTATATATATAAAAAGAAGTTACATTTCCTTGGTAATCTTATAACTCAAGAACGGGCTCACCTATCCAAACCAAATTTTCAGGCTTTGTTTGGACTATTCAGTAGATGGTTTGTGTTTTGAAATTTTAAGAATCGGATACCAGGGTCTCGAGAAATAGGCCAAAACGTGAACCCGGGTAACCCTAGGATGTGTTTGTACAATATGGGTAGCAAATGGAAGCTGCTGATGATTCTATAGTACAGAGTATTTTTGATGCCGCTCCGTGACTAGGGTCTCGAGATATCGGCCAAAATGTGAACCCCGATAACTTAAGGATGTGTTCGTACAATATGGGTAGCAATTGGGAGCTGTTGATGATTGCTATAGTTAGAGTATTTTTAATGCCCCTCCGTAACTAGGGTCTCGAGATATAGACCAAAACGTGGACCTGGATAACCCTAGGATGTGTTTGAACCACATGAGTATCCATTGTAAGTTGTTGATAAATGCTAATGAAAAGAGGACTTTTCTTTTCGCTGGGTAACTAAGGACTCCAGATATAGACCAATTGGGAACTCGCCTTCAGGTTAAGAGATGGCATTCCAGTTAAAATGTTTTTAAAAATTCAGATCCGTTATCTACATATATTTCTCGAACTTTACAGATTCAAGGTCAAATATACAATAGAGCCATACCAGCCTTATTTAGCGTAAAAAATTGAAATGGAAATTGAAGAATAAAAGTTTAATTACAAGTTTTTATCGGCTCTTTCACCTTACCTGTATATATGTAGGTGACCACCACAATCAAATTTTAAAAAAGTACAGAAAAGGCTAATGTGACATCTTTAGAAAGTATGTTGAATGAAAAAATCAACTAATTCAACTGTTTAAACATTTTACGAGTTCTATAAAGAAAACTTAATATGAAAAATTTCTTGCGATATAAAAAAACATTTTATGTATGGTGGTGCGAAGCCCACTGGGAAATGCTAGTCTATATATATAAAAAGAAGTTACATTTCCTTGGTAATCTTATAACTCAAGAACCGCCGAACCGATTAACACAAAAATTTCAGAGTTCCTTTCTATCTTTGAGGAGGTGGTTTGTGTGAAGTTTGATTGAAATCGGTGCAGCCGTTCCTGACATTTTATGTGAGTAATGGTTTCCTCTCATACAAAATGCCTGTAATATACTGTTTCTTGAAATAATTTTCAATATTTTGCTTTTACATTCAAATAATAATATACTGTTTTTTGAAAAAATTTTGAATCTTTTGCTGTTACATTCAAATACTAATATATTGTACTAAAAGAATAACACGTGCAAGAAAATCGGCGCAGCCGTTCCTGACATTTTATGTGAGTTACGAAATGTCTGTAATATACTGTTTTTTGAAATAATAATAGCAAACGACGTTAATTTATTGTGAATTTGTTAGCACATGCCAATGCTATGGACGTACCGCAAAAGTGAATTGTTTGTTTTATGTTTGTAAACGCTAAAGTGTACGCCGTATCGACGTGCAGCAGAAAACCGCTTAACCTCAAGACCAACAACAACAGTGTAGTCTACGATCAATTTGATTGAAATCGGTGCAGCCGTTCCTGACATTTTATGTGAGTAATGGTTTCCTCTCATACGAAATGCCTGTAATATCCTGTTTTTTGAAATAATTTTCAATATTTCGCTATTACATTTAATCTATATCTATATATATAAAAAGAAGTTACATTTCCTTGGTAATCTTATAACTCAAGAACGAGCTCACCTATCCAAACCAAATTTTTAGGCTTTGTTTGGACTATTCAGTAGATGGTTTGTGGCTTAAAATTTTAAGAATCGGATAACAGGGTCTCGAGAAATAGGCCAAAACGTGAACCCGGATAACCCTAGGACGTGTTTGTACAATATGGGTAGCAAATGGAAGCTGTTGATGATTTCTATAGTATAGAGTATTTTTCATACCGTTCCGTGAATAGGGTCTCGAGATATAATCCAAAACGTGTACCTGGGTAACCCTAGGATGTGTTTGTACAATATGGGTAGCAAATGGAAGCTGCTGATGATTCTATAGTATAGAGTATTTTTGATGCCGCTCCGTGACTAGGGTCTCGAGATATCGCCCAAAATGTGGACTCAGATAAATTAAGGATGTGTTCGTACAATATGGGTAGCAAAAGGGAGCTGTTGATGATTGCTATAGTATAGAGTATTTTTAATGCCCCTCCGTAACTAGGGTCTCGAGATATAGATCAAAACGTGGACCTGGATAACACTAGGATGTGTTTGAACCACATGAGTATACATTTCGGCAAAAATGTAAAGCACTTATGGCTTTAATTGTGAAATTATATGTATTTGGGGAGGTGCGATGCCATATGTACTCCATCGAATGGCAGAAAAGGGGATTGCCGCACGCACATATACTAATTTGGCTGGTACATAAAATAACTCCGGATCAAATCGATAGCCATATATCAGCTGAAATTCCTAACCACACTGCTGATCCTGAGTTATTTCAAATTGTCGTTATATATTACATTTCCTTGGTAATCTTATAACTCAAGAACCGCCGAACCCATTGACACAAAAATTTTAGAGTTCTTTTCTATCTTTGAGGAGGTGGTTTGTGTGAAGTTTGATTGAAATCGGTGCAACCGTTCCTGAGTTATGACATTTTATGTGAGTAATGGTTTCCTCTCATACGAAATGCCTGTCTGGGAAAAACAATAACAAATACACAGCCGCTTATGAGCGCTTCTGTTGTACTGTTGTGGTTGTAAGTGTATTATGTTAATATTAATTTTGGGCGAAAATATAATAAAAACTGGAGCATTCAAGGAACTGGAAAAACATTTTTAACTTTATTTATTTTAGCATAATTTATTTAGCGTAAAAAATTGAAATGGAAATTAAAGAATCAAAGTTTAATTACAAGTTTTTATCGGCTCTTTCACCTTACCTGTATATAGGTGACCACCACAATCAAATTTTAAAAAAGTACAGAAAAGGCTATTGTGACATCTTTAGAAAGTATGTTGAATGAAAAAAATCAACTAATTCAACTGTTTAAACATTTTACGAGTTCTATAAAGAAAACTTAATATGAAAAATTTATTGCGATATAAAAAAAACATTTTATGTATGGTGGTGCGAAGCCCACTGGGTGATGCGTGAATGAATTGCAAACAATGTTCCATCAACACAATGAATTGGTGAAATTGTTCAAAGTGGCACTCGATCTGATGCCCACCGATGACCACAAAATAATAATAAAAGCCGATAAAACACCAATTGGGGAGCACGTTATTCATATAAAAAAACATTTTATGTATGGTGGTGCGAAGCCCACTGGGGAATGCTAGTATACTATATAATACTTATATGGTAAACAAATGAACGAGAAGATATAAGAATAAGATATGTTTATCTAACAGTGATTTGTTGTAAATTTCTTCTTCGCTAAAGCTTTGTTTTAATGTAATGTAGTTCAAAAAAGTATCCTACTTAATTTCTATTTGGGCATAAAATATCTCCGCGGGCGTCTTAAGGGGGGGGTAGGGTCACAAAATCGAAATTTTTTTTCATCACTCATCTTATAGTAAATCATTTCAAGAATGTTGTGTCAAAATTTTAAGTGGATCGGAGCAGAACTCTCAAAGTTATAGCCTTTGTTGGCACTCTACCTCGAATGCGGAGCATAGATAATTTTTCAGAGCCATTTTTCCAAACGCGTTTTTCCCGAAACGACTTCTTAAAAGTCGGTGCCAATCACAACTCCGAAACTATTCAACCCATTCTTTTGAAATTTGGCATACGTTTTCTAAATCAAAAATACCTCCCCCCCACTCTGTTTTTTTTTATTTTTTATTTTTTAAGGTTGTTTTTCACTTACAAATATGGCGAAATTTTTCGCCAAAAATGCTCGTTTTATGTTTTTTTGCCACCAAAACTACAAACATGAAAAAAAAAAAAAATTTTATTCATGGGGGGGGGGAGCATTACGTCATACTTTAACTGAAAAATTCGACTTTTTTAGTTTCAGATGATTCTACGACGAATGCCGATTGGCACCGCAGAGCACCTCTCGAAAAACATATCTCCAAAAAAACTCTGTCATGGGTTTATTTGTCAATATTTTATTATTAATATTTTTTAAAAACTTATTGAAAAGATGTACAATAACAAGCAACTGATTTTATTAAAGCATCTTAAGCCATATTTTTGTAAAAAATTAAAAAAAAAGTGGTTTTTTTTAGCGCTAAACCCTTGTTTTTCCGATATTTCGAAAGTACAGTATCTTAAGAATACACTGTGAAATTTTCATGCGGACATTCCCAATATTATAGCTTCTACAGCCCATTAACCAGGTAGAGAGCGGACCGCGCGCTTCTGTACCTCAAACTTTAAACGCATTTATCTCGAAACGACTTTTTTCGGTCTGGTGCTGTCAAAAAAAAAAAAACTATTCAACCGAATTGTCTGAAATTTTAAAATGTTGCACACGACATTAATAGCTATCGCCCGTCCTAGAAACATATTATTATTTCAATTATTTCGTATTTTTTTGATTAAAGAACTGTTACATCCAATATTCATTGGAAAACCGTATCTGGAAAAAATACTAGCAAAAATAGAAAAATCTGAAAATGTGTATAACGGGTGGTTACGTATAAAATTATTTTCATAATTACAGTAAAAAATGGTAAAAACATACAATTTTTCGAAATTTTAGTATTCAAAATTGCGTATTGAGATATAGGTTCTTCTCAAAATAAGTTTATTTGTACATGTACGAAATTTCTGCATCAAGCTATGACAAAATAAATCGATTAAATCAAACAAAGGTCGATTTATAAGTCAAATTTAGCGTAAGGTAAAACTCCAAAATCTCATGAAAATAGAAAACTTCGAAACGCAATAAAGAACAAAATCGAGCTAACTTTTAAAAACCCAGCGAGGGTTTTGCTTTTGAATAGGTATATTTTCAGAAAAAAAAGGTTCGGTGCGGTTTGATTTTGATGACCCCAAAATTGTCGCACAGTGTTATGGACGGTCATTGCTGGCAGTCTTTGCAGGGGGAATAACGCAAAGGCCTTCGTGGACTTTGTGCCATAACTGCAAGACTGTCGGAAGTGCGACTATTTCCTCCCCGTGGTGGCCACTGGAAACAGGATACCCCAGCACGGTCATGTCTCTGTTGGGGTCCTGGCTAATATAGTCGGGCGGGAAGAGTAAACTTTCTTGGGTAAGTATAAATCCCCAATCCAAGGTGGAACAGCATACGCCGAGGGATGCTTGGCTAGAGGGGGATCTAGTCGCTAGTATGCGGACTTGGGGCGCCCTGGCGAGGCCCCATTTCAAAAATGCCTTCCTGCGCTACCGGGGCACTGGCGCAGGTGACCGATATACCCCTTTACTCGTGGGAACAAAATGAATACCAGCAATCAAAAGACAAAAAATGGCGGAAGCGGCCAAGAAGGCTTCAACCAAGAGGCGAACAAAAAACCTCAAAAACCAGAGGCGGTAACACCTCAACAGGAAGAGGCCACCAAGCCTCAAACTAATAAGGAGGAACGGTCCGCAGTTGAAGGCGTGAGAACTGCCGAGACGACTCCAAACACCGATGGCGATGGGCCGAAAACGGAACAGTCAAAAAGGCTCAGTGGTGCGGGCAAGAGAAGACTTGTACACTTCTTAAAAAAAGGGCTAACCAGAGAAGAAGCCTATGCTAAGGCTCTGGAGCCCATGTGTAAAAACACAGGAAAACCAGCAACGGGGCCGAAACGACTACGGTCGGTTGAGGACACACCACCCGAAGCAACAGCAAAAAAGTGGCCTAAAGATGATGGTCCGTCCACATCGAAAGACGCAGCTCTAAAGAGTAAAAAGTGGCAGCCCACTGCCACATACAAAGACATAACAACAGGAGTCAGGTTGGCAGTACTTGCTAGGGACTACCCCAACACGGTACTGACAACCGAACAAATGGACTCCATCCAACAATTCCTACTAGACAAAATAGTGGCGGGGAAAAACATGGCCACAAAACCAGCGTTCTTGGGCACTACTTACAAGGCAGGATACCTTGTCCTGCATTGTAAGGAGAGCACTTCGGCGGAATGGGTCAAGGCGGCCATTTCTAATGCGTCGCCGTGGGAGGGTGCAACACTGTGGGCCACAGAGGAATCAAAAATTCCTCACTCTCGGATCGCAGTGGGGTACTTTCCCAACTCAGTCAAAGTCGAGACAGCCAAGATACTGGACTTTGTGCAGGGGCAGAACAAAGGCCTCAATGTTGATTCCTGGCGCGTGCTAAAAAGAGCCGAAAGAGGCTCCAACGTAACGCTAGTCGTAGCGGTAGACCAAAAATCAGCCGCCAGCCTGAAGGAATACAATGGTAGGGTAAACTACCGTTTCATACAAGTGACCCTCATGCTGAAAGCTGAAAATATAACGACCGAAGAGTTAGTTGACCAAATGGAGTCAGTGGAGTTACAGGAAGAGGACGAAAGTCCTCCCAAAGACTCCGAAAACCAACCGGCAAAATGAGGTGCCTCCAGGCAAATCTTCACCATGCTAAGGCTGCCACCACTGAGCTTAGCAGAAGACTTGCCGGAGGAATCAACATAGGGTTGATCCAAGAGCTCTGGATCTACAGAGGCCGTCCTCAAGGCCTCAATGTCCAAAACACACAGGTAATTTATGACAAAAGCGCTGTCAAACCTAGGGTTGCGATAATCATAGATACCAATATTAAATTCTTCCCATTCACAGAATTCATGGATGGCGACACTTCAACAATACTGGTCGAAGCGAAGTCTGGCGGAAGCAAGAGAGAGGTCGTAATCGCCTCAGCTTATTTCCCCGGAGACGCCGACATAGTACCACCAGAAAAAATAAGAGGCCTAGTGGAGTACTGCCAAACCCACAATCTAACCCTCGTAATTGGATGCGACGCCAACTCCCACAATGTGGCATGGGGTAGCACAAATACAAACAACAGAGGTGAGTCACTCCTTGAATTTTTATTACTTAGTAATATAACAATAGTAAACAGGGGTAATAAACCCACATTTGTAAACGCAATACGACAAGAGGTACTCGACTTAACTCTAATTACTAACAAAACTTTGAATATGATCAGCAACTGGAGAGTCTCGGATGAGGACTCAATGTCTGACCACAAACACATACTCTTTGACCTAAATGGGGTAGTAAAGTTCTCCACACTTTACAGAAGCCCAAAAACAGCAAACTGGAAAAGATACAATGAATGTCTTTCAGCTAAGCTTAATAACAGCGTAAGCAAAATAACATCAACAGAGGAACTAGAAGAGGCAGTAACAGAAATGACTGACTCAATCATGGCCTCATATCAAGACTGTTGCCCACTAAAAATTAAATCCTCCACGAAGAGGGTCCCCTGGTGGAACAACGAACTTGACAAACTTCGGAAAGCAACGAGAAAACTATTCAACACTGCAAAGAAAACAAACAAATGGGACGAATATAGGAAATCCCTAACTAACTATAACAAAGAACTAAGGAAATCCAAACGAAACTCTTGGAAAAACTTCTGCGAGGATCTAAAAGATACTCCAGCAACAGCTAGAATCCAAAAATCACTTTCCAAAGGTGACTCAAGTCCCATAGGAACACTAAAGGGTCCAAACGGAACTATTACCAACACATTCGTAGAAACACTAGAGCTTCTTCTAAAGACTCACTTCCCAGATTGCAAAAGTCATGACCCATCAATCGACAATAGTCTAGACATGGTAACTCACCATCAACGGAGATCTACGGACTCATTTGTCAATAAAATCATAAATTTCGAAAGGGTAGAGTGGGCAATTAACTCCTTTAAACCCTTTAAATCACCAGGGCCGGATGGTATATTCCCAGCACTTCTATCCAAAGGCACTGTGGAACTGATCCGAGTCATGGTGAAAATCTTCAGAGCTAGCCTAATATTGGAATACATTCCAAAGATATGGAGGAAAGTGAAGGTAATATTTATTCCTAAGGGAGGTAACAAACCCCCCGACTCTCCAAAATCTTACAGACCAATCAGTCTTTCATCGTTCATGCTAAAGACAATGGAAAAACTACTCGAATACCATCTAAGAGAAGAAGTAATCTTCAAAAAACCCCTTCATAAGCTGCAATTTGCTTACCAAAAAGGGAAATCCACAGTCACAGCACTGCACACACTCGTTGTCAATATAGAAAAGGCCCTAAATCAAAAAGAAATAGCCCTATGTTCCTTTATGGACATAGAGGGAGCCTTCGACAACGCAAATTACAAATCCATGGAAACAGCACTCGAAAAAAGAGGTGCAAACCCAATATTAACTCACTGGATAAGCCAAATGCTTAATCAGAGGATTATTAAAGCCTCGTTAGGCCAAGCTGAACTTAATGTCACAACAGTAAAGGGATGTCCGCAAGGAGGAGTTCTTTCTCCACTGCTATGGTCCCTACTAGTTGATGACTTGGTGCAGCACCTAAACAATAAGGGATTTATAACCATTGGTTATGCAGATGACATATCTGTTATAATAAAAGGCAACCATGAAAGGACACTAACAGACTTAATGCAAAATGCCTTGAACGCAACATGGGAATGGTGTAAAAAGGAGGGGCTGTCGATCAACCCTAACAAAACCACAATAATCCCCTTCACAAGGAAAAGAAAATTAGAGTTTCCTACATTGAAAATAAATGAAACAGTGATAGAACTAAAGGAAGAGGTCAAGTATCTAGGTTTAACCTTAGATAAAAAACTCACTTGGGAATCACACATAAATAATATAACAAAAAAAGCCACGAAATCTTTGTGGGCAACCAAACAACTACTAGGGAGATCCTGGGGCCTCAGCCCTAGTATGGCCCTCTGGATATACACCCAAATGGTTAGACCAATCATACTGTATGGGGCACTAGTATGGTGGAGCAAATCTATCCAACAAACAGCGATAACCAAACTGGGAAAAGTACAAAGGCTTGCTTGTCTATGTATCACAGGGGCTATGAGAACTACCCCAACAGCTGGCATGGAAGCACTCCTTAATCTCCCACCACTTCATATAGCAATCCAAGAGGAAGCAGCTACGCAAGCACTCATCCTACATGAAAGAAAATTTAAAATTAGGCAACCTCACCGGTCACCTAAATATCCTAAATAAAATCAAAAACACCATAAGCATGGCTCAAGTTTCAGACCACATCGACCCAATCCTCAGTTTCACAAAAGGATACACAGTTACCTTTCCTGAGAGGATCGAGTGGAAAACAAACCCGAAATGGATGAATGATGATTCACAAAAATGGTACACTGATGGATCAAAAACACCTTATGGTGTAGGAGCAGGTGTAGTGGGGCCCAGAATCCACAAATCATACACTCTCACCAGGGACACCACTATCTTCCAAGCGGAACTATACGCAATAATGGAAGCAGTAAACATCATGCAACGCAGAAACCACAAGAGAGTAAGGATTAAAATACTCTCGGACAGCCAATCAGTCCTAAAAGCTTTAGATAGCTATACATACAACTCAAAAACCCTCTTAGAATGCCACAAGGCACTCAATAATCTGGCATCCAAAAACAATGTATCATTAATTTGGGTACCGGGACATGAGGGATATGACGACAACGAAAAGGCAGACCTTCAAGCCAAAAAAGGGGCAGATGAAAACTTCATCGGACCTAGTCCTATGTTCGGTTTCAACAAAAACAACCTAAAACAAAAAATAAAATACTGGGCCAAAACTCTATTAAACCAGCATTGGAACAATGTAGAGGGTCTTAGACACTCCAAAAAGTTCTTAAGTTTCAACGCTAAAAGAGCCAACATGGCCCTCACGTTAAACAAAAAGAGCATTCGCACTCTCACAGGCGCCCTCACGGGTCACTTCATTTGCAACAAACACTTACATAAATTAGGCATAACTAACACCAGCACCTGCAGATTCTGCTGCGAAGATGAGGAGTCTATGGAACATCTCATTATCGAATGTCCGGGGTTGACGCACAGAAGGAAAAGGTTTTTAAACAAGTTCATGCTTACAGATGTAGACCTTCAATCACTCCCTCAGAAGGAGCTGGTACAATTCATAAGCATACTTAACAGTCAATAGACAGCATAGGGTGCACAATAGATCAATATGGTCGCAGTGCTAAAGGGCTACTCCTTAACCCTTTACAACCATTAACCATTAACCATTATGGACGATTAGCGGAACCCATTTAGACGAGACGCCTCCTCTCAGTTAACCAACTACTGAAAATTTTTGAGAACGTATCTTTAATTCCGATGGCGGAGAGTTTATTTGTAAGAATGTTATGATCATCCTTGTCAAGCGCTTTTAAAAAATCAATTTAAATAACATCAAGTTGGACTTGATCTTTAAATGCTCGTTAATGTTATTGGAAACCAACGCAAGATTGATATAAGTAGATTTTGGTGGCATTTCGATATTGAGGATTACTATAATTTTTATATAATTAACAAGTTTTGTTTTAAGCACCAAATCAAACAGCTTCGAAAAAGCATTTTTTCACGATGGTTCTCTTATTGTTTGATATAATTTTTTTATTATTTATTTTAAGCTCATTACTCCTAATTCTATATTAGGTTTTTATATTTAGTTAGTATTTTAAATTCGCGTTGTATACTGGCATACAAATATACAATTTTATATTTATGCCCCTGATAATGCAACTTCTACGTAAGTGCCATTAAGTAAATCAAAATGCAACTGTTTTAATAAATACGCCCAACACCTGCTTGTGTTTACAAACATATATCAAAAGTATAAATAAAAACTCCCATCTAAAGTAAGAACAACGAAAATGATCGAGTGAAGTGACAGCAGTAAACAATTTTCTACTCATATGTAGTCATTTGTATGAAATATGGGGCTTGGCATACACACACGTACGCCATAAATTTGGTGCATAGCGAACGCGACACCTGTATTCCCGCTACTTTGATTCCGTTAGAATTTATTACCTATTCAAGCATACTATATGTGAACTTTATGCGCAAATCAAGTGAATTTATTTGTAAGTCCATTATATCATCAAATACGTATTTAGCAGCAATAGGACGGGTCGATTTGTGTGGAAAGCAATTCAAATGACAAATTGGCGGCCGCTGTAGATGAATGGGTTGGTGCGTGACTACCATTCGGAAGGTTCAAATCTCCGGGCCTGAAACATAAAATTATAAGAATAGTTTTTTCTAGTAATATATTTCGCCCTCGAAAAAGCTCCTCTTAAAAAAAACCATATAAAAGGTGATCAATTTACAGGTATTGGATTTAAATTGAAATAAAATAAGGAAAACTCAAATTGATTGGGCAATTTTTAATATTTCTGTGTAGAAACATTCATGAAATGAATTTTTTAAAGATTTTCCCTTTCCAATGTTGCCCGCAACTGCGCCATCATTCGGTCATCCGTGAATTCAATCAATTTTGAATGACTCGCTGAGTGATTTCGGTCGGTATCTCGTGAATAACCAATGCCTCAGTTGAAGCTAATGTATTTACAAAGCATTTTGGCTTTACATAACTCCACAAATAAAAGTCCAAAGGTGTGATACTACACGATCTTCGTGGTCAATCCACTGGTTCACTGGTCCGAGACGAGTGATAAATTGCTCACCGAAACGACGACGCAGTGAATTCATTGCTTCATGGGCTGTATGGCAAGTAGCAGCGTATTGTTGAAACTAAATGTTGTGGAGATCACGAAATTCAGTTTTCGGCATCAAAATTGTCTTTATGCTAATTTCACCTTATAAGTAGATATATAAGATAAGTAAATTTAATAGATGTTAACACCCTTTGCTGGGTGTTTAGCTGAGCTCTTCTTCCATGTTGTTTTTATGTCATCTCCGAACGGCAGATGTGTTTTAAGATATTTTCAAGAGAGGTCACCATTGTAATTTATGAGAATTATCATCAATTATTCGCCAGCAAAGTTCGAGGATCTTTTCGCAAAAGTTCCCTTTAAGGGGGGGGTAGGGTTTAGCGCTAAAAAAAAAACACTTTTTTTTTGAATTTTTTACAGAAATATGGCTTAAGATACTTTAATAAAATCTGTTGCATGTTATTCTACATCTTTTCAATAAGTTTTTAAAAAATATTAATAATAAAATATTGACAAATAAGCCCATGACAGAGTTTTTTTCGAGATATGTTTTTCGAGAGGTGCTCTGCGGTGCCAATCGGCATTCGTCGTAGAATCATCTGAAACTAAAAAAGTCGAATTTTTCAGTTAAAGTATGACGTAATGCTCCCCCCTACATTAATAAAATTTTTTTTTTCATTTTTGTAGTTTTGGTGGCAAAAAAACATAAAACGAGCACTTTTGGCGAAAAATTTCGCCATATTTGTAAGTGAAAAACAACCTTAAAAAAAAATAAATAAAAAAAAACAGTGTAGGGGGGAGGTATTTTTGATTTAGAAAACGTGTGCCAAATTTGAAAAGAATCGGTTGAATAGTTTCGGAGTTGTGATTGGCACCGACTTTTAAGAAGTCGTTTCGGGAAAAACGCGTTTGAAAAAATGACTCTGAGAAATTATCGATGCTCCGCATTCGAGGTAGAGTGCCTACAAAGGCTATAACTTTAAGAGTTCTGCTCCGATCCACTTAAAATTTTGACACAACATTCTTGAAATGATTTACTATAAGATGAGTGAAGAAAAAAAATTTCGATTTTGTGACCCTACCCCCCCCTTAATAAAAACATTAATATAGAATCAGAATGTAGAATATTATAATGGCAATTTTTATGCTTTCTGTCAATAACGACTCTGACTTTTGATTTTCTTTGTTTTTGGCACAAGCTCTTGAAAATCAGTTTTATTAGTCTGTTCGCTCTATCGGTTTCAGTTTTTGCTCCGTTGCTAGAAGAACTTGTAAAATGGAATATGACCATTGCCGAGACTTTGAAGAAGAACAAGTGAACAAAAACAAAAAACAGCAAATGAATTCTTTAGTGTAAAATGTCACCTTGACAACGAGGAGCCATCTTTAAATTGTTTGATCGAACTTTACGAGATATCGATCCCTACAGCCTCCTACCTAGAAAATAATTGATTTTTTTTTCTCCAAACAAATATTACAAACAACACACACACAAAAATCTCGCTGTAGATTATTTATGATCTCCTTGGGCAAAAAATCTTTGCATCCCACAAACAAGATCCAGAACTGAAAACTTATAGTTGCCAGCAAGTTTTTTATCATGACTGTAATTAAATATATCTTAGGTAAGTTTTAGAATAATTTTTGATAAGAATATGAACTGACTATTTAATTTAGGGCGAGCCGATCTCTGCACCCGAGTGAAGATAAGTTTTGAGATAGTGAGGCATCACAATGAGATACTACGGGATACATCAAACAAAAGGGTGGTTGCTGCATGTGCTAATGAAGCTCGGAAAGGAAGAGAGTTACGCAGGAAGAATGCGTCAATTACAAAAACCCAATCGAAATGCCAAAATTGCAATAAGTGGCCAACTTCAGACAAATGTAGACTTCATTTCTTTTATTATAAACATATATATGGGGCATTCTTCGCCAACCGGACACCCCCATCTGCCCAGAACAGTTTTTATAAAAAAATTTTTTCCCTATGCCAAAATAAAAGCTTATGTCATGTACTTTAATTTGTCATGTGGCACTTTTTAAATAAAATTTTTCTATCACATGCCATTTCTTAAATAAAAAGCCAAATCAAAAATAACGATTTTCTTACAAACTAAAATATTCACTTTTCGACTTTTATTGATATTTTGATTAAAAAGGGAATACTTTTTTTGATGCAGCTGACTTTCTTCTTATACTAGGATTTCGGAGCAACTCTCATACGGCTCCAATAGTAATTTGCAAACTCCCGTCTTTGAATGCGTTTTGTGACTAAGCCAAATTTTATGGGAAGAAGCTCAAGCTATTTCAGAAGAAGAAGAAAAAGCTATTTCAACGACATATTGCTTTCAATTTAAAAATTGAAGTTTTTTGTTACGCTAAAAGAAGCGTTGCTTGTTTGTTTTTCAATACTACTAAAAGTAGGTGGTAAGGAGGAGTCTTCTATTACATTTTTAATGTCTCGTTCTGCAAAAATACCCTTCTCGAGTTTTGCCTCAATAATCTTGGGAAATTGGTGGCCACTCTAACCAATTGGGTAGGTGCGTGAATACCATTTGAAATTGTCCAGGATCGAAACTCTGGCCATGAAAGGTGTTAAATCCAATCCGAACATTCGTTCATCTTTTGGCGTCAAATTCAATTGCTTTACATCTTTGGCATGCGTTCTTCGTCCCAGATTTTTGAAACCAATTAATATATAGTATGGAGGGTTTCATTGCTCATGTGTTTGAAAAGCTCTGCTGGGATCTCATCCAAGCCACAAAATTTGTTATTTTTTGAGCTTTGATTGCTGCCATGAACTCCTGAAAGACAAGCTCTTCCATCATTTCTGAAGATCTTAACCTAGAGTGTTCGGATTCAAGACTCGTAATATTCATATTAAGGAGTTTATCGAAATATGTTTCCTAACTTTGACGGTTTTTTCCGTTAGAAGTGCATCATCTTCGACTTTACAATAGTATGTTTTTGGTTATATTTTTATATATAAATATATTTATAAGCTCGGGAAATATTTGCTTGTGACAATAGAATTGAGAGTAATCATTCCTAAGCGTTTAAAATATTAAAAATTTGTGGTGTAATGCAAGGTCAGCAGAGTCAAATATTCAACTAGGGACCCAGCCGGTTAAGAAAAGAGAAAAAAAGTTATTTTTTTACTTTTATTTTATTTAAAATTTGGTCTTCATAACGGTTACAATGTGTGTACAATTTAATAAATACAAACAATTTGCTCTTTGAAAAAGCAACACTCAAGAAGCATTCAAAGCTGACAATAACCAAGAACAAATGACTTTAAAATTGGTTGAAGAATTAAGGGGTTAAGGGTAGTCAGAATTTTCAAAACATTCCATTTTTGTTTAGCATTTTCTTAAATTATAATATCTTAAAAATATTGTGTGAAAATGTTAAGGGAACCCGATAAATACTTTTCGTGTTATTCAACAATTAGCAAAGGGCTCTCGGGCCCTCCGGAGCCAATAGCAAAACTTTACATGCGTTTTTCTCGCTTGGTAGGTTTCAATAAATTTATACTGCTTTTGAAAAACATAAAAAACTCGTGCCTGACCGAAGGATTTTTTTCAAAAATTTCGAGATTTTTAAACCATTAACAGTCGGTTTTTTTTCTCGAAAATCTGAAAATTATTTCCTGAGGCTGCCGCCATATTGTTAGTTTTTAAAGTGAAAGTTAAATTAAAGTTTCGATCAGGCACAAGATTATCTATTAGTAAAACAAATTTCTCTTGTCCGGTTGATTTTAGATGAATCTCCAAGGAATTGTGATGATCTCCGCAAGGGACTTCTGCAGAAATAGGCTCCATACAAACAGCGATAACTTTTACAATCATTATTTTTTTTTTTTTTTAAATTTTTGTCAAAGTCAAGTCGAAACATGATGTGATTTATTTTTGTAAAATAAAGCAATTGACAACAAAAAAAAAAATTTTTGAAATTCATCATTTTTTCGGGCCTCTGACTACCCCTAACTCCTTAATAAATTAAAATAATAAAATTAATATTTGATGGATCTTTATTAAGAATTGGCTATCCACGGAATCGAACCCTTGCTAGTTTTTGTCTCACTAATGGAGTCGGAAATATCCAATAGCAACAAATTATATATTTTAGAAATCAAGATGAATCTTTTAATACATTAATTGAACCATTTGAATGAGCCCAGATGCTATAGTTTTGTAACACAGTGTATATGCAGTTGTTTAGCAAATTAAGCTAAAAATAATTGCTAAAGATATTTTTCTTCAATAAATGGTTTTCGATAGCATTCTCCGGAAGTTATTCAGCCAAAAGGAAAAAAAATAAAGGAAAAGAAAAGATGGAAAATAGACGCGCTGTTCTAGAGACTTTAAACTAAAAATTTCCTGAAGCATCATACGGAAAACTTCATCTTTGGTAACTTGTATCTTAAATTTAGGAGGCAGCATAAAAATGTTCGGCTCTAAAGCTTCATCTTTAATTCATAAGGCTTCATCTTTGGCCTTTTTATCCTGACTTTAGGAATCGGCATAGAACTGTTCGATGCTCACTTTGTTGCAGCACATGAAAACGCATACTATACATATGCGCTTACCCTTTTAATTGCATTAGTGATCAACGGCGTAATTCATCCATACATTCCCTTGAAGCAACTATCCAAATGTGTATACAACTTTAAGTAGCACACTTAACGCGACCTATCTTCATTTCTTACATCACGGAAAAAATAAGCTAGATAACACTATTTGACTAGGTCAGATGATGAGTTTTTTGGAGAAAATTCCCCACAAATAAAATAAAATAAATTAGGACTGTTTCCCATACCAGTGACATCTTTGGTTGCTATATAAAAATATTTTCATCCTACCTGGACTACAGATGTGATAACAAAATTAAATGTATACAGCTACTCATTATTAATCAATCTCATTGTGAGACGTCTCAGACAATTTTTAGAGTTGTGTAGTGTAGTTCACATATGTACATATATACTTAATCCTTTTGGGTATCGATTAAATTAAAAGCACCCATACACCTTTACTAGAAATTGCTTCAGCTTGGATGGCATATCTCTTCTACCATTTTGAAGTGAACACTGCCTGATATTCTTCTAGGATTTTCTTTATTTATTTTCATTGCGAATATGTTTCATTTTCCCCACGCAAATATTTATCCAAAGTGATTTCCCGATAGTCATAAGTTCTACCTTTTCAAGCCGACAAATGAAGTGTTCAAAGCAAAGACGAAAACCATAAATCACAGCAATTCAAACGGCAAAGTAATGTTACACAAGCACACGGTTCCGCACACACGTGTGTATGTGTTTGTATGTCCATATGTTCGAACATCCGCTTGTATATGTCTTCATTATTAAGATTTATAAACCAAATGTTAACAAATGGATAAATTATTGAGTCTGTGGGCTTTGACTCTTTATCAGACTGAAGGTGTTTTATGTTTTCATAAATAATTATTTATCAGAAAAGAAAGCAAGTAAGAAACTGCAACAAATAAATCTGACAAGGGTTTGAGCTAAGATGTTGATTTGAAAAAGAAGAAAATTAATTTTGTGATAGAATTTATTATGTACAAAAATATTTATTTGTTATTTTGCAGCAGTTCATGTTTGCGTTCTACATTTACCTAAAATTATTGCTTTTAGTCTTCTCATAGAACCAGATTGAAATAATTATAAAAAAAAACTACTTTCTTCTGATTTTAGCTAACTTTTCTCTCCACACTTCCTTTTGCTATCGCGCCGATTAGTTTTGATGCTTCTATTGGGAGATTGTTTGGACCAATAGATTTAATAGAATGATTAAGAATAGATGATTTTATTGGCTTTATAATTTCAGCATTTGTTATTGGAGGACCGATCAGTACTGGAGATATTGAAGTTGGACTTGGTCTTTCATTGTTGGGAAATAGCTCTTGAGCGTATCCTTTCTAATCTTCTGGGTTCGTAACAATTTCACCGGTGTCATCCGATAAAACAAAATAGGCCGAATTGTTATACACATCGGAAGATCTATAATCTCTCTATTTCGAAACATTGCTGGATTACCTAAGATTTTTCGCAAATTGCATTTTTGCACGTATGAGTTTCTGTATCCGATAGGTAAAGGGTCTTTCAAAAGTGAGGCCTAGATGTCAATAGTGCATAATTCGAAGGCGGTTCCTTTTTTATGTCGGTACAACAACGCAAAATTCGTGATATTTCTGGTGGAAATAATTGTCCGAATGAGGTTTGTGAAAAAATTTTAATAAACTGGTTCTGTCGAGGACTGAAAAAGGCGGTAGTCTGGCAGACCAAAAACTGGACGTTTGCTGCTGTAGCGCAAAGTGTTACTGAACAACCTTCAACATAGATATCTCGACGATCCTCACATTCATAAATCGACTGTTTGGTGGATTTTACCTGTACGAGTAAACGTGCTGATGGTGGACATTCAGTTTTCACATATCAACCACAAACCTGAAAGAATTTGAATTTCTGACGAACAATTTAGCTGGATACGTTGATAGATCTTATCTGACAATCTGTCGGACATTTTTTCAGTTTGTTCACGTGATGGAAGAGCGAAGTTTTTGATTAAACAGGATAAATCATATCTGGTTGCGTAAACTATTTGTTTTTGTGTCTTGGGACGACTTCCATGTTTACAGAGATCGCGTTGGTAAGCAGAACCACACACCTTCTGCCTATGTGCACAAAAACCGCTGTTAGCTAATAAACGGGTCACTCAATGGTTTTTGAAGAAAACACTTAACATCGCTGGCTAGCAAAAAAGTTATCAAGGATTAACGCGATTTTTCAGGAGCTTGGAACTGCACTTTATTAAATCAAAGTTAAATCGGCTACAAAATTGCATGAAATTTGTATAAATCTTCTTAATAAGAAGGATGAAATTTTGATGGAAAAATGTTGCATTTTTGTTTTATGTGCGTAATGTTTGAAGCGTAGATTTATAAGGTTTTTGTAAGAGAATAATAATATATATTTTCTTTAAAAAAATATTAGAATTAAATAATAAACAAATTAATGGTTCAAACTTGTCAATAAGTCTCTCCGCTATAGTTATTTAACGCGCCTGGTGTTTGCACAAACAAGTTGTACTTATGTAGCTTAGATTAAAATACAAATATACTGTGGGCAAAAAGTAAGATGAATTAGGTTGTAAAATGAAAAATCTTTAATTATTCTTTAAATCAATTTCAAATAATCCCCTCTCGATGAAATACACTTATGCCAACGATTTTTCCAATCCCCGAAACATGCCAAATAGTCCATTTCCGGTATAGCCATCAGCACCTTCTTCGATTCAGCTTTTATCTCCTCAATCAACTCGAAACGCGTTCCCCGGAGTGGTCTCTTGAGTTTTGCGAATAGCCAGAAGTCACACGGAGCCAAATCAGGCGAATACGGTGGTTGCGGAACGATATGCGTGGAATTTTTGGCGAAATGGTCACGAAGAACGAGTGCAGTGCGAGACGGTGCATTATCGTGATGCAAAAACCAAGAGTTGTTGGCCCATAATTCTGGTATTTTTAGACGAATTGCTTCACGTAAACGACGCATAACGCTCAAATAATATTCCTTATCAACAGTTTGGCCAGGTGGAAGGAGTTCATAGTGCACCACACCGCGAAAATCGAAAAAAACTGTCATCATGACCTTTATTTTTGAACGACTTTGACGTGCACTTTTCGGTCTGGCCTCGCCTTTAGCACGATATTCGCTTGATTGGTCGGTTGTTTCAGGGTCGTAAGCATAAATCCAAATCTCATCTCCCGTAATGATGCATTTGAGCTTGTCCTGATAGTCTGAAAGCATTGTTTCACACACATCAACGCGACGACTTTTTTCCAAGAAATTGAGAGTTTTCGGTACCAAACGAGATTTGACTTTTCGTAGGCCCAAATGGTCTTTCAAAATGGTTTTCACAGATCCTTCTGATATTCCGATCATATCAGTAAGGTCTTTAACAGTCAACCGACGATTTTTGAGCACTAACTCCTTCACTTTATTGACGTGTTGGTCATTTGTTGACGTCGATGGTCGTCCGGAGCGCTCCAAGTCATCAACACGTTCTCGACCCTCTTTGAAGTCTTTGTACCACTTATAAACATTTTTCTGCGACACGGTCGAATCACGAAATGCCTTCTGCAACATGCTAAACGTTTCCGAAGCCGAAATTTCATTCCGGAAACAAAATTTGATGGCACTTCTCTGCTCAATCAAATCAGACATTGTAAAAATCGAAAAATGCACTCTTGGACGTTTGGTAAACATAAGCGTAAATATATTACTGATAATTACATTCACATGAATGATGGCCCAGATGTTATTAACAGTGCTGCCAACTAGAGGGAAATTTTAATCCCGCGAAGCTTGACAAATAAATTCACCTAACTTTTTGCCCAAAGCATTTATTCATCAAAATCGGTACCCATAAAGAAGATATATATTAAATATCTTAGTTTTACATGAACTCAACCTCACTATCTGAATGGTAGCTTCCGTATAAATTAAATAATCTAAGTTTTTTGCTTAAGTTCCACTGAAATGGTCACTAAGATATTTATGTATTATGTATGAGCTTTCATACAAAGGCCAGAAATTGAGATTATTCAATGTTTTCACAAATAAATTAAAACATTTGCATTTTCAATATAAAAATTCCAAATTTCGAAATTCTTTTGCAGTTTTCATTGTTATTCGCAGCAGGGGAAATTTTCAATGTAAACATCAATTCCGAGCTATACAACAACAAATAATTTTCATCATAGCAGCCCAAGCTTGTTATGGCTAGAAAATAAAGAAAATAATAAAGAAATTAGATAAAAAAATGAATGTATTAAAAAAGCAAAATATACGAAACTAGAATATATTCATCATAAATTGGAAATATTCAGCACATTCATTTAAAACAATTTGATTGAAAAAATGCCAAACATGCAATGGAGGAAATGGGTCTTTGCCAGCAAAACGAAACAAACAATACGAGTTTTGACCCACTTGAAACTTTTACCTTAAAGTTTTACTACAGTTTCAAAGTAAAAGATTTTAAATTTTGATGAAAATTTGCCATATTATGACATTTACTATGTATGAATAGTATAAACTATATTTTCATGAAAAAATAATTAAAAATAAAACATAAATAAATAAATAGTCCAAGCTTGTCAATATGTGGCGTACACTTTCTTTTGACGCTGAAAATACGGTAGTAAACCTAAAATCGAAATCCGTAGTTGACTTAAATTTGCAAGAAATCTTTAAATACTTGCGCAAAATTTTCAAACATTGCTCACACGTTTCTTATATACATTTCAATACAAACGGAACATCATTTCACACTTGTCCATGATATTATGAAAGTTTGTAATTTATTGAATCTGTCTTTGCTAGGTAATTAGCGAACGAAATATGTATGCGCAAATGTATATGATAACAGTAAAAATAAATCATTGTCGAAGACTGAAGGGTACCAAATGTGTAATTCAGAAGTGTGAAATTTTGCAAATTTAAAATATAATATTGAAGTTTATTTTATGGAGTTATTTTTGGCTTCTGGCATTAATAGACTACAGCGCACATAGGGGTATTTGAACAATCTAAGGGGCCAAAAGTATTTATTGGGCTTAACGTGTGCTAAAGGATGTTTCTGAATAAAACCAACTAAAATAATGAACTTAAAACATTTATTCAATGAAATATAATATGAGAATAAAGAAAGATTTACAAGATCAAACATAAAAAATATAAACAATTAAAAAAAGCATCCAATCAAATGGTATTATCTAGATTTTCTTCATCGCTACGTGAAGAAAATTCTAGGTTTGGATCGGCAGGCATGAGCATTTCCAATGTTTCTGGCAGAAATGATTGGGACTTTCTTCTTTTTATTTGCCTCCTAGAGCTCATTAAGGGGTCCGAACTTAAAAGGAGGCGGTTAAAAATATCCCTGTTGCAATTTTCTCTAGTAAATTTTGCCGGTAAGAGCGGAAATGCTTATTTCGGGCTTCTGCAGCCTCTTCAGAGGGCTGGCCAATTGGTAACAAAGCACTCTTTATTATAACAGCTCCATGAATAAGTATTTTGTGCATTGTGGGTGTCATGGGATGCCACGGATAAAGATCCACATATAATCGAGCAGTTTCTGTTGCATAAATATCATATTTTTCAGGATTAATTTTATGACCACTAGAAATTGTTTCTAGAATAACTTTCAGTCTATATATTAATTCGTAGCTGATGCCTGTTATATCGGATGCTAATTGAGGATTGTCGAAAAATCTTCGGCTTGTGTTACCGTCATTGGTATTACCGAAGTTTGCCTTTGGCATATCTATTAACAATCCCGTTTCTTGGCGAAACCTGTCCTGGATCTCTTGTTTTCTCTCTTTCTCGAGGCTTTTTTCAGTTTCTGTTTTTCTTGCTCTAATTGTTGAAATCCTTTGAGGTTGACTGGTTGATGTGGTTCCTGTGGCAGCATTACAGACCTTTCCGTCTACCATTGCCATTATAAATTCGTGTTTCACTGAATAATGTTTGCCACTCAAGTCAAATTCTGTTGCAACCAGACTGTTTATCTGATTATTGACGTGATTAATTTCTTGCTCCGTTACATCAGTAGTCTCTTTGATAAATTTAAATCTTATAGGCCGACAAAATCGAGGAGAAGATGGTGTTGGATTTTCCCATTTAGTCTTTTCCATGTTTTGGCCGCATACTAATTTTACAGGAACAAAGCAGCTTTGAAAAATGTTCGTATCTGAATCCGTATCATTTTCAATCTTTTGTTTGAACTGGGTCTGTTGGGACCCGTCGCAACCCCATTTACAAATTAATTTAAGGGTCTCACATTCTTGGACCTTCAATGTTGTTAGTACCTCTTCCAGGTAGTCCGATAATCGTCTAACGGTAAGGTCGACCAAAGGTTGCAATTCGGCTTCCGCACCTGTACTATTTACAGTGCAAGATTCTGGTGGCGGATGACACTTCTTTTTTTCTTTTTGTAAAAGACTATAACAAGGAAAGAATTTTTTATTTGTTCTTCTTATTGTGTCGTATTGGTCTCGTGTTAGATCTGCATCGATGAACATTTGCATTGCTTCCTGTACAGATAAGGGGCAAATTTTATCTTTTGATGACTTTGTTCGATAATAGGCCTTTTTATATTTGGTTGCGCGAGTTGGCGAAGTAATGATTTCTTTTAGCACATTCGAAACATCTCGTTTTCCTGACTTTCTTAATTCTACTTGCGCAGCATGCACAATAAGGTTTTGATCAAAATTAGAGCACATTTCCTCAGTTTTTCTTCTTTTACTTCTTTCGCTCAGATCTCCAAAAGATTTACTCGGTCGTCCTGTTCGATTTGAAGGACTGTCAGGAACAACGGGAATGGCGAAGGTTCCGTTCAGCCAAGATTCATTACTTTTAAGGAAAACCGCTTCTTTATAATGAGCTTTAGTCCATCAATTTTTAAATTCTGATTTGAAATGTGCAAAATTGCTTTTCAACGTCTCAATTTGATTGTCAGAGAATCCTTTAATAGACATAAACTGATCTTTCAAGAAATTTAGCCTTGCCTCTATGTTGGGTAAATTTTCATTGTTCATGGGGTCAAACAAGTATTTTCTAGTCACAATCCTCATTCCCGATGTTCCCATTGAACCTACAACAAATAAATATTTCGCTTAATCCCTTGTAATGGAAAAGACCTTTTTCATAAAATTTTACCAACAACATTCAAAGTACTAAAATACCGTTTATCCGGACTTATCCGGATCAAATTCTTTGATGAATTGTCAAAACAAGGTACATACTAAACAATTACAATCGAATCTTAACCGGATCGATCTCGATAGTACTACTTATTGTCTAACAAATATTATTTTAAGAAGAAAAAAAAGTAGTTTGAGAAGGTGTGTACTTATAGGGTTGAAAAGTTAACTTTAATACTTGAAAATTATAAAGATTCTAACTGATTTCATTCATTACTAACCTAATGCTTCAGAATCCATAACTCTTTACTCCACTGTTGAACACAAAAACATAAAATTTCACTTTTAAAGTTTGGGTTTTGCAAGAGTGCCGAGAACAGATAACGTACACGAGGTGATGCGATCGAATTCCGACTGCCGTTATCGTATGTCAAATGCTTGTAGGGTGCGCGGGAGGGGCTGGCTTTTGTTCTCGGAAGGGTCAGGTACCTCAGGAAGTCATTTTTGTAAATGTATTTATTGTTTTGTTAAATGGACTTTTGACCCCGTAGATCTTTCAAATACCTGTATGTGCAGCGGCCGCCGTAGCCGAATGGGTTGGTGTGTGACTACCATTCAAAGTTCACAGAGAGAACGTAGGTTCGAATCTCGCTGAAACACCAGAAATTAAGAAAAACCGCTTTCTAATAGCGGTCGCCCCTCGGCAGGCAATGACAAGCCTCTGAGGATATTTCTTCCATTATAAAGTTCCTCATAAGAATATCTGCCGTTTGGAGTCGGCTTGAAACTGTAGGTCCCTCTATTTGTGGAACAACATCAAGATACACGGCACAAATAGAAGGAGGAGCTCGGCCAAACACCCAAAAGGGGTGTACGCACCAATTATATATAATTATATTATTTATATTATATATAATTATAAATATATATTACAATGGTTAACATAACAAAAAAAATTATTATATAAACTGATAGTAGTGCAGCGCTAGCATCGGAGGCTTTCGACTGGCTAGTTGATTATGGCTCGATTAGATCCGACGAAGTAGATCAGTGCCTTTGATATAGTGATATAATATAGTTATGTTGGCTTCGGTTTGGTTTTTTAATATTTCAAGAGGGCCGACATTGCGTAAGTGATGATGTTTAGCCGATTAGGGCATGAAGACAGAAGTGGTTTATACTCAGAGGGGAGTTGCAAAAATGGTATAGGTTGGGTGGAACGCCTTGAAGTATATGGGTGTGAGTAAGTATTGTGTGGCCTAGCCGAAGGCGTGTGTATGGTGTGACCATATTCGTTGGGCTTGACTCACTAAAATCTGGTTTTACACGCTTAGGATTAACTATGGCGTAGGGATGTTTATATCATAATTACTCCACTTGCGTAGGAGATCACTTTGCCTTTGGTGTTTTATGAGACTGTAGATATCATGTTTAATGATGATATTGGTTGTAATGGTAGGGGGGATTCTCATTTGTTTTGCAATTTGGTCAGCATGTGTATTACCATTAATATCTGCGTGGCCAGGAATCCACATAATTTAGATTTTTTGTGGTTTGATAGCTAGTGTGTCTCTTATAAAATTAGTTATGTAGTTCGAGTTGTTATAATTCTGGATGGCCAAAAAGCACGATAAGCTACTAGTGCACGCTATGAATTTGCCCTTGTTTTGGATTGTGTACAAAAAAGCGTTAAAAATTGCAACTGCTTCTGCTGTAAAAATAGAGCAAAATGGGAATAAGAGCCAATACGTGATTATTTCGTTTTGCTCTTTGACGACAGCATATGAAGTATGTTCTGCCTTAGATCCGTCGGTACAGATCAGTTTCTAGCCTATGGATCTGTAATTCGCTGCGATTTCAGAAAAAATGGATTTATATTCTTCACGAGATGTATTTGCTTTACCTTTTAGTGCTAAATTGTTAATAAAGGACGCCTCTTTAAGTAACCAGGGTGGGTTTGGATGTTTACTGATTTGAAACCTTTGCAGAGGTATCTTTAGCAAACTTGAGACAGAGGTGGATGGTTGACAGTGTCTTTGGAATACGCTTTCGAAGTGTAGAAAGCTGTACATCTTTTCGAAGTGCGTTGTTTGATGATGTTATAAGATTAGCGTAAAGTTTATCAATACAGTCCTCTGCGTTATCTGCGATAGAAGTTAGTCCAGTTTCCGCAAAAATATTCTTCAGAGGAGTTGTTGGAAATGCTCGTAGATATCTTCTCAGGGCTGTATGGTAGGGAGCCGAGAGTAGTTTTAATTTATTTTTAGCATTATCTCCAAGCAGTACTGATAAGTTGGCGTGATAAGAGCCTTTGTGAGTTTATCAACAATGCCGAACCGATAAATGAGCGTTTTGTGGACAGGTACTTAATAACTTCAAATTTAAAACTTAGTTTATTTCTATTATAATGACAGTGTTCGGTAAAAGTGTACTTTTTATCTAATATTAAACCTAAGAACTTAGGGCTACTTGCACAGTTTATATTATTGTTGTAAAAAGTAAGTGAAGGTACATCGCAATTTAATATTTTACATATGTATATATAGTAATTTGCACTTATCGGGAGAAATTGTAGCGCCTGAGGTTTTGGACCAAGTATCAATTTGATGGAAATATGAGTACATCGTCAGCGTAAAGTTGATGTTCAACAGTGCTAAATTTCGATAAAATCATATTCAGCTCATCAAACGCTATAGTGAAGAGGATCACAGATATAGGTGATCCTTGAGGAATCAAATTTTGGAATAGGAATTGGCTATAGAAACGTTAATTTTTCGATGGAATAGGAATGATTTTATAAAATTGTACATTTTCGGTCCAACTTTCCATTTATCAAGTTGTCTCAACAACGGATGCCGATACGGGCAAAATAGGGACAGGAGAGATATATGATTTTTATGTGACAATGCGTGGCTGTGATGAATAAGACCTTTTGTATTAGCGTACCAGGAAAGTCTAGCAGCGATAATTTTTTCTAATAACTTCCCTAAACAGGGTAGCAGGGATATTGGATGATAACTGCAGATATCTAGAGGAGGTTTTTCAGCTTTAAGAATGGGGGTAACAGAGCTAGTTTTCCAAACTGGGGGGTAAATACCAACGGTAAAGGTGCGGTTGTATAATTGGAGATGACGGCAAATCATGAACGGTGGAAGTTACTTGATAATGGGGTAGGAAATTCTATCTCTACCCGGGGGTTTGCCTTTTACTAACGACAGGGCGGAAGAAAATTTAAGGTACGTATGTCTGCTTCTAGGTACTCGGCAGCTTTTGAAAGAGGCAAACGTAGTGAATGACCAGAGCTTCGTTGCAGTTGTTTAGCGGCTGTGAAATCGGGCTGGAAGCTGGCGTCAGAAGAAGTTGAAGAGAAATGGATGGCAAACTCTTTGGCTATTTCCTGAGGGAATAGAAGAGTGCCACGGGTGGAATCAAGAGCAGAAATTGTGGGATATGGCGGTCAATCTTTTTATATCAGCCCATATTTGCTTAGTATTCGATGAAGAGTTGATACTGTTTGTAAATTTTCGAAAGCAATCAACTCTGGCAATTTTTGCTTTGCAACGAAAAATAGCATTTGCACTTTTGTACTGAATCTAGGTTAAGGATGATCGTGAGCGTTTGTAATCGTGCTATGCTTTTTGTTTTTCTTGCCTTAGAGTTGAAAAGTGATCGCTCCACCACAATGAGGCCGGTGTGGTAGGCTTGCTGGATGTTTGTGGGATGACAAGGTTGGCTGCAGATCTAATGATTTTATGTATAAGTCTCTTGATTTAAATTAGTGGAAATAGGACGCGATCTGTTACCGATTTCGTAAGCATTTCTGAATTTTAACCAATAACCGGAATCTGTAATGTTCTTAATTCTTGGACGGAAGAGGGTGCAGGAAGTGTTCTTTTGGATTTTTGTGACTATTGGGAAATGATCGCCGTTATGTAAATCATCTATAAGATGCCAGGTAGAGGTAGCAGAAAGTGTAGATGAACAGAGAGTGAGGTCAATATGGGTAAATGTTTTGTGCGTAGAAAAATGAGTAGGCGAACCGTCATTAAGTACAGTTAGGTTTAAAGAACGCACTGAGTCTTCAATTGTTCGACCCCTTCCGTTTGCACAATTCGACCCCCAAAAAGGGATTCATGCATTGAAATCTTCTGCTAAGATAAATGGGTGTGTTGATGTTGGAAAGAGGTTATTGAAGTCATTTGCTGTAAAGTGTTGGTCAGGAGGGGCGTATGCACAGGTTACCGTAATTTGGTTAGGAGAAAGAATTTCTAACGATAGGAAAGAGATGTAGGATGGGAGAGGATCTCATTTATGCGGTATATTTTTTCAATCAGAATAGCTACACCCTGTTTACTTGTCGTATTTTGAAGTAGGTAGTGGCAATAACAAATGTAAGCCTTGGAGGCAGGAGGACGGACTTGTATGGAAGATGTGTTCCATTTAGAAGAATAATTGAAGGGTTGTATGTTTTAATAAGCAGTTCTAAATCAATATAATTATTATAATAACCATTGTAATAAAACTAACATAAGAATGCGAAAGGAGGGAGAAAAATAAATAAATAAAAAAGGTTGTGTTTGTTGTAATGCTGTTATTAAGAGTTAGATATGTCCATGGATGTATTATCAGTATGTGGTGCGTTGGGAGGGAGTATATAATCAGATGAGTCTGCTGTTGACTTGGAAGTATTAATAATTGAGCGATGACAAGAGTTAGTGCTTCTAAAACGTGAGAGAATGTTTGCTATACTGCTATCGGAGTCTTGAGAGATATCATATTAATAGATTGTTTTTGTTCTGTAAGCAAATATCACTTCCTCTTTACCAGTTCTTTCTACATTAATGAAGCTCAATATCAAGACTTTTTTTGTTGAGTTAATTACTCAGTATGCTTTGTGTCGGTAGTACGACAGGGGAGACTCAAATAAGTTCATTAAAATCAGCCATAATATCGCAAGAAAAATTTTATAAGACAAGCTGAGGCTTAATATTCCCTAAGTTTTTGTAAATGAGTAAATATAGTCTGAAATATACCTTCTTCGTCAAGAATATATATATGCAGCAATGACAAAAATTAATGAAAATTTATTACCAGTATACACATACGAGTATAGTGGGCTATGACAAGCGCACTGGTTGGTGCGTGAATACCAATCGAGAGTGCCCTGTCAGGAAGGAAATGGCCAACCGCCGAGTGTATTTCTGCCATGAAAGAACTCTTCATAAAAACCATCTGCCATTTGGAGGCGGCATACAATTTTAAGGAGCCTTCATTTCTGGAAAAAACATCAAGATGGCGGGAGTGTAGAGGAGCGCATTTCGTCCTGAAGGTCCAAACTTTCCCTTCTAATTCTCTATGCGGTGAAATCATTTCTCCTCCCTAATAAATGATGAGATATAGCATATCAGATGGTTGCATATTTGTCAGAAATCCAATGAAATAAGAGTTCTTTTGTCCTTGCTAGAACGGGACATTAGCAGGGAATGTATTCAATGCATTTCACTTCATTAATTTCTCAATATTTCTCTTCTGACTCCATATAATGATTGCAATATTGCTCCCATGATAGGCAGCACCCTTGCCAATCTTCCAATCCTAAAGCGAGGGAATGGCTCTCCGCACCAAAAATTCCAGCATAATGAGCGAACGCCTTTTTATATAATATACAGTGAACGTCAAAAGAGAGTATGATGCTTTTCTAAACGATGCGGATGAAATAATTTATTCTGATAACCACTCAATAGTCCCTTTATGATAATCTCCAGGGTGGAACGTGTGTGCGCCAATTTTCCGTGAGATTACAAAAGCATGCTGCTCAACGATGACTTCCGTGTCAGCTCTTCCATTTGCGGCACTTCCAACTGATCCCATACTTGCAACCATTTTTGTGGCAATTGACCACGCTTGGTTTCCGCTTGCCACACATTGCTAAGCAAGCACACAAATGCATTCGGATTGGTCTTCTTGATATTATCATAGCCCGCACTAATGACGATTCGTTTGCCACGCAACTCGCAGAGATCGATTTCATCATCTGCATTAGTCAATTCGAGATCGTAAGGCGGACCCACCGCCAATTTTTCGTTGGTATAGTAGGGCCAGATATCAAGTGAGGGCAGTGAACTCTGCGGTCGTAGTACATCGTGACGTGCACAGTTCATGAAATTGTAGAAAATGTGTGTCTTCGCCTGCTGACGTTCAATGTTGTCGAAAATGGAGTGACCGATGCGATTGAAATTCACCGCTGATTCCGCCGCCTTACTGCGCACGTCCATGGGGTAGACGTCTTCGTCATCGGAGCCGGTGTTACCTTGAATTATAAAGAGGTGGATGGTGATGTTAATACAAAATAGAGAAATATATGTTGTTATATATAATACAACAATAAAACAAAAACTCATGTTTATAGAAATTTTGGAGAATGTGTTGTATGGAAGAAACTGCATAACACCGCCAATAACAAAATAAAAATGTAAAAAATTGATCCAAAAAAATTAATAAAAAAAATTAAATATTATTAATAAAAAAAACATAAATAAAGAATTTATAAACCAATAATAAAAATAATTAATAATAAATAAATTAAATAGTAATGAAAAAATTAAACAAAAAAATTAATTAAAGAAATAAGAATTTAATTAAAAACAAAATGAAAAATTAATTAAAAATATACAACTAAAAATGAAAAACAAAAAAAAAATAAAAAAGATAAAATTGGCAAAACTCAACATAATTTGAGCGACTTTAAACTTTCAGAACATTACACCACAACTGGATGGGCTACAAAACTGCATACCAAGAATTTTTCTAAAAATGTTGGACCAAAACGTCTTTGATTTGTTTTTTTTTTCTTAATTTTGTAAAAAGCTTAAAAAGTTTTGACTATTTTTTAATGTAGGCTGCCCTGATTTTTTTCGTTTGCTCTTCTCCATTTTCTCCATTTAACGCCTATTCCACATTTTTTACATCGAAGAAAACACCCAACATAGTCAGAAAACTACCTAAATTAAAGCGAATTTTTCAACCACTTGAAACTTGCACGTAATTGTACCAAAATGATCACGAATTGATAAAACTGCATTCCCGAAATTTTTCTAAACACTATGAGTAAGAAGTCTTAAGGAAAACTTTCCGAATTTTTACAAAACGTATAGTATACAAAGTTCGGAGCTTTGTTTTACATAGTTATTGTTATAGTATGAACTATATTTATATAAAAAAATATTAATAAGCGAAACGTTTCAATATGTGGTGTAAGCTTTCTTTTGACGCTGCCGGTATAAATATGGTTCTCACACCCTCTGCTTAAATGTTCGGCCGGGTTCCTCCTGCGTTTTGATGTGAAAAGACCTACAGTTTTATGATGTCTCGACAGAGAGGCTGGAGTTTTCTGTTTTGTTTTTCTGAAGAGCCTTTTAATAGCAAATATATACTTGCAGGCTTGCCACTGGTTGCGGAGGAGCGACTGCTGCTAGAGAAACTTAATAAACGGAACTTAATTGCAATAATAACTATGGGTTTAGTGGCGCTGATTTAAAGTGATAAGAATAACACAGCAAAGTATGGTATGTAATGAAATGTGAAAGAAATTATAAAAGAAATTAAAAATTTAAACTTATATGCACAAAATTAGCTTTGAAAACTTTTCTACCAAAAAATTTAAAAAATGTCTTAAACTGAGAGGAAAAGAACAACGAAAATGGTAACAAATAAAACGGAAACATTTAAAAGTTTTTAAATGTAAAACTATTTGTGCACTAAAGCCAAAGTGCAGCAATGTGCAAAATGCATGCCACCAACCGTATAAATACGAATTGCCACATAACAATGCTAGTCAAGTAACTGAAACGGCAACGAGAGAATAATTTTGTAAAGCAAACTACAACGAGCAACTTCAAGCAGAATGCAACAAGAATTGCAAAACTAACTGAATAACTTGCATGCCTTCTGAGTTGTTTATTTCGTTTGCTGAAAGCACCAATCTATTCAACAACATCATGGAATAAAATTGCTTATATTATATGTATGTATGAAAAAATGGGAATTTTTAAAGTATTCAAAACTATTTACACAAAAAATTTACCGAGGAATTAGTAAAGAAATTCCTGGCTAAAATATTTATAAGCATTTTTTTGTACCAGCATTTATAAGTTCTAGCCTAAAATAGTAAAAGGAATTTAATATGTGCTTTTGTGTATGAAACATCAGTGGCAGGTACTACGTGTCGTATACGTAACATTTACCATGTAAATTAATATGTAGTTCAACGGCGGAGGCATTGTTAATGCTTATTATCATTAATTATAGTGTAATTAGTTGGCACTTACCGCTAGGCAATAAAAGTGAGTGCCTGACAAAAGCGTGAACACTCACGCGCACACACCCCTACATATACTTATATGTATGTGGTGTGTACGCACATACACTTAGGCTGTTAAAACTGGTTTATGAAAAGCTATAAAAGTTGAATTAAATAAAGGGTGTTCCTTTCAGGGGTATAGCGCTTTGAAATCAAATAAAGAACGTGAATGTAATGTTTGCTAAATATTATTTTATTGGCTTTTTTGGAAGATTTATTTTATGCCATTTGTATTTAAAAACGATTCCGAGCTGTCCCGCATGAAGAGCGATCGCGAAGCCCACTTCTCTACCACTCTTTCGAGTATTAGCAGTGGATATAGGTATACATTAATGTATATATATATAATTGGCATGTACAATCCTTTTAGGTTTTTGATCGAGCTCCTCCTCCTGTTTCCAGCTTACGTCTTGACGTTGTTCCACAAATGGGGCGGCGAACGCTATTAAAGCAAACTTTTTCTTCCTTTTGGTGTTTCACCGAGATTCGAACCTACGTTCTATCTGAATTCCACTACGGCGGCCACAGTGGAAATCTACAATAATTACGCACATATTGCACCGTACGTACGCAAAAATGCAAAAATTGAGTGCATCATTTCAAAGGAAAAACTACAATTAGGAAAAACGTATAACAAATTCTGTGCTAGAATGGCCTTTTAACTTTATACACCCCTCAAATAGGTCCTACAAAATGGGATTTTGCTATCAATGCATGGTTTTGAAAAACACAAGGCAGCCACTGTGGGCTACTGCTGTTTTTATTGCAGGAGATATCATGCCTATATGCCGGTATGTCGTTCAATTGATTGTCATAGCCTGCAGTCTGAACTTACGACTTTTTAGCATTGGTGTTCCGAGAATAATTTGGTCTCGAATTTCGCTTGTCGGAACGGCGCATAGAACTAACTTTGGCTTCAATGAACTTGCTGAAATTGCTAGAAGTTTATGTCTATGTATAGCAATAACTATGCGAGATTTTAATTCCACTTTGGCTAGATTCAAATTAAGTTTATATACTCTGTTAAAAGTTTAACAAAGCGCGCCAGTCGTTTCTTTCTCGTGTTAACCGGCGCCAGTTAGAAACACCAAGTGAAGCCAAGTGCTTCTCCACCTGGCCTTTACAACGAAGAAGAGGCCTTCTTCTTCCTCTGCTACTACCAGCTGTTAGTCCATCAAATACTTTCAGGGCCGGAGCGCTTGTATGCATCGAATGACATGGTCCAGCGAACGGAGCTGCTGGATCCTTAATCGTTGCACTATGCCTATTTCGTCGTAAAACCAGAACTCAAATGACCAAAAATCTGCCACAGAAACTTTCTCTCACGCACTTAATGCCTTATCGGATATTGTGATCGTCCAATTTTCTGATCGGCCAACTGTTTGGTGTATTGTTATAGACTGGCGACTTTACCAATCCTCGGGGAAGATGTGATATCAGGCAAGACCTTTCAACTAAAATTATGAAAACGCTTTCGCATTAATCAGTTGAGTAACAAAGAAATCCCTAACCATAAATTTTGGTGTCTAATGCTCTCCAATATTTGAAAAGTTCTTTCAGTGACTGATGTGCTAACTCCACTACTTATATATATACAGGGTGGGCCAAATAAGACCTACTAATATTAAGCACAAATAACTTTCTCTTTTTGTAGGTTATAATTGAATTGTAGGAAATGTAATGGAACCCTACCGCAAGACACCAACAACGACTACAATACGCTATTCGTTTTACACAATTAGCCACACAAATTGATTTTTTAAATTATGTTTTAATGTCGGATGAAGCGCATTTCCATGTAAATGGTTATGTCAACAAACAAAACTGTAGATTGTAGGGCTCTGAAAATCCAAGGGCAACACACCAACATCTGTTGCACCCATCTAAATGTACCGTTTGGTGCGGTGTTATGACCACTAGAGTTATCGGTCCATATTTCTTCGAAAATGAGGATAAAACGGCGGAATCGATTTCAGGAGCTTCTTACAGAACACTGATTGAAAACTTTTTGGGGCCAATGGCGGAGCAGTATCCTAATTTGTGGTTTCAATAAGATGGAGCAACTGCGCATACTGCTAGGCAAACTATCGACCTGCTGCGTAGTAGTAGTAGGTCTATATTCTAAGATTCTTGAACAAGTTTAGCGCACTCCGGGGCTTATTGTTTCGTAATTTATATGAATGGCACGGCAATGCCACCAAGGTGGTTTAGCTGTTTTCTGCCTAGTGCAGGACATTTACATAGAATGTGTTCTGAATTTTCAGTGTTTGTTCCATAGAATAGATTTAAGAGATATCTCAGGCTGCAGGGACCTGTAAAGTAACCAGTTAAAAGTCTTAAGTCAACGCTACTAAGAGGAAGTAGCTTATCAGAAATTCCTCTGTCCGGCGTTAGGAATTGTTTCACTTGTAGCTGATCTATAGAGTGTTGCCAGTGTTCAACCCATTTCTTCTCTTCCCACTTCTTTACGAAATTCGTTAAAATGCATTTTGTATGTCCACGGAAAGGCTCGGGGTCAATTAGAAACATGTTTGCGCCTTTTTTGGCTAGATGATTAGCCATTTCTTTTCCCTCATATTTTTCATGCCCAAGAACCCAAGCTAGTACAATAATACTATGTTGAAGTTCTCTAGTATGTTAAGGAGATTCTTCTAAAAAGCCTGAAAGTATTCAAAAGTGTGCTCCTCCCGTTTTCCTATGGTGACATTCCCTCACACATATCTCGATGGCATGTATTTCTGCTGGCAGATTGCTGGGAAAAAACTATTGAAAGCAATTTTTTGAATATAGGCACTATATCTCGAAGCCAGGTTTTTAGGTGATATAATTATTTTTAAATGCCGTACGTTCATTAATAAGAACTAGAAAGTTCTTGAAGAGAATGGGTTTGGGTGGTAGTCAGTGGTATCAGTACTATAAAGAATAGGATTATGTCGAAAGTCTTTAACCAATAACTATTGAGTTAACCAAACAAAGAGTTTTTGCAGCTGAAAAGGCGTCTGAATTATGATCTATAGATCTATACCACTCTAAGTAGAGACATTTAGGCATTGTAAGCATTGAGCTAAATAACCTAAAATCTTGACATCTGACCAAAAATTGATAAAGAAAACATTTTCTCTTAACCCACTCAACGCACATATGATGAAGGGGAAGCTCGCATGGATTTAGCGCTTGCACGATCTATATCTTGTGCGCTTTGCGAGTTTTGTAAAATATTCCATTAGATTTAAGGAAGCAGCTTGAATTCCACTATAAACCATGTTGCCAGGTCGAAAAACTAACCACTAAAATAGCACCCTATACATGTATACATGAAAACATATGCATAATAAAATCCGTGGCATGCTTTGAAGAGTCCAAAAGTATGATGTGAATGATGTGATATCTGATATGCTGTTGGGAGTATGGGTACAGGCGAGTACTTCTGACGCTACTTAAAATACTTAGAGTACTCTTAGTAGGAACATACGTTGGCATACTTGAACACAGAACAACACAGATACAAATTTTCTTGAGCGTATAAAATATGGGCAACCTTTTTATCTCTTTTTTACATACCAGATAATTAAAAGCGTGACGATGAACAACACATTTTTGGCTAAATTTCTGTGATGTCCTGTTAGTTGCGGTTAGCCATGTAGCTGTTGGTGCTTTTAATTCCATATCCAACAATTTCCCGTTGACATAATATGCCATTAAACTTTTATTGCTTTAATTTTCTAAGCTATTTATTACAAAATAAATGCTTTCTAATTTGTTTGCGCTGTAAAATTTAATATAATTTCTGACTTATTACAAAATGCAATGTACTATGAAATTAGGAGAATTGTTTAATATACAAATTTTAATGGAAGGACTGTTTAATATAAAAATTTTAATAAGGACTTAGAACTGCTTTCAACGCCGACTATCGTGACTCATTATTATTTATGTGAAAATAGAATTGACTACTGAATTAATAAAAATTAGTCAATTGAATCGTTTAGACGAAAATTTAATGCAAAAGCTTTTGATTGAAGAAATGATAACCACTCCATCTCTATAAAAATGAAACATGTTTTTTTATGTGCTTACATTCCAAGTGTTATAAATTTAAATGAAATTATTTTTATGTCGAGTATTATTATCAATCTTGAGGAAATCGCTGCACTCTGAAGCTTCTAAAATTTGTTTTGACATTAAAATAAAATGATGGCAGTCAAATTGTCTTACTCTTAGCTGGAAAACATAAAATTGTAACTGCAACCATAACCCAGCACAGAAATTAAAAATAATATAATATATAAGTGGGCATGCATATTAGGTTGCATCAGTCTCCATAAAAAATGATTGGTACTGTTTGAAATTATATTTTAAGACTTTTGTCAAAAACAAAAAAAATATCTAGAAGCGGGAGCAATTTGATTAAAAATAAGTTTTTCCAAAAAATAACATCGCATAATAGAGGAGTTTAAGGTTAAAAAAAGTTAAATATTACCAACGGAATAAAAATAATGATGTTTGCGAAAGAGAAAGAAAATAGAGAAAATACGTTTCTAAATCGGTCAAAATGTGACTGAATTATTCAACTTTTCCATAAATCTATCGTCCAATAGAAATCAAAAATAGCAACAGAGATTTCATTGTTTTCATATTCTTGTTAGTATTAAAAAAAAATTAAGCAGAGGCTGTTATTGTTTGAAAAAGATATTTTTGTAAACTTAAAAATCGATTTTCTGAAGTACATTTTAATCGCACTAGTAAGTCACGTAAGTCTTAATCTTTGTTCGAAATATTTTGACGATGGTCACAAAATTTCATAAATTTCATAATTCGGGAAGAAAACTCACCACTTTTTGGGTGATGTTCTCTAATGTAAATGTAGATATTTACAGCGGCGACACAGTTTATTCGTACCATCTACGTTGAATATAAATAATGCAGCCGTATACAAAATATTTGTTATCACGCAAAAAATCTCTTTATTTGTACTCGTACTGAAGAGTTTTATGGAAAACGGACAGATGCAGCTAAAATATACAACAAATTTATTCATATGCTTCGTGTTCATCGTTTGTATTATTCGTCTTGCTAAAAATAAAGCAGGATTGGCTTTAATAGCATTTGGCTTTGGTTTCAGTTTCACGTAATCTCTCGTGAATGTGACAAAATGGAACAAAGTGTTGATTTATAATTAGAATATCGTAAAATTATTATTGGAATAGCTTTCGGGAAGTATATTAGCGAAATTATCAAAACTATTGGCATATCTTCAAGTACAGTGCAAAGTATAATCAGTTACTGCTTTCATAAATATTCGTCTGTTGAAAGCACATCACCGGGCGACCAAAAATAATGGCATCACCTGAATACCGCATAGCAGCAAAAGTCGTGCAAAATCAAAAAAAAAACTTCTACAATCTAATGCCGAAAAATTCTGGAGTTTTTGTACATAAAAAAAATTAAGCCCATAAGCAGTCAGCAATGGTTTCATAATGCTTATTATCATAGCAGAGAGGCGCGCGGCAAATCATTTGCTTTTAATATTAACAGAAGTAATAGATTGGAAGTCGACGTGAACACATCATCTTGAATGATGAGTCCAAATGTAATGTTCTCAGATCTTGAAAAAATTAGCGAAAGGAAGGAATCTTATTTATAAAACATTGAGGACCAAATTAATGGTTGGGGCACACAAAGCTGCCTGAGAAATAGTTTCCTTTGACTATATGTAATTTGTACATATGTACATATGTAAGTAGTTGAACATTTTGAAAAGTTATTAAAATCAAAGTGCGGAGAAGTAAATTGTAGGTAATAAAAGATTCTTATGTGAACATTTTTTTATTTTTCAAACATTTGTTCTATAGTAAATTATTTAAGCAATTAATTAGTGGCAAAAGCCTTCGACTTTGTGTGAATAAGGCATTGAGCAAAAGCACTCATCTTCAGCTGAGCAAGAATGGCTTATGTACCACTGTAAGCAGCTTACAGATCGCAGTCGCCTGATTTAAACCTAATTGACTATACCTGGGAACTATTTAAAAGGAAATTCAGTAAGCATACATAATATTTAATAACGACATTAAAGACAACTCTAAGTGACGAGTGGGCCAAAATTTTAGGGAAATATAGATTTTTTTATAGTTTCTATTATGTACTCTCTATTTCATAGAAGGAAAGTTGAACTATATTTAAGTTTGTTATAAACAGCAAGGAAAACCAAGTTGAAAAACATTTTTAGTAATTGTCATGAAATTTTTATTTAAAATTTTTCAAACAATTACAAAATTCCGAAATTTTAATAATAACTTATTTATTTATTTGAAGTAAAAAAATACTCCTTTCGGTAGATTCAAATCGCTTGTGATTGGACGAATGAAAATTCAATTTAAAGTTAGAACTTTTTAAGAGGGTTGTGCACTTACTTAAAAAAAATGGTTGTGATGAAAAAATTCTTTCTTCAGGAATCAACCAATTTTACCTGGTAGAAATTTGTAAATTTTTGCAAGGCTGGTTATTACTTTTTAAAAATTATATCGACCGACTTCTAGAATTGATTTTTAAATAAAATGCAACAAAATGTGATACACCAGACTGATCTGACCTAATAAGTGGAACATTCCAAGGCTTCATCTTCTAAACTTTTATTTCGCTTTATTAAATTAAAGCTGTATGATGATAAATGTCTACCACACTCAATGTACTATTAATATAATGAAATAATAATAACATTTTAAGTCACAAAAAAAAAATTAACAAAAACCTTTAAATTTTTTCAGTCATCTCATCCTGTATTCCTAAATATTGAAATTATATATATCTCTGAAAAACAGTTTTTCCCTTACCTTTCCGGTAGGCTAAAATTCGAAGAGCAAACAATTATCTAAGCAATAACTAATACATGTAAATGAGAGAATATTCACAATATTCAGTCCGTTAAGCATACTGAAAAATCACCTTACTATGCTAAGAATAAATAAATGGACAAACTTATATATAAAAGAAATGCGGTTGCCACCCTCCAATCCACCATCAACATGGCACCACCTTTCCGCGGATGTTACATTTAGTAGGCGATGCAATTTTGCCACTGACGTAAACGCCACGCCAGTTAGTCGTTCGAATTCATTAAGGTTCTGCGCTGGATTAAGCTTCTTTGCACTCGTTGCAGGCGCAAATAAATTGACAAGTTTGCAGGCATTTAAATTGCATTCGCGGCTTAGCCATCGCTATAGGTTAGGGGTGATTCCTATTTGCGTGCACTTTGAGTTCGATTCCATTGAGTATGGTAGGTTCCAAGGTACTGTTTATTTTATTTATTTAATCTCACGAAACCTATTGTGGGCATTAAATGGCTGAAAATATTAGTTTTTTGAAAGCAGTTTTCCCCGGCAAGCAAGGACCACCTGCAAGTGTATTACTGCCATGAAAAGCTCCTCATAAGAAAACCATCTGCCGCTGGTAAACGGTATAGAACGGTGGCTTTTTTCATTTGTGGCAATGCAATACACACAACAAAATGGAGAAGAAGAAAATTGGGAATGGGTGCTTCATAATGTTTTTACGTTTGAAAATAGAGCTGTAAATAAGGTTAAAGTTTTATTCATTCTTATCACTCCCGCCAACAGGGAAGCCTTTACAAGTAGATATCTCTTCAACACTTGAGCCTGTGTACACAAGTCATAGAAATTCAACAAATTTTAATCCAAATTTAAAAATTCTAAAATCTTTATTATCCAATATGCTTTCACAACATATAAGACCAGTAGAGTCCAGCTGACATACTCAATAAATATTATATAAGACGGTTTGGAAAAAAATTGTTTTAATTGAAATGATGGTTATTTACCTTGAACTGTTCAAGGTAAAAATATTTAAGTTTCACGTTTAGATGAATAAAACCTTGGAGATGGATTATAAAAATGGGTTTCTGTCGATATAAATACCTTAGGTTTTGTACTTAAATAAACTTAAAAGAGTGCGCGCCAGTCACTTGGGGGTTGTTAATGCTTAGTCTGAATTTTGAAAAAAATATTAAAATTATAAAATCTTTTTACAATATTCGTAATATTTCTCACGTTAAATTTTCTTAGTAAATCTCATAAGTAAAAATCATTAATTCATTCGTCAATTCATTCATCAATTTACGTACCCTGCAAACTTTAGAACGGACTGACCCATTTGTCTACTTGTTTTTATTGGTAGGTCTTCATTTGCACCGCTTTGAGTCAAATGATGTTGTTGTTTTTAGATGTTATAATAATTTTTCCGCGGTATGTTATTATATTTATGCACTTTTTATTTTAAATAAAGTAGTTCTTTCAGTTAAAAGTACATACGAATTTTTCTATAAAGTTCATAAATTCAAAACAAAAGAAACTTTGTTTACATAAGTACAGTTATTATATTCACATGAAGGCATTTTTTTAAGAAGAGCCAATAAGAGTCAAAACTAATTCCATTTTTTGGTTTTTCCAAAATTCTATTCTGACTATTAATTTTTATGAACCTTGATTGTTAAAGAGTTATTTATTCCAGTGCACAGCGTGAAACATTTTTAAATGCCAAAGGAATATTTTTATATAAAAGAACTATTTAAATTTAAATGCATCCAACAGAAAATAACTCAAATTTATGAGAACCAATATACTTTCACATATAAACTTATTGTTATGTCACTGTAGGTTTCAAGAACTGTGGATGAGAGTCTAACACTAAATGTAGGTATGTATTGTACTTCTCTCACTTGCAAATGCGCAAGCACAGAAATTGAGAAATTTTCAAACAGAGAGAAGGCTACTCATTGAGTCCAGCCAGCATAAATTTTCAATTGAATACGGTGCCAATGAAGTGAGTGAACATTTGATTACTCAAGACTTGTTGTGGATTCTGTCTGCCTAATTCTACTCGATGCTGAGCATTCTTCATATTTATTCTCACTCAGCTATGATTTAAATTTTCTCCTTTTGAATACCTTTTTCTCATAAAATAGTAGTAGTCGCTCAAAACTTGCAGTAAAAATGCAAATACAGCAATTGCCGGTATATTTCATTACGAGGTATTCAGTTGAATTGGCCGCTCCGATGTAACCAACGGAATATTCTGCAAATATCTCTTGCGTACTTACGCACCTATTCTTTGTTTGTATTTTTATGTGAATATTACGTGTTGGTATACATTATTATATTAATATAATAATAATTGGCATTCATGGGCGTCTGTTAGATATTTAGCCGAACTCCTGTCAAAGTTTGTGTGAAGGAAACTAAAATTTTACGGAGACGGGTTTTCATTGCAGAAATACAATCGAGGTGGCGACTGCTATTAGAAACGAAGTTTTTCTACTATTTGATATTTCATGCCCGGGGTTTCGAACTCAGGCACTATAAATCCATTCAGCTATAGCAGGAGTATACATTACTATTATTAAAAACAAAAACACTAATTTATAAAATAAAATACGTTTGTGCATACATATGCGGGTACATGTGATGACGTGAGCTGAAGGCAGCGTTTGAAAAAGAAATATAAATTTGAATGTAAAGCTGAAACTAATTTTGGAAATAGCCAAAACTGCAGTGTAGCAAATGTATTTTCAAACAACTCAGTCACAGTAAGGATTCAAATTTTTTCTCGTGTGATTGTATTGTATATTTAGCTGCGGAGGAGCCACATCACAGCCCAGCAAAAGCGCAAAAATTATATTAGTGCAATAATACATTGCAAAATAAATTTTTTTATTGGTATTGATATTTATTGACGTACCTTCTGCTCAAATATGAACGAGACCTTATCAATAAAACGGTCCGCGGATGACATGTGGCAAAAATAAATTTTTTGTTTTTTCGTAGGACTGTTATAAGCTTACATGGCAAATTTCAGCGTGATATGTCACATAGTTTGTTTTCTGTGCTACTGTAAACAAGTCAAGCTGGAGTGTGTTCTTCGAATTTAACGATGGAAATTCAAGTTGAACAAAGAATTTGTTTGAAATTTTGTTATTCCAACAAAATTTCGGCTTCAGACGCCTTAAAAATGTTGCAGACAACCTATGGGGACTCTGCTCTATCGCGTGCACGTGTTTCCAGTGGTACAAATCGTTCAAAGAGGGCCGTACATCGGTTGAAAACTTGCCTCATGAACGTCGTCCAGCAACATCAGTAAACAACGAAAACATCGGAAAAGTAAAGGAAATTGTGCTTGAGAATCGCACAAATCGCAAAATCGGCTAACGCTGAATATTATTTAGACGTTTTAAAGCGTTTGCGCGAGAACATTCGTCTTAAAGGGAAGGAATTGTGGGACAACAAGTCATGGTTCTTGCATCACGATAATGCACCAGCTCACACATCACGTCCTGTTCGCGATTATTTGAACAAAAATAATGTTAATATCGTTCCGCAAGCACCGTATTCGCCTGATATGGCTCCATGTGACTTTTTCTTGTTTCCCAAGCTCAAGTTGCCGCTCCGTGGAAAACATTTTGAGACAATTGAAGTCATAAAAGACAATTCGAAGAACAGACTCGAGCTTGACTTGTTTACAGTAGCACAGAAAACAAACTATGTGATATATCACGCTGAAATTTGCCATGTAAGCTTATAACAGTCCTACCAAAAAACAAAAAATTTATTTTTGCCATATGTCATCCGCGGACCGTTTTATTGATAACGTCTCGTTCATATTTGAGCAGAAGGTAAAATAAAATATTTGCGTGCTCATTTGGAGAAAGTGCGGTTGTGCTGTTTGAGAGTCTTAGACAATATTTTTTCAATAACACCTGGGATTCAAACGGTCAAAGGCCCTCTTTTTCTTACACTAAAACAGAGGTCAGCTTTCCAAAAATCAAGTAACACAGTTCAACTTAAGGGGTCCCAGTGGTCTAGAATTTTCAAAAACTCGATTTTTCTTATTGATATTTCGAAAGTATAGGCTTTTAAAAATATACTGTTAAATTTTTGGAAGGATTTTGCCAGTATTTTCGATTCGACAGCCGTATTAGCAAGCAGAGTCAGATTATCTCAAAACTACTTTTTTCGACCTGATGTTGTGAAGAAAACTGTTCAACCGAATCTTCTGAAGTTTTAATATATCACAACATCAACGACTATCGCCCGTACTAGAACCCTTATTAGTTCAATTATTTCGTATTTTTTTGATTAAAAAACTGAAAAAAACCGATTTTTAGCGTGCCAAATTCAAAACCGCGCCATTTTGTAAAATTTTGTTTTTTATTCTAGTAGCGGGACATAGCTACAGTCAGATTAATAATTTTTTTGGTTTTTGTGTTTCAGATAAATAGAAGAGTCGAAATAGACAACACTTCTCCCAATTTTTCGGGAGGGTCAACTTCAGCGACAATTTTAAAATTAATAAAAGTAAAACAATTTTTTTTTTGTCATTTTTCTTTGTAAAAGAAGTTAAATAAAGAGTCTAAAAAATTTAAAAATCGTTTTTCATTTTTTATTCTAAAAAAAGTACCCAAAATTTTCAAGTTCTAGACCACCGGGACCCCCTAAAAAAATTATTTATTCTTAAGACTAAGCACAATAAATTGCAACCTAAACGAATCCGCATCCCTCCAGAACTCAACTGGCGGACCCATTGGACCCGATTATTAGCTTCAAATCGCAACGGTGTGGCAGAGGTGCGACTGATGCTTAAGTTGTTTACTTGCAATGTCTGCGACTCGTTGTTTACTTGCTATGCCTCGACTTCCCACAAGTGCAATATTGCAAATGATTGTAAAAGATTTTTGCATTATGTGGTGAAATAAAATATGCTGACACTGCGTCGCGTGAAAGAAGTAGCGGCGGGAACGTCACAGCAGAGGCGGCTGGGGCTTGGAAACTTGCATTACCTTGAACTTTGCAACTGCTTAAAATCTATGAGGTTTACTACCTGGTCGACCTGAGTAGCATCTGTCGCTATCTTGTACCACAAAGGCAGGAAAATAGCAGCTATAGCAGACAGTCAGCTCTCCACGAGCTTACATTCACATAGTCAATAGTTATTGGATTGTCTGCATAAATATGCATAAATATAATATTTAACGTAGTCCCTCAAGAACCGTCCAAAGAAATCACTGACATCACTAAAGCGCAAGATTATGTCTTCTTCTAATTTTGTGCTCGAGACTCATATCTTCAATTTGAGGCCAAAATAATTCAATAGCCTCTTTATTTTCGCTTTGAAAGAAATATTGTGACTTTTGGCGAATATAATGACTTCTCAATTATGACTTATAGAGGCATACACTTGTGCTCACATTTATCAATTTATATTTTTACAATATACTATTTATGAAAATAAATATACATATATACATATTGTCATTGTATATAAAAAGCTCATAAATCAAAAAATCAAATTTTGCAGAAAATTCAGAAGAAGAATCTTAAGAAAATTACTGAGTTTTATAACCCGTTCAATTTAAGTACAATATAATAAAGTGTTTTATATGTGATTTGTAAATCCTTTAAATGGGTGTATTTCTGGCATGAAAAAGCTCATCATAAAAAACTATCTGTCCTTCAGAGACGGCATACAACTGTAGCTCCATCCATTATTGGATCGAAACCCACATCCCAAATAATTTAAGAAGCATGGTCCACAAAAGATGCAAGCACCAATTATCTATATATGTATGTATCGGGTTTCTTTTAAGAGCTTGAAAACTTACGATCGTAATACATAGTAGTACCATAGTACCATATTGTTGGAATGCATTTTTTTATTATAAAAGGGTGGATAATTTAAGGCATTTATTTTCTGAATATGTTATCCGGCATAAGTTCGCCGCGACTACGAGTTACGTGATCCATTTAATCAGTTCAAATTTTTAATACTTTAGCTTGAATATTGCAACAAATCGATTGTTAAGCGCGCTGTAAGGCAAGTTGGCCAACTTGTTGTCGTCGATGTTTAGCTAATTGATTTTTGAAGACAAAAATTCAGTCATCACTCCTCGATAGTGCTCGCCATTCAGCGTAACGGCAGCTCCTTCCTCATTTCGAGAGAAACAAGGACCGATAAAGCCGCCAGTGCTTTTTGAACTTCGCGAACACCTTTTTTTACATTAAATTTCCACAATTTAGACGCGTTATTCTGGCGTTAAATGATTCATGATGACTTACCAAGCCTCACTGAACAAAAGTGTCAACCCAGTTTGCCATTATCGGTTGTCATATCATAGTTGTTATCCATAGTTCTAATGCAGTTAAAAAAACACACGATATATGTGTCATTATTTAAACCTCAAAATAAGGCGAGCAAATTCTGAGAATATTTTGCTTCGCCAAATGTTTTCACTGAAAAATTAGTTTGTTTGTTTTTGCTCTCAATGTGATTTTTTTAGTTGTTGCCATTTTTTTCGCGGACATATTAATTTAAAAGTGGGGGTGTAGGGCAGATCGCCTCCGCGTGGTGCACCCCGGGTAACGCCAAATGATCTGCGGCCTTAACGGCCTAAAACCTGAACGGTGACGACCCTGCATTCTTTTGGCATTTTCTAAACTCCCTGAACTTGAACTTTGTTTCCTGAGCTGGTGGTTGCGGCATTCTGCCACCCGAGTACGCTGGGGTGAAACTCAGCCGAAACGGCTGGTGGGCAAATGTCGTGACTGCCCCCGTCCCGTTAAAACCCTGGCAGGCCTCGGAGTACGTTCCTAACTCGTCGCCATTGGATTGGTGGTGTAGGTGCGGTTGAGAGGACTCCCGCTTTGCGTCCGATCTGGCTCTGAACGCATGCCTCATAAGGGTATGCGTCAACCCTAGCACGGCCTCCCTGCCTCGGCACAGATAACCGTGGGATCATTTAAGGACGACTACACTTTTCGAGTTATGGATAGCGGCTCCGAGTGGGGACCCAACAAAATTAAACATGAACAACAACAACAACAACAACAACAACAAAAACAAAACTAATAACAAAAACCCTAAAAATTTAGGCGGCAGTGGGGATTCGGAGCCGAACCCCAAGGTCTCCTCACTTAAGGAAAGAGGGGCGGAACCGCCTTTTCTAACCAGCCCTAACCGAGAGGCAGCCCAGGGGGGCAAAACAAGTAGGGGCGGAAGGGCGTCGGAGTCGACGCTCAAAACGTTTTCAGGCTGGGGCTCTGGGAGGAAGTCGGAATCGACTTCGAGCACCATCCCAGGGGGGGTGAGCGGGAACCCGCTTCACGTAGGTAGACGGTCGCTTGCGGAACCGCCTGCGACCCGTAGTGAGGTAAGACTGGAGGGGATGGCCAGTACCAGCAAGGGGTTTTCCCCAAGTTTTCCGGGGGTTTCCGGGGCTTCTTTTCAGGGGTCCCTTGCTAGGCCTAAACGGCAGCCAGGACAGAGCAGGAAAGCCTTCTCTGACCAACGCATAGCCGTTAAAATCCTGGAACGCTACGGCGGCCAAAATGCTTCTCAGGTACCTGAGAAGTATTTAAGGACGCTTGAGTGGGCCAGGATGGTACTTAGTGGGGCAGAGAAAGGCCGAGTGGAAAGGGTGTGTGCGGTAGCACCGCCAGTAGAATCGGCAGTGAAGCGGCAACGCTCTCAAGAGGAGGAAATTCTCCGGCCGAAGAAGCCGAGGACTGGGGCCGGTCCGCCGAAATCTTTTAGCGAAGTCGCTAAGCAAGCGGGATCCATCACTCTGGGGGTGGTCGACAATAGCAGGGAAGATGGCGCCATTTCCAGGGACGAGTGGAAAATAGTGGCATCGGCCATCTCTGCGGTTTTTATGAAGGTGGCAAGGGAAAACCCTGGACCTCCACCGTGCTGTGAGAGTGCCGGGTGGCACCACGGCACCTTTAAGCGGATAGTGTGTGCCGATGAGCGATCGGCTACTATGTACAGGGCGGCAGTAGCTCTGGTGGGGGAGGTCTGGAAGGGAGCCAAGCTGGAAGCTGTGGACAAAAAGGACCTACCTCTTCGTCCACGCGCCCGGGTCTGGCTTCCCTCAGAGCCCTCTGCTCCAGAGGATATGGAGGAAATCCTCCGTTACTGCAACCCGAATCTTCCCACGCATAACTGGAAGGTAGTCAAGGTGGAGAAGTCCGAGGGACACTTCCGGCAAGCGCTGATTCTGCTAAATGCAGAGTCCCTCGGACCTCTTGCCGAAACTAAAGGGATCATCACCTATGGTTTCGAGAAGGTAGCCATGAAGGTTTACCAGACCGATGCCAGGGGTGATGTCTCTGCGACTCCGGTAATGCTGGGAGGGGATAGGCCCACGGTAGAGGAAGCTCCCGTGGAGATGGATGTGGAATCTGTCATGTCGGATGGGGGCAGTGCTGACGACGCCCGCTCTTTAGCGGGGTCAGTCTTCAGTATCGGGCAACTGTTCGACAGGGCAGAGGAGGAGGGGCTTCTGGCCTCGGATAGCGAGGAGGCTGACCTCAGGATGTTGGAGAAGATTATTGAAGATGAAGATTCTTCAAATAAATCTCCAGCACTCTAAGGCAGCTTCCGCCAACTTACTAATCCACCTTGAGCAAGGTGGAGTCGACGTAGTCCTGATCCAGGAGCCGTGGCTGAGCAGTAGCGGCATCTCTGGAATCAGGACGAAAAACTATTTACTGATGGCTCACAGTGGTGCAGGTAAACCAAGATCCTGCATACTCATCAGAAAAGAACTAAAAGCATTCATTTTGCCTAATTTCAGCAATGAGGACATTGTCTCTATAAGCCTGGAGAGCACCACCGGGAGACTCTGGCTGATCTCAGCCTATATGGCGCACGATGACGAGGTGGAGCCACCTCCGTTGCTGCTAAGGGAGGCCCTAGCTGAGGCGAGACGAAGGAAGATCGACGTCATTATCGGAACCGATGCAAATTCCCATCATACTTGCTGGGGAAGTTCGGATATCAACTCAAGAGGTGAGTCACTTTTTGATTTTATTATAAGCGAAGACTTAGTTATTTGCAATAGAGGTAAGGACCCAACCTTCATTACGGCGGTCAGGGAAGAGGTGCTTGACCTCACCTTAGCCTCTTCTGCACTAAGATATCGAATATCTGATTGGAGGGTGCTCTGCGCTCATTCCTTTTCGGATCACAGATACATCCAGTTTTCTCTGAATGAAGCAAAACCGAATAGATCCTCCTACAGGAACCTTAGGAGTACGGACTGGGACCTATACTGCAGAAACCTGCAGGTTTTCCTTCCGGAAGCGCCGCAAGAAAACGCGGATCTCTCGGAAGAATTTATAGATGTATTGGTGGAGACTTTCACCGCTGCGTGCAACAGAGCCCTCGAGAGCGCTTGTCCACTAAGACCGCCCCCCAAAAAGGAAAAGCCGCCCTGGTGGACAACTGAGCTCTCGGAAATCAGGGCTTCATGTAGGCGACTCTTTAATAGAGCCAGAAGACTTAAGTCTCCCTCGGGATGGGAACTGTACAAAGCAGGACTAAGTATTTACAAGTCCGAAATCAGGAAAGCGAAGCGAGACTCATGGCGGAAATTCTGCGAAAGCGTGGAGGGCTGTCATGAGTCCGCGAGATTCAGACGTATTCTCTCGAGGAACTCCACACCTATGGGGTACCTGAAAGACAGCTCGGGGTGCTGGACCATGAGCAGCGAGGAGTCACTACGGTTACTCCTTGACGCCCATTTTCCGACAAATCCGGGCTCGCTTAATATCGGCTGGGATAGGACGCATAGCACTCCACACACCCACCGCCGCTGGCTGAATAAGCGACGCCTGGCTTGGGCGATTGACTCTTTCAAACCCTTCCAGTCACCTGGGCCCGATGGCATTATACCGGCTCAACTGCAGAAATCTGCTGAGGTATCTTGTCATTGGCTTCTTCCTATCTACGCGAGCTGCATAGATAGGGGCTATATACCCAGATCTTGGAGGGATGTGAGAGTAACTTTCATACCCAAGGCAGGTAAGATTTCACATGTATCCCCTAAGGATTTCAGACCAATCAGTCTCTCCTCGTTCCTCTTGAAAACCCTGGAGAGGCTGATTGATCTGCACATAAGGAGTGAAATTCCTCGGGGGCGTTTATCGTGCGCTCAACATGCTTACTGTAAAGGCAGATCGGTAGAGTCTGCTTTGCATACAATTGTTAAGGACATCGAGGTGTCCCTCCACCAGAAGGAGTTCACTGTGGGTGCCTTCCTCGACATTGAGGGGGCTTTTAATAATGTCCTCCCGGAGGCAATCACCAGGTCGCTAGGTAAACTAGGAGTCGGAACCGAACTTATAAGGCTTATCCACACGATGCTTACCGATAGAACGGTCGTGGCAGAATGGGGTGACACCTCTCTCCGCCGGCAAGTGAACAGAGGCACTCCGCAAGGGGGTGTTCTCTCGCCACTACTCTGGGTTGCCGTACTTAACGGTCTGCTGGAGGAGCTGGAGGGGAGGGGCTGTAAGGTGATTGCCTACGCGGATGACGTGGCACTTATTGTCAGAGGCAAGTTTCTAGATACTCTGATGGAACTGATGCAGGGGTATCTGAATCTAGTTATAAATTGGACCGCTAAATGCGGCCTATCGATTAATCCTCTGAAGACGGAGCTCGTCTTATTTACGAGGAAATACAAAGTACCAAGAGTGCTTCTCCCCTCAATATCGGGCGCTCCGTTGGTGCTCTCTGACAAGGTGAAGTACCTGGGACTCATCCTTGACAGAGGTCTTACATGGAAGCCAAACATTGAGGAGAGAATCAGAAAGACAACAGTCGCCCTGTATGGTTGCAGGGGCGCTATCGGCAAAAGATGGGGCCTCTCGCCTAAAGTCACTTTTTGGCTTTATAACACGATTATAAAACCAATCTTGCTATACGGAGTCCTTGTCTGGTGGAACTCGCTAGAAAGGATGGTATCAGTTAAGAAGCTGGAGAAGGTACAAAGGTCTGCCCTCATTGGAATCAGTGGGGCTCTCCGTACCACTCCTACTCTAGCGCTTAACGCTATGCTGAATGTGGCGCCCGTGGACATTGTAGGAAAAACTACCGCTGCACGCGCCGCAATCAGGTTAAGGTGTTCGGGCCATAGGCTAGACTTAAGTTACGGACACTCTAGTATTCTTAAAAACTTTGAGTTCATCCCTATGGTGCTGGACCACTGTACACCCACGCTAGGTCCGAGCGGACCTTTTTCTACCCACATTCCCTCAAGGGATGAGTGGGCGGGGTGCAACATTTGGCGGCAAGGCATGGCAAACATGTTCACGGATGGCTCGAAGTTGGACGGAAGGGTTGGTGGGGGAGTATTCTGTAAGGAGCCTCCCATCAAACTTAAATTTAGGCTCCCGGACCACTGTAGTGTTTTCCAAGCGGAGGTATCCGCAATTAAGGAAGCGGTGGACTGGTTGCTCAATTCGGTAATTACCGTTAAGGAAGTAAACATCTACTCCGATAGCCAATCGGCAATTAGGGCCTTGGGCTCGCTGTTTGTGCGCTCGAGATTGGTCGGAGAATGTCTGGCTTCTCTCTCGATTGCATCCGAATACTTCATCATCAGGCTCATTTGGGTACCCGGGCACAGCGGCATAGAGGGAAACTGCTGGGCTGATGAGCTGGCTAGACAGGGAACTTTGGAGACGGTTTCGTCGCGTAATGAGAGAATTGGGGTTCCCCTGAGAAGCTGTGGTCTGCTCCTGGAAAGATGGGCCTCGAGTCAACTCAGCGAGCGCTGGGCTACTGCACAAACGTGCAAGGTCGCGAGATCCTTCTGGCCACGGGTAGATCGGGGACGCTCAAGAGAACTCCTAAGGCTAACAAAACCCCAGCTCTCAAATTTGGTGGGCATCCTTACAGGACACTGTCCGTTAGGTGTTCACGCCGTAAGACTTGGGATTGCCTCAAGTCCGTTCTGCAGAAACTGTCTGGAGGACGAGGTGGAATCATCTCAACACCTTCTTCTCAGCTGCCCTGCTCTCATCTGGTAAAGACTTAGATATCTGGGCTCTTACTTTTTCGCTACGCCTGCGGATATAGCCGGTGTAGATGTCATAAAGTTGATGAAGTTCATTAGTAGCTTGTTACGGCCAACTACGAACGCAAATCAGCCCCCGTCGGCGCCGTCGTAAAATGTATGGTCATCATCGTATCAAATCCCAAAGCTCCTTCTTCCTTCCCATCTCCTTTCCCCTCTCCCATGCATGGCACCACAACGGACGAATTCACTAACATTTGTCCAAGTGAGCCCTTTAGCTAGGG